>CATIWC010000550.1:137500-454434 GCA_948472305.1 Vicia faba
CTCGCATATAAATCTACTACTCTAAATTGCTCAATACGCCTCAACTCTTTCTTAGCCACTCCTTTATTAATTCACACAAACTGATGAGCGAATATCCTTACGATATAACATCAATCACTTTACACACCATTAAGATAGCAAGACAAGTCTATACTGTGATCGGTGGGAATTAGAACTGACTGTTTTAGAATGTTGGTTCACATTCTGCGTTTGTTTTCGCAAAATGTCGCGGTAAGCAAGAGTCGCCACCGTCTTTTATTTTATCCAACAAGGAAAGGACAAAAGCATGCAAAATTTCCTTTTTGAGATATTTCTCGGGTTCGGGAGGTAGATTATAGAAAGGGAAGGTGTTAGCACCCTTTCTATCCGTGGTTATCCACGGGCTCTTAGGTACTTGCTCATTGTGTTTTCAAAAATTTGCTTTTTCTTTGTGTTTGTGGGTTTGAAAGAAGTTTTTGTTTGAAAGGTGTAAGTGCGAAAGGTTTTATTTTATTTTGAAAGGAGCAAGTACTTAAGAACCATCTACCTACTCGAAAAAGGAATCAATTTGTGCTAATGTCCTTTAGGCAATGCTATCCCACTATTGATGAGTAGGTAGCATCGTCGTTGGAGTTTTAAGGGTTAATTCGATTAAGGGACATGTGGTCACTAAAGCAATGTTAGGACGCCTTAGCAGTAACTCTAATGTCTTAGATCATTTTTCCGAGGCAACCGTTTCGAGGCAACTATGATCTTTGGATAAGAGGGCGACCTCTAAAACTTCTTATACTCAATGACCACGTTCGAGACAACCAAGTGAGGTGTACCCTAAGAGTGGCATGTGCAAGTGTGTTATTTCGGTTAATTTTATCTGTACATGTTATGGGTGAGCTATGTTGATTTTAAGTTCATACATTAGATCTTGTCATGCATTCCCTATTATCAAACATCTAACATTGTATATTGTGCGGAAATTAAATTGCGGGAAATTAAATCTAAGCTATTACAAGGCGTCGGGTATTTACATTGCCAAAAACAAACCCTTTAATTTAAATTGCGGAAAATAAAAGAAAGCGATAAATAATCAAAATTCTAATTAAACTATTACATTCCGGGAAACAGATACAATAATATGATAAAATGGATCGCGTGTGGGAAATTAAATCGGATGCGAGTTTTTTTGGGGTTTTGACCCTTTTTTGAAAGAAAGTGATTTTTTTTGTTATTTTTGGATTAAAAGAAATTAAATTAAGTTAACAATTAAATTAATGAACTAATTAATTAATTAAAATATTTTTGGATTTTTGAGTATTTAAAGAAATAAAATAAATTAATCAAAGCTAATAAAAACCTAATTATCTAAATTAATTTTAATTATTGCAAAAATATTAAAGTTATTTCCTAATTAAACTAAATTAATTGAATTAATATTTATTTACAAAAATAAAGTGCTGAATTTAATTTTAATAAATAAAATATATTTTTTTGTTTTTGATTTTATTAAGAAAAAGATTAATTGGTTAGTGATTAATAAAAAAAAATAACAATTAATTAATTAAAGGAAAATAATAAAAATAGAGAGAGAGTTTAGGAGTATACGAGCCTGATTGGAGGGGTGAAACAGTTGTTGGTGTCATGTGTAAACTGTTTTGTTTTGGCCATTTGAGTTTTGGCTTTTGGCCATTGGTGTTTTGTCCTCAACGTTCCTTAACCTTCTCAGGATGTATGTCTCTTCATGTATTGGTGTCATGTGTAAGCGGTTCTGTTTTGGCCATTTGGGTTTTGGCTTTTGGCCATTTGTGTTTTGGCCTCAACGTTCCTTAATGAACCTGCATGGGATCCTGTCTAAATCTGCAGTGTTAAATCTCATGAACACATTAAATAAATTAATATATATATCATAAAATACAAATAAAAGCCAATATATGAAGAAATTTAATGATTAGGCCAATATGGCATGTATGAATGATTATACCCTTTTGATCATGGAGATCAAATCAACCTTACCCTTACTGGAGAAGTAGTGATATGAATACTTTTATGCCCTTTTGATCATGGAGATCAAGTCAGTCTTACCCTTACTAAAGAAGTAGTGAGATGTTGGTTTGTAACCGGGATGACTTGTTTGTAGTGAGATGTTAGTTTGTAACTGAGATGGCTTGTTTGTAGTGAGTGAGAGATTTGTAATAAGGATTTCAAAGTTTTAGGATTCTTGAAAGAATTTGATATTCTGACAGTTTTGTGGCAAGGTTTTTTTTTTCTCTCCTCCTGTTTGTGAAAGGAATGGGATTATATAATAGAAATTAGAGAGCAAAAAATGAGCTTTGAATGTGCAATTGGGCCTCCAATGTTTACTTGAATTCGTCATGTTGCAGGCTAAATCGCAGGGGCTTAAGTGCAATTTTTGAAGTTGAAATGTGAAAACAAAATGTAGCCGACATTGAGAACTAACTTTTGTCCGAAAATCGGCTCAATCGGATAAACGGTAAATTAGTTATGTATTTTTGAGGTTTCAGCTCAGATAAACTTATTTTGGGCTCCAGTGTCGACTCTGACAGGTTCTTCAATAAAAAACTAGTATTGATCGGAGCATAATTCGGTATCGACTTTTGAAGCAAAGTTGTAGATCTATGAGTCGTTGACCTTGTGTAAAAATATGAGCCCAATCCGATAAAAATTGACCGAGTTATGAATTTTCGAAGTTTCGGCCCAGATGAAATATTATTCAGCATTCAGGATTTTCGGCGCGTCACGCGTGCTCTGAGCAAAAAATGAAAACCTTTTAGATACCGTTCGAACTCAATATCTTCTGTGAAAACTTAGCCAACTCAATTTGTGAAATTTTGGCACCGGAACCAGCTCGATACGATGAAAATCGACCAAGTTATGATTTTCTGAACATGACACAAATAAACTTCTATCACAAATTTTCTGTACGAAAATACTTGATAAATCCACATTTTTGAAGACCTTCTGATCGAAATTGGCTTCCAGCCGTGATATATGAAAACGTAGATAATGTCAAGACAGAATTTTAGCCACCGGAACGGGTTCAAAACGAGTCACGATCTTCAAGTTATGAATTTTTTAGCGCGTAAAAACTGCACTTTCAGCACACTTTTTCACCATATTTCTTCAAGAAAACTCACACATTCGGATACCTTCTTTAAAAAATTGACTCTTGAGCCGAACCTGAATTTGAGAATACGTTATCAGAGATATCTTGGTGAAAGAACACCTGAATATGACGCGCCGGGTTGGACTTGTGAAGTTTTCTTGAAATGTTTTGAGAAATATGGGAGGGCAAATTTTGGGGTACAACAGTTGCCCCTGTTCAATTTTCTTAAACCTGAGGATATAGATTGGCTTTCGAGCCTTTCGTTATCCGAAGGTGGAAGATAATTGAACACTAGAGTGCCCAAAAATTTGCACTCGCATGGTGTAGTATCAGCATTGTGATGTCGGGAATGGACTTACAGATGTCATTTGGAGATTGTTGGTATGATGCGTGTATGCATGTATCATGATGTATGAAAATGTGATGTTTTCGCTGGGGGAAAATAAATCCCAGAGCTGCTGGAGAGAGAGTTGAATTCTTCATTTCCGCTGGGGATGATGAACGAAGATGATGAACTTGCAGGAGAAGATAACTCCGTTGGGGAATAAACTGATGAAGAGAATACTCCGAGGGGAATTACTATGTGGGGAAGAGATGCTCTGCTGAGGATTTTGACGATAAACTCCACTGGGGATTCTGCTGATAAGCTTTGCTGGGGATTTCAATGATAAACTCCGCTGGGGATGGATTATCGTTGCTCGCGATATTGAGTCTGTTGAGGATTGAATTCCTGCTTGGGGAAAGGAAAGAACTTCGCTGGGGATGATTCTATGCTTGCTGGGGAATATCTTTATACTCCGCTAAGGAATATTAAGACCTTCTGAGGATACCAAACCTTTTTAGCGCTGATGGTGGATGAACTCTGATTGGGGAGAGTATTGCTGATTTGTTCATAGATGCAAGTCTCAGCTGAGAGAGAGCTATCATTATTGTCTTACTCTGCGGGGAGTGAAGGTATCTTAGCCATATTCTTCAGCTGAATCTACCTTTGTACCTGGTGAGCAGAACAGCTGTACAGTTTGGACAATTTTATTGCCCTTGTTTCTGCGGGAGAAGGTGCCTGCGGAGGCCTTGTGGATCGAGTATTATCCCAACCTATGAGGTGCTTGGTATCTTTCGATTGAATGACAAGTCTTCTTCTGGTAGGCAAGTGACGAGATGACGAGACATAGTCGTACGCTTTGATCCCTAATTTTTGCCTGGACCGCCCTTTCGGGTTTTCAGTTCACCGGGATACCCTTTTTTGCCCAAGCCGCCTTTTCAGGTTTTCGACTTGCCGGGTGTACATATTTTTTCATTTTCATCCCTTATTTTTGCCCGAACCCTTTTGGTTCGCCGGGAAGCCCTTATTTTTGCCTAGGCCAGTCAACCTAGCGGGTCTTTGATTATGCGTAGTACTTTTCGACTATGTCCACGCTCTCAGGATGTAGGGAGGTGTCACTGTCGGTAGTGTTGTGTTGCCATACTACCAGAAGATCTTCGTTTGATCATGCAAGATTCGTTGCTGGAATTCATGTCCAATGCCCCAAGTGACTCAGATGGAGATTTTCCCCTGACTATTTGGCATCTTTGAGAGATTCTCTGAATCTTGACTTAACTGCCCCAGATGATGGACAATGCTCATTCCATGCCCCTGGATTGGAAGTGTTTTTTCCACTTGAGGTGATCCTTTTTATTGAGAAGGTTTTGGTTCACCGGATATTCGTCGTGTAAATTTCTCTGCTGTTTGAACAAATAGTCATATGCAAACAATGTTATTTTAAGAATGCAAAGCTTATGTCTGTCTTGAAGTTTTTGAAAATGCATTTTTCAGTGAAACAAGCAAATTTTGTAAAATGTGATGTCAACTCAGGATGTACAGCAAGCCCTACAGGAGTCAGGATACCTTTTGTAACAGTATACTTTCGGACTAACCCATGCTTCAGCTAGGACTTTTAAGGGTTATAACGTGGTCTGGTTCATGGTTTAAGAAATAAAGGATAAAGACTCAAATTTTATTTGTACCCACCCGTTCTTCGTGATGTTCTTCGATCCTAAACTCAGCCAATCGTGCATTTAGATCTCGTTTGAGTCTTTGCTCTGATATTGCAGTGATGGTTCGGATACTGACAACTTATTTTGGACATGCAGTCATTTTGTTGAGAGTTTGTAGGATCTCTTTATTTTTGATTTTATTATCCCTGTCTTTTTGCCTGAACTGTTTCTTTTGTGATTACAGTCAGTGGGATGCCCCAGTTTTTTTGAAAGTCTCCTTCATAGGTTTTGACTTGGTGGGCTTTTATTTCGAAAGATAATGGCTTCTTGTCCTTACGATTATACAGAACCAACACCGTCTTTTGTTTCAGAAGGACTTCTTTGATGCCATTCATTGTGCACCTGGATCAACTGAGAAAACTACCCTGCCCCAGGTTATAATTAAGGGTTTTAATTTGTGAAAAGAAAAACTTCAACTTGCTTGGCTCAAAGGGGTTGACTAGGGATTATCTTCCTTATAACTCCACTATTTAGGATTTGAAACAATGCCTATACATCGTCAGCGGGGTCTGTTCAAAAGTATACTGTAGAGATTTTGGTATCATTTTCGTCATCCTCCCTCTAAAGGCTTAGAATTTTTAATCGAGAGTTAATCATCACAAATATGAAAGAAATTTGAATATAGTGAATACAAATGGATTGATTCAAAACAGACATATGCAATGCATTGATAAAGTAACAAAGTTTGACATGAATAAATGTTCGAACAATCAAAAGAAAATTACAACTTGAAAATTCTAATGAACAAAAAGTCTTCTCGTCTCAGTACTTGTCACTTCAAATGGGGAACCTTGGGGGGATGGAAAAAGAATTCAATCTGACCTTCTTGTGTTAGTTCCAATGCTCCTTCATCAATCAGGTCTTGAACTTTGTTGCTCAACGCCCAACAGATGTTAGTATCATGCCCCGGGCTGTTGGAGTGATATGCACACCTTGCATCAGGATTGTACCTTGGGGAGGCTATGTTGGGATTCTTAGGAGGGTCCCTTAACGTCACCAGATTCAATCTCAACAGGTGTTGTAAAGCCTGAGACAGCGACATGTTGAGCTTGGTAAATTGCCTCCTGGGCATATTTGGCTTACTCTGATCAAACCATTGTTCTTGGCAAGGTCGTTGTTGGACCTGTGAGGTAGTAACAACTTGGAGAGGTCTATTCTTCGTCAAACCAAACCTTTGACTTCTCGGAAGCTAATTAATGACTTGGTCCCCGGCCTTGAATATGTTGTTGTATCTGTCTTGACGAAGCTGATTGACAATAGTTCTCAGCTTTTCTTGTTCCCGAGCTAAGCCTTGGATAAGAGCCATCTGCCCTAGCATTTGGGTTTTCATGGCACTGAACTCAGCTTGTAGCCGTTCCAACCGTTCGTCCTTATTGTCTTCAGGACTTTTCTTGACCAAGTTCCCAACGAGGAGTGTTTTCAACTCTTCCTGCCCCTTGGATAGGTTTAGGAATACGTCCCTTAACTGAGCTTCTCGAGTTTGAAGATCTTGGTTGTCTGGTTGGAAAGCCATTGCTGAAATAAACAGCGGGAACATGAGAGACCTGTACTGGATGACCTGTTATGCAATGATATGTATGATATATGTATGCAATGTTTTCAAGGATATCGCGGGGTAAACAAGAAATTGTTAGAATTTGAATCTGGTAGCTTGATTGAAGGAGCTTCATGTTGTTGAGAGTCCTTCTTCAAGAGTCAAGCTCACCATATCGAGTGGGTCATAGCCCCTGACTCAAGTTATCGTGTTTTGATCTCTAGACGGCATTGGCTAGAGGAAAATAAATCCCCTTTGCCCCTTGCTGGACATTTGATTTACCATAACCTGCATCACAAGCCCTTGAGATCCTTGAAATAGTTAAGGAAATGTTAAGGCATGATGTTATGATGTGTATGATATGCGTTTAAGCAAAAGTGTGAGATGCTGTAAGTAAACCCTGCGATAAATCCAAATTATTGGATAAGGACTGTAAACAAAACCTGCAAGGAAATCATGTTGTCAGATAACAAGAATGCAAGTAGTTTAGATTTGAAGGCACACAAGTCACACAAATAGCCTTAAGTTTAGGCTGGCATGGAGTTTAGGTATTACCCTCTTTCAGTTCAGTTGGTTTAAACTTGTCCTAAAAATAGTAACCGGGTTCTAGAGGATCTCAATATCACTGACTACCCTCAATCGGTCATAATTCCAGTTTAGCAACCTTTTCTTGCGGCCGGAATCATCGCGAGAGTTTAGTCTCGATGAGTGTAGCATACTGCTACTGTTCTATGGCCAAGTTGGTCAATTTAAGGTTCTAAGGTCAGTTGGTGCTTAATGACCCCTTAGAAGACCCATATTCTCCTCGTTCTAGCACAAGGGATATCGGTACAGACTAAAGTGCCACACCAACGTAGCTACTACTTCAACCGTGTCGGTCTACGCCGGACAGTTCCCTCACAGTTTATTGCTACATACCTAAAGGGTATCCCCAGATCCGGGTTAGGATCTATAGAACTCTGATACAAGCCCACAAAGATAAATCATACAAAGCATACAATTGAAAACACAATGATCTAATCCTAAGGTACACCTCACTTATCAGAGTATCCCCAGCAGAGTCGCCAGTTCTATGATCGGTGGGAATTAACTGACTGTTTTGGAATGTTGGTTCGCGTTCTGCGTTTGTTTTCGCAAAATGTCGCGGTAAGCAAGAGTCGCCACCGTCTTTTATTTTATCCAACAAGGAAAGGACAAAAGTACGCAAAATTTCCTTTTTGAAATATTTCTCGGGTTCGGGAGGTAGATTATAGAAAGGGAAGGTGTTAGCACCCTTTCTATCTGTGGTTATCCACGGGCTCTTAGGTACTTGCTCATTGTGTTTTCAAAAATTTGCTTTTTCTTTGTGTTTGTGAGTTTGAAAGAAGTTTTTGTTTGAAAAGTGTAAGTGCGAAAGGTTTTATTTTATTTTGAAAGGAGCAAGTACTTAAGAATCATCTACCTACTCGAAAAAGGAATCAATATGTGCTAATGTCCTTTAGGAAATGCTAGCCCACTATTGATGAGTAGGTAGCATCGTCGTTGGAGTTTTAAGGGTCAATTCGATTAAGGGACATGTGGTCACTAAAGCAATGTTAGGACGCCTTAGCGGTAACCCTAATGTCTTAGATCATTTTTCCGAGGCAACCGTTTCAAGGCAACTATGATCTTTGGACAAGAGGGCGACCTCTAAAACTTCCTATACTCAATGACCACGTTCGAGGCAACCAAGTGAGGTGTACCCTAAGAGTGGCATGTGCAAGTGTGTTATTTCAGTTAATTTTATCTGTACATGTTATGGGTGAGCTATGTTGATTTTAAGTTCATACATTGGATCTTGTCATGCATTCCCTATTATCAAACATCTAACATTGTATATTGTGCGGAAATTAAATTGCGGGAAATTAAATCTAAGCTATTACAAGGCGTCGGATATTTACATCGCCAAAAACAAACCCTTTAATTTAAATTGCGGAAAATAAAAGAATGCGATAAATAATCAAAGTTCTAATTAAACTATTACATTCCGGGAAACAGATACAATAATATGATAAAATGGATTGCGTGCGGGAAATTAAATCGGATGTGAGTTTTTTGGAGTTTTGACCCATTTTTGAAAGAAAGTGATTTTTTTAGTTATTTTTGGATTAAAAGAAATTAAATTAAGTTAACAATTAAATTAATAAACTAATTAATTAATTAAAATATTTTTGGATTTTTGAGTATTTAAATAAATAAAATAAATTAATCAAAACTAATAAAAACCTAATTATCTAAATTATTTTTAATTATTGCAAAAATATTAAAGTTATTTCCTAATTAAACTAAATTAATTGAATTAATATTTATTTACAAAAATAAAGTGCTGAATTTAATTTTAATAAATAAAATATATTTTTTTGTTTTTGATTTTATTAAGAAAAAGATTAATTGGTTAGTGATTAATAAAAAGAATAACAATTAATTAATTAAAGGAAAATAATAAAAATAGAGAGAGAGTTTAGGAGTATACGGGTCTGATTGGAGGGGTGAAACAGTTGTTGGCGTCATGTGTAAACTGTTTTATTTTGGCCATTTGGGTTTTGGCTTTTGGCGATTGGTGTTTTATCCTCAACGTTCCTTAACCTTCTCAGGATGTATGTCTCGACATGTATTGGTGTCATGTGTAAGTTGTTCTGTTTTGGCCATTTAGGTTTTGGCTTTTGGCCATTTGTGTTTTGGCCTCAACGTTCCTTAATGAACCTGCATGGGATTCTGTCTAAATATGCAGTGTTGAATCTCATGATCATATTAAATAAATTAATATATATCATAAAATACAAATAAAAGCCAATATATGAAGAAATTTAATGTTTAGGCCAATATGGTATGTATGAATGATTATACCCTTTTGATCATAGAGATCAAATCAACCTTACCCTTACTGGAGAAGTAGTGATATGAATGCTTTTATGCCCTTTTGATCATGGAGATCAAGTCAGCCTTACCCTTACTGAAGAAGTAGTGAGATGTTGGTTTGTAACCGGGATGACTTGTTTGTAGTGAGATGTTGGTTTGTAACCGAGATGGCTTGTTTGTAGTGAGAGAGAGATTTGTAATAAGGATTTCAAGGTTTTAGGATTCTTGAAAGAATTTGATATTCTGACAGTGTTGTGGCAAGGTTTTTTTTTTTTCCCTCCTCTTGTTTGTGAAAGGAATGGGATTATATAATAGAAATTAGAGAGCAAAAAATGGGCTTTGAATGTGCAATTGGGCCTCCAATATTCACTTGAATTCGTCACGTTGCAGGAAAAATTGCAGGGGCTTAAGTGCAATTTTTGAAGTTGAAATGTGAAAACAAAATGCAGCCGACATCGAGAACTAACTGCTGTCCAAAAATCGCCTCAATCGGATAAACGGTGAATTAGTTATGAATTTTTGAAGTTTCAGCTCAGATAAACTTATTTTGGGCTCCAGTGTCGACTCTGACACGTTCTTCAATAAAAAACTGGTATTGATCGGAGCATAATCCGGTCTCGACTTTTGAAGAAAAGTTGTAGATCTATGAGTCAGTGACCTTGTGTAAAAATATGAGCCCAATCCGATAAAAATTGACTGAGTTATGAATTTTCGAAGTTTCGGCCGAGATGAAATATTATTCAGCATTCAGGATTTTCGGCGCGTCACGCGTGCTCTGAGCAAAAAATGAAAACCTTTTGGATACCGTTCGAACTCAATATCTTCTGTGAAAACTTAGCTAACTCAATTTTTGAAATTTTGGCACCGGAACCAACTCGATACAATGAAAATCGACCAAGTTATGATTTTCTGAACATGACACAAATAAACTTCTATCACAAATTTTCTGTACAAAAATACTTGATAAATCCATATTTTTGAAGACCTTCTGATCGAAATTGGCTTCCAGCCGTGAGAGATGAAAACGTAGATAATATTAAGATGGAATTTTGGCCACCGGAACGGGTTCAAAACGAGTTACGATCTTCAAGTTATGAATTTTTTAGCGCGTAAAAACTGCACTTTCAGCACACTTTTTCACCATATTTCTTCAAGAAAACTCACACATTCGGATACCTTCTTTAAAGAATTGACTCTTGAGCCGAACCTGAATTTGAGAATACGTTATCAGAAATATCTTGGTGAAAGAAAACCTGAATATGACGCGTCGGGTTGGACTTGTGAATTTTTCTTGAAATGTTTTGAGAAATATGGGAGGGCAAATTTTGGGGTACAACATATACCATCCAACACGATCTCGTCTACTATTAACAAGAGATTAAGGTTGATCAGTTCCTCAATTTGTCAATAGATAGCCGACAACCATAATGGAGTATAAACCATCTTTACCAAACCATAATAGTGTTCGTTTAGAACTTGTACTCAAGTCACCTAAAGCGCCATAATACAATAATCTCCAATGAGGTTTACAAATACTCCCATAATTTCCCTCTCATTCGATCTTGTCGATAAGCCATCAACGCTCAACATATTACACAGTCCATATTACACTCACTTAGCCTCACACAAAGGTTAAGTATTCTCCAACTCAATAATTACTACTATATCAGTACATTACACGTCGTCTTGTCCCAATTGAAATCTCAACAATGTCGTTCCATACCCTTTTGGTGATAGAACCTCTCTAATTCTTCTCTTACACACGCCACTACCTTGGCATCATAAACACGACTATAATTCCTCTTAAAAGCATCTTCCTTTAAAAGGACATCTTCATTATAATCATTGTTAATCATCATAAGTTGCATCTCTATGCGCTTCTCCAATACTTTCACATCCTTTTTAATGTTGAACATCTCACTTCTCAACTTATTCGCCAACAATATATTATGCTTGACCTTGTCTCGAACAACTGCTACAATGACCATTTATGCCCAAAAAGCCGCTAGTTCCGTAACCGACTTCAGAGTCCCTCCATATAGGAATGCATCTACCATATTAGAAAACACTTTCATAGGATAGAATATATTTCTATCTCATTACAGGTTCAAACGGAACATCAATCCGATACTCATAACACAAGATATGAATTTATGAAGTTATTCGAAAATGCGAACACCGACATCATGCAGCGATATACTATTACACACCTTACAATAACATCAGAACAAAATTTATTTGTACCAATACCAACACTTACCATTCTTGAAATCATACTCATCTCCTCGCATTTCCGACTCTGACTCGCGATTCAAAACATTCCAACAAATTCAAAAACTTTTACAATCACTCACAAGGATCCCAGAACAAGGTCTACAATAATCTGTCACTCTATCACCGTTAAAACATCGACATCTTACGCAAGGGCTACCTAAACTGATGACTTCACAGTCCACCAGCAGCACTGAAACATCACAACTTTCTAAATTCCATCTTCTAAAAATTATTCTTGTTACTTAACAATCACCTTCAGAAACATCAGGGATTTAAACTCTACTCGTATATCAACAAACGTTAAATTTCTCCTCATCCTTTGAGAAGTAAACATCAACAATGTCTGATCATCCTCCCTCAAGATGCTCCAACATAATTAACAAACTAAATCTTGAATCCATGTCACCTTCAGATTCAGGAAACAAAAAAACTTCAACAACACTTGCATTGTCACCATATCGAACCAACATCTTTCAACCGAAACATATCCGAGAAGCAAAGCTTCTCCCCCACTTATCTTCAAACCAACTCCTGCATACAATCGATTGGAAAAGAAAAAAAGTACCGACAGTGTGTCGCATACATGTCACGTACTAAGAAACAACACATCAATAATATTCAACTGTCACAGTACTCTACTGATTCAACAACTTGATCGGACGGACCGATATGCTCTGATACCACTAATGTAACACCCCATAGGGGTAACATTCAAACAGAAAAGGTGAGATATCAAACAATATAATCAGATGTATGATAAATAATATATTAGAATTAGATCATACAAAATCACTGCTTCATAGCTTTTAAATAACATCCATTCCAACCAAGTCATCAACATAATATCACAACTAATTTATCATCACAACAACTCAAGATGCAACATGAAATGTGACTTGTTTTTTTATGCACATGCATGTGGTACCAATGGAGCAAAACTCCCAACTTAATAATTTTCCAATTAATAGATGCATCAAAAAGGCATAAGCCTTCAACTTTATATCTTACCATTCCATGCCAACTTACAGAGCATGAGCTCCCAACTTGTTATGATATGTATGTGACAACATTATGAAACACAATAACAACTACAACATTAACCATTCAACAATAATTCAACAACAACAACAATTCAACATCAAGTCAACAATAATTCAACACTGGCCCCAAGCCTATAACTTATCTGCCAATAATTAGAGGCACTTCAACAATATCGGTATATCCTACAACTTTGCATCATCAACAATATTGACATTACAACAACATAGTAAAATTCACAAATATAATCGAAACTCATTAAAATAACACTACATTATTATTCAGCTATACGTCTATATTCGGTTATTAGACGTTCTGCGACGGTTCCTCTAATATTAACATGTTGTAACTATTATATAATCTAGTACTGCTATCAACAATATCTACTAATTCTAGTGCTACTAATTAATTCTCTACTGTTGTTTTATTGCGAATAGCTTTCTGTTACTATTTCACAATTAACTCATGCTGTCAACTTATTCTTTCTATATATACTATGCTATTATATTGTTAATAATTTTCCGATAAGGTTCCTGCAATTACCTCTTACTACTAAAAATTATCTCCTACTACCATGAATTATATCTACTATTGTTTTACTGTTAATAGCCTACAACTTGGTTTTAGCCAATCAATACAGGAAACACAACAAAATTTCTCACTACCTTCTATATATGCCAATCTACACTTTGTTTACTCTGGTAACTAACAAATAGTCTCTGCTATTATTTTTGCAAACTCTGCTACATAACAATTATGTAACTAATTTAATATTTGATATATATATATATATATATATATATATATATATATATATATATATATATATATATATATATATATATATATATATATATATATATATATATATATTCTATAGTTATTTAAATACTTCTTATGGACTAACATGCTAAGACCATAAGAAGTATTGATTACTTAATCTCAGCTACCCATAATTCATTATTCTGCGATGACAATTAGTAACTAATTAATAAAGTAACAGACGCAGGAAACAGACAAAACAAACAAAAATAAAATAGAGGTTTATGGGTGTGCCCCTCGTCATACAATTGCGCCCCTCGGACAAATCTAAAAGGTCGTGCCGCATGTCATGGAGTTGTGTTGCTCGGCACAAAGCTAAAAGGCCGTGCCGCACGTCATGGAGTTGTTCCGCTCGGCACACTCCTCTCCAAACCATGTCGATCGGCATGCTCGTGCGCCCCTCGGCACAAAGTGTTTCTCACGCAGTTTCTTCATAGGCTTACTGATTCCAACACAGAATTCTCCAAATCTTCCTTCGATTAACAGTATTTTCACAACAACATTATACAACACAGTATTACATAAACATAGAAACATAACAACTATATCAATAATATTATAATTTCCAACAACGGATATTTAATTCTGCGAATAATTCAGAAACATCCACAACATGATAACAATATGATAACAAACAATTTCAGAAACAACAACAACATACACACAACAACGTTACACCAAATAAATTCCTATATACTATTCATCAGAATTCCCATTATAGAGTCAGAACCCCACCCTTACCTCGTATTGAAAGTCGCAATACAATTTTTTGATCGAACCTAGCTCTGCCTTTTTTCCTTATTCCTCTTCTTTGTCACTTCCTATGTTATTGCTTCATGACTTTCTTAATCTTTCTAATTAACCTAATTTATTATTATTATTATTATAACTAAACCTAATAATATTATTGTTCTATCGGGCTTACCAACATACCCCCATACTACTACTTCTAACCATAAAAATAGGCCCAACACAATTATTCTAATATTATTATATACTTTCTAATATTATTTATTAATATTATTAATCCACTTAATTTAATTGACTAATAACAACACCGCAACTTATACTGACATACACAACATATCAACAAATAATTCGAAAATAATTTAACTAAATAATTAATTAAATTAACGGGCGTTACATATCTCTCCCACTTAGAATATTTTTGTCCTCGAAAATCTACTCGATAGTACAACTCTTAACGCGAATTTCGCATCTTACTCTCTGATTCCCAAGTTGCATTTAGCAACACTTTGACCACTACTTTCTCGACATAACAATAACTCAACATGATTTAAATCAAAAACACATATGCTAATCATTAAACACCTTCATGACATAATTGTTAATAACTTATCAACCACTTCAACAATATTTTGACATATCAACATTTAAAGTAGTAACAACCATAACACACTTATACTTGGATATACAACATCACATTATCATCTGAACAACATTTTCAACACCAAAACACATACACAATTTCATTCCTATATATATATATATATATATATATATATATATATATATATATATATATATATATATATATATATATATATATATATATATATATATATATATATGTGTGTGTGTGTGTGTGTGTGTGTGTGTGTGTGTGTGTGTATGTGTGTGTGTGTGTGTGTGTGTGTCAATTATCAACAACTCTATTCATATCGTCGTATCACCCTTATAGTGACATCAACATAGCCAACATAATCAACTTCATCATATTACGGAGTACTATTCACAATTTACGGTAACCAACAACAACATCACGGCAACCGAAACAAAATCATTATAACGTCAAATTAATAGTATAACTCAACAATATACACATAACTCACCATCAACCAACAACCACAATAATATCCTTATAAAATCAGCAAATATTTACGAGAAAACACAGTACCCTGGCACATCATCCCTATATCAACAATTCACCAAATCAAACATGTAGATCAAGACATATCATTCCCATAGGCTTCTGATATTTAGTTCTTCACTTCTAATGAGTCGTACACGCATACAACTGCGCCACATCACGCTTCAGCTGCGCAACACTGATCATCCATCTTAAGTCACCGTCCTCATTAAAATTTCCCACAACTATACAATTTACAAGTTTCAATCTAGTTTTGGACTTTCTTTAACATCCATTATAAAATCGTTTTTCACTTGATATTCTCAATCTTTCACTTTGCGACGTTAGCTCGCATATAAACCTACTACTCCGAATTGTTCAATACGCCTCAACTCTTTCTTAGCCACTCCTCTATTAATTGACACAAACTGATGAGTGAATATCCTCATGATATAACATCAATCACTTTACACGCCATTAAGATAGCAAGACAAGTCTATACCATCCAACACGGTCTCGTCTACTATCAACAAGAGATTAAGGTTGATCAGTTCCTCAATTTGTCAATAGATAGCCGACAACCATAATTGTAATTTCAAGCCTCAACTCAACTTTAGTTTTGATGAAAGACAAACAAGCACTATGGAAAGAAGGAAAAGAAGTGGAATTAGCTTAAAGCATCATTCACTCAAAGCTTCAAGGATCATGGCAAGCAAACAAGTATATCAATTCTCATTTGAACTAAATTGATTAGAAATGCTCAAAAATGATATACGCACTTGCCACAACACTTCACTTAAAGTTTAAAGCAAATTCTAAGTTTTTCACTAATGTAAATCGATTAACACATCATGTAAATCGATTTACACATGTTTTTTCAAAATCTGATTGCCCCTGGCAGCAATCGATTTACATGGAGTGTAAATCGATTGATTACTAAACTGAGTTAATTTTTTAACACTAGTAAATCGATTAACACATCATGTAAATCGATTTACACTTCAAATTTTTTGAAAACAAGAACGTTACAAACCCGTGCAATCAATTCACATCTAATGCTAATCGATTTACACGTTGTAATTTTTGAAAAATCTGAACTTGATTCAAGATATCCTTCACACCTTTTCTCCAATGGTTGCATGGTCATACATTACATCATCTCAAGTTTTACAAACAGAAAAGTGGTATCCATTTGGAAAGGTATCTTGATTGCTTTAAATACTGAATCTTTCAAATTATAAAATAACTCTTCTCTCATGAAATAATTCTGAACTTTGTAAAATATTCAAACTTCATATTTCTTAATTTTTAAGAACAAAGATTCTCTGCACTTTCACACATATAAGAACAGAAATCTTTGAGCATTTTCTAACCATTGTGTTACAGTTTGAATTGCTTACAAGAGAAGAAAGAAGAAACTTCATTGAAGTCACTCTATGTGATCAACATCTTTCAAGAAATCATATTTCATAGAATTATACTAAGTGTAACTTATTTCCAGGATTGTTGGAATTAAGTATTAGAATACTTTTGTACCTTGTTGTCCATTGTTGGAAACAAGAGGTATCTTTTGAGAGGATTGTTCTCAAGAGACTTATTGGAAATCCAAGAGGGTGTTCTTGGTATTTGTTAGTGTCTTTAGTTGATAAGACTAGGAAGAGTCTTGTAAAAGTTCTAACAAAATAGTGAAATCTCTTGCGTGTTTGCAAGGGGACTGGACGTACTTCCGGGGTGTGGAAGGAACCAGGATAAATCTTCGTGTCTCTTTACTTTCTGCACTTTACCGTTTTCCATAGCACTAAAACAAAACCAGAAAGTGTAAAATAAATCAAAAATCGACCACCACCTAATTCACCCCCCCTCTTAGGCGCAATCTTAAACTTACAATTGGTATCAGAGCAGGTTATAGGTAACCTGCTCCTAGAGATCCAGAATGGCTTCCACAAATCAATAACCCGTTTTCAGAGATGGTGGTAGTAATAACAAGCCTTCTCTATTTTGTGGCGAATACTTTGATTTTTGGAAAATACGCATGAGGGCGCATCTAGAATCACAAGGAGAAGAAATCTGGGATGCCGTAGAAAATGGTCCATTCACTCATATAACAGTTATCAACGGTGTCGGCACGGCTAAACCCAAAACTGCATGGAATGATGACGACAAGAAAAAGGTCCTCTATGATAAAAAGGCCGTAAATCTACTTCAAGGTCCACTATGCATGGATGAGTTCTTTCGTGTATCTGCATGTAAATCGGCGAAAGAAATATGGGACACCTTGGTACAAACACATGAAGGAACCGTTGAAGTTAAGAGATCAAGGCTGAATACTTTAAGTCAAGAATATGAGTTATTCCGAATGCAGCCCAGAGAAACCATTCTCGACCTACAAAAGAGATTCATCCACTTAACAAATCACTTAAATTCTCTTGGTAAAACCTTGACAAATGATGAACTCAACTTGAAAGTCCTTAGATCATTGACTAGGGAATGGCAACCAAAGGTAACGGCAATCTCGGAAAAGAAGAGTCTCTCCGCAATGACTTCCGCTACATTATTTGGCAAACTTCAAGAATACGAAACGGAACTCGGTAGACTTGAAAAACATGAGAATCTAGAAAAGAAATCCAAAAACATTGCTTTAAAAATTGATTCAAAGGAAGTAGTAAAAGAAGACAATCCGGAAGAAGATGAAAATTTCATGCTTCTTGTTAAAAGACTTGGGAAGTTTTTTGGCAGAAATGATAAGCGCGGATCTCATGCAAATAAGAGAAAGCACTTCAAGAAAAGAGAAGCCTCCACATCAACACAAGATGTCTCATGTTATGAATGTGGAAAGCAAGGACATATCAAGCCAAACTGTCCAAATCTCCCAAAGAAAAACGGATTCAAAGGAAAGGACTCAAAACACAAGAAAGCCTACATAGCATGGGAAGATAATTATATGAGTAGTACATCAGAATCGGAAAGCGACGAATGTGAAAATTTAGCCTTAATGGCATCGCATCACTCCGACGATGAAGAAGAGGTTAGTAATGAATTTAATCTTTTTGATGATGATGTTCAAGGTGCCATTGATGAACTCTTGAAAGAATGCAAAAGTTTATACAAAAAGGTGTCAAGCCAAGAAAAAGAACTTCTAATTTGTCTCGAAAAAATTGACACCATGACTAAAGATTTTGATCTTCAAAAACAGAATTTTATAAAAGAAAAGGAAAACTTTGCATGCACCAAGTGTGAATCAAATGTCTTTCAAATTGTTCAATTGAAAAGAGTCATTGAACGATATGAAAAAGGATAAATAGGATTGGAAGGATTACTAAGCCAACAACGTTATCCAAATGATAAAAGAGGTCTTGGTTATGTGAAAACTAAGAAACCAAGTAACAATCCCACTGTTTTTGTAAAGGCTAGTAATAGTTCCAATCCCAAGATAGTAGAAAAGAAGCAAGTTGTTCATAATCATCAAAAGAAAAAGCCTAATGTATCTAAAAGAAAACAAATTCCTAGATACAAGAGCAAATTTGTTCCAAACTGTTTTTACTGTGGTATTATTGGACACACACCTAATGCATGCTATATTAGAAATTTCAGTATGGCTAGTGGACACTATGCATGGGTGAAAAAGGGAACTAACTATGAAGGACCCAAGGCCACTTGGGTACCTAACAAGAAATAATTTGTTTTTGTAGGTATGCTTGAAATGCACATCAAACATTTGGTATCTTGACAGTGGATGTTCAATGCATATGACAGGAGATATACACCAATTTTCATATCTAGCACATAAAGCCAAAGGGTATGTCACCTATGGAGACAACACCAAAGGAAAGATTCTTGGCGTTGGAATAGTTGGCACACCTCCATCCATTCAAATTGAGGATGTTCTCTATGTTGAAGGATTAAAGCACAACCTTCTTAGCATAAGTCAACTTTGCGATAGAGGGTTCAAAATCAAATTCAACAAAGAAGAATTCCTAATTATGGATGAGGCCACCAATGAGGTAAAACTCAAAGGTATAAGATCTAACAATATTTTTATGATTACTTTAGATGATTTGTCTATGAAGGTACAATGTCTCATGGTAAACAACAATGACACTTGGTTATGGCACAAGAGGATTGCTCACATACACATGGAGCACTTGAACAAATTAGTTAAGCATGACTTAGTTATTGGTCTACCAAAGATGAAATTCATCAAAGACAAATTATGTAGTGCATGCCAAAAGGGCAAACAAACCAAATCAACTTTCAAACCAAAGAATGTGGTTTCAACAACAAGACCACTTCAATTATTGCACATGGATCTTTTTGGTCCATCTAGAACAAGAAGCTTCGGAGGTAACATTTATGCTTTAGTTATTGTAGATGATTTTTCCCGTTTTACTTGGACTTTGTTTTTAGTGCACAAAAATGACGCATTCAAGGCATTCAAGAGATATGCAAAACAAGTTCAAAATGAGAAGTCATTAAAGATAACATTAATCCGAAGTGGTCATGGTAGAGAGTTCCAAAATAATCTGTTTGAAGAATTTTGTGAAGAAAATGGGATCTTCCACAATTTTTCAGCACCAAGAACTCCACAACAAAATGGAGTAGTTGAAAGGAAAAATAGGTCTTTGATAGAACTTGCAAGAACCATGCTAAGTGACTCAAGTTTGCCTAAATATTTTTGGGCGGATGCGGTAAGCACGGCATGTTACGTAAGCAATCGCGTGATCATAAGACCTATACTAAAGAAAACTCCATATGAGATTTACAAATGAAGAAAACCAAATATCTCTCACTTTCACATTTTCGGGTGCAAATGTTTTGTCCTTAAAAACGACAAAGACAATCTCGGTAAGTTCGATGAAAAATCAGATGAAGGTATTTTTCTTGGTTACTCCCTTTCTAGCAAAGCTTTTAGAATTTACAATAAAAGAACTTTAACTATAGAAGAATCAATGCATGTTTCTTCTAACACCTCCAAGGAGGAAGTTGTTATTTGTGATGATGATGATTCTATATATTTACCTTATGAGAATTCATGCGAAGGTGGCAAAATTGTCAACCCGGAACAAACACATGAACTTTCACATCAAAATGGAAATGATGATGGTCTTCCTCAAGAATGGAGAACTCATCATGATCATCCAATTGACAACATAATTGGAGATATTAGCAAAGGGGTATCTACACGGATAAATCTTAAGGATGCATGCTTAAATATGGCTTTTGCATCTCAAGTTGAACCTATCAAAGTGGCTCAAGCACTAGAAGATGATCAATAGATCCTTGCCATGCAAGAGGAGCTAAACCAATTCGAGCGGAACGAAGTTTGGGAACTTGTTCCTAATCTAGGAAATAAACGTATCATTGGAACCAAATGGGTATTCAAAAAAAAGATGGATGAAAATGGTATAATCACTCGAAACAAGGCAAGACTAGTTGCTCAAGGATACAACCAAGAGGAAGGAATTGATTTTGAAGAAACTTTTGCTCCAGTAGCACGTTTGGAAGCAATAAGACTATTACTTGCATATGCATGCTCATTGGACTTTGAACTTTTTCAAATGGATGTAAAAAGCGCATTTCTCAACGGATTCATAAATGAAGAAGTCTATGTAAAGCAACCTCCCGGATTTGAAGACTTCAAACATCCTAATCATGTCTTCAAATTGAAGAAAGCTCTCTATGGGCTGAAGCAAGCACCAAGGGCATGGTATGATAGACTAAGCGCATTCCTATGTGAAAAAGGGTTTATAAAGGGTAAAGTTGATACCACTCTCTTCATAAAAAATGTTAATCATCATACTTTACTTGTACAAATCTATGTAGATGATATTGTTTTCGGTTCAACTAACCAAAATATGTGCAAGGAATTTTCATCTATAATGCAAGGAGAGTTTGAGATGTTTATGATGGGAAGATTGAATTTCTTTCTTGGTCTTCAAATTAAGAAACTCAAACACGGTATCTTCATAAACCAATCAAAATATTGCAAAGACCTTATAAAGAAGTTTGAGATGGAAAGCAGCAAAGAAAGTGCAATTCCTATGGGATCCGACACCTATCTTGATCCAGATGAATCAGGGAACTCTATTGACATAACTAAGTATCGTGGAATGATTGGCTCTCTTCTCTATTTAACAGCAAGTAGACCTGACATCATGTTCAGCGTTTGTCTATGTGCAAGATATCAAGCCAATCCTAAAGAGTCTCACCTTGCAGCAGTCAAGCGCATAATAAAATATCTCAAAGGAACAACCAACGTCGGATTATGGTATCCAAAAAGTAGTATGTGAAATCTAGTTGGTTATTTTGATGCTGACTATGCAGGTTGTAATATTGATCGCAAATGTACAAGTGGAACATGTCACATTCTCGGAAATGCCTTGGTTTCATGGTCATGCAAAAAGCAAGCAAGCGTCGCTCTCAGCACTGCCGAAGCAGAATACATTGCGGCTGGAAGTGGATGCGCTCAAATTCTTTGGCTAAAACAACAGTTACTTGACTATGGAGGAAACAGACAAAACAAACAAAAGAAAATATAGGTTTATGGGTGTGCCCCTCGTCATATAATTGCGCCCCTCGGCACAAATCTAAAAGGTCGTGCCTTATGTCATGGAGTTGTGCTGCTCGGCACAAAGCTAAAAGGTCGTGCCGCACATCATGGAGTTGTTCCGCTCGGCACACTCCTCTCCAAACCATGTCGGTCGGCATGCTCGTGTGCCCCTCGGCACAAAGTGTTTCTCACGCAGTTTCTTCATCGGCTTACTGATTCCAACACAGAATTCTCCAAATCTTCCTTCGATTAACACTATTTTAACAACAACATTATACAACGCAGTATTACATAAACATAGCAACATAACAACTATATCAATAATATTATAATTTCCAACAACTGATATTTAATTCTGTGAACAATTCAGAAACATCCACAACATGATAACAATATGATAACAAACAATTTCAGAAACAATAACAACATACACACAACAATGTTACACCAAATCAATTCCTACATACTATTCATCGGAATTCTCATTATAGAGTCAGAACCCCACCTTTACCTCGGATTGAAAGTCGCTCTACAATTTTTTGATCGAACCTAGCTTTGCCTTTTTTCCTTATTCCTCTTCTTTGTCACTTCCTATGTTATTGCTTCATGACTTTCTTAATCTTTCTAATTAACCTAATTTATTATTATTATTATAACTAAACCTAATAATATTATTGTTCTATCGGGCTTACCAACATACCCCCATACTACTACTTCTAACCATAAAAATAGTCCCAACACAATTATTCTAATATTATTCTATACTTTCTAATATTATTTATTAATATTATTAATCCACTTAATTTAATTGACTAATAACAACACCACAACTTATACTGACATACACAACATATCAACAAATAATTCGAAAATAATTTAACTAAATAATTAATTAAATTAACGGGCGTTACATATCTCTCCCACTTAGAATATTTTCGTCCTCGAAAATCTACTCGATAGTACAACTCTTAACGCAAATTTCGCATCTTACTCTCTGATTCCCAAGTTGCATTTAGCAACACTTTGACCACTACTTTCTCGACATAACAATAACTCAACATGATTTAAATTAAAAACACATATGCTAATCATTAAACACCTTCGTGACATAATCATTAATAACTTATCAACCACTTCAACAATATTTTGACATATCAACATTTAAAGTAGTAACAACCATAACACACTTATACTTGGATATACAACATCACATTATCATCTTTGAAATTCTGGCTGCAGATACTCAATGTCACGTTCAATGTTATGACACCGTATCTGACTTACTATATGACAGTAAATACAAAAGCAATAAAGAACACAGTCAATTGTTTACCCAGTTCAGTGTGCAACAACACCTACTCTGGGGGCTACCAAGCCAGGGAGGAAATCCACTATAAGAGATTTTAATTCAGGAATAAACCAACCAGTTTATCTCCTTCACTTAAGACCTACCCAATGCAATTCCAATCTAAGTACAACTTAAACCTGAGTTCCTACTCACTCCCCCTCAATCACAGCAGTGATACATAAACCAATTTGACTTGAGAATTGATGAAGACACTCTTCATAAACAAACACTTGATTAAGCTTCACAACTTTTTAATCAAGCACCACAATCACTCGTGCTTCACAGCTTTGAGTGATGCACACAACTAACTTGACTCTGCTTCACAGCTTTAGTGAAGGAACATTCAAACACTCTTGCTTCAAAGCTTTGAGTGCTGCACAACCCTTACAATTAGAAACCTATTCCAAGGCACTTATCACAATGATAATTGCTTGGAGTACAATAATCAAATCTATTCAGATTACAAAAATGATCTTCTGATCAATCAAGAGGGATACTTGAAAAACAGCAGCTCTGTTGAATATATAGCAGCTGCAACTTCAGTTAGGGTTTCCACAAAAACCTAGGGTTAATTCCGTTTGACCTAAAGACCAGGTCACAGGACTTTATTAACCAGGTTAGGGTTGAGCTAGGTTACCCCTCAGGAAACGCAGGATTCTGTTCAGGAAAGACTGAGTTATTTCCTGAAAAAACTCAGACTTATCCATCCTGCAAACCTGTTAGTTCAGAACAGGATGTCATAACATCTGTTATGACATCTGAGAAAAACCTGTCTACTGATTTAGCAAAATGTGATCATTTTGCAAAATGCTCAGATACACACTTATAAACATCAGTACTTGATATACAATATTTTTCTGCAAAGGTACCTAATGAGTTAGTACAAACTGAACTAGAATGTTATGACATCAGTCATGACATTCACACATACACTTGGGATTTACCAAAAATGCAAGCCAATACCTAAACACCTACAAACTCCCCCTTTGGCAGATTTTTGGCTAAAGACCCTAAGCAATCAGAGATAGATGGCAGCAGAATTAAGTGACAGCAGAAAAATAGAATGTCAAGTACTAATTAAGTAAGTACCAAAATATTCTCCCCCTCTTTAGCCACAAATGGGCCAAAGATACATGTTCATAAAATTATACAGTTATCCAAAACAAAATAATAAGAGCAGCAGCAGAAAACAACTTCCAAACTCCACCAGATATCACCAACCAACCTTCAAGCACTGTCATCAGATCCAGAGGATTCAGGCTTCTTTCTTTTCTTGTGAGCAATGTCAGCATTCTTCTCTTTGTTTGATGTCTCAACATTCTTAGAGACATTTGGATTTGTTTCAGCATTTGAGCTTTCTTGGTTCAGAGGAACAGAAATGCCAGGAACTGAGTGGTTCTCGTTCAGAATTCTTGAAACAATTTTTGCTATTGCTTGATTAACATAGGTTGTCCCTTCCCTATTTGCAATTTCAGGGGGAACTGAAGAAGAAGGATGAGATGGATTACCAGAGGCAGAAGCTTGGGGCTTTCCTGCATGTCTTGTTCTCAACTCTTTGACCTTGGTGGGGTTAGTTCCCACTTTTCTACGAGAAGAGATCTCCAGAATGTCAGAGTCCAGACAAGAAAAGATTGTCCCAGAATCTTGATCAGAGGAAGAGGTTGAAATAGTCGTATTGGATGATGATGGTGTTTGAGACATTTTAACAGTTTTAGAGGACCAACAGCAACTGAGGAGAAATTTCTGATTGAGAGACTGGGTTTTGATGAGGAGACGAGTGAGGAAGGAAGCAAGGGAGTGTCTATTCAACTTCTTAAAAGAATTGTAGGAAATGAGAAAATACAATTTTAAACCAATCAGAACAGCCATAACTCCTTTGATCCTTGTTTTAAGCAAAATTAATTGCTACAATTCCTCATGTTGGCAAATACCCAGCTTACCCCTTAAGTTTTCAAATTGATTTGCATCCAGAGCCTTGGTAAAAATGTCAGCCAGCTGTAGCTCAGTGGCAACATGTTCCAATTTGATTGTCTTCTCTTCTACAAGGTCTCTGATAAAGTGATGTCGTATGTCAATATGTTTGGTCCTGCTATGCTGAATGGGATTCTTGGATATGTTGATTGTACTTAGATTGTCACAGTACAATGTCATAACATCTTGTGTGACATTATACTCAGTGAGCATCTGTTTCATCCATATCATTTGAGAGCAGCTACTACCAGCTGCAATGTATTCAGCTTCAGCAGTGGAAAGAGACACACAATTCTGTTTCTTACTGAACCAGGAAACCAGATTACTTCCCAAGAAGAAACATCCTCCAGAGGTGCTTTTTCTATCATCAGCACTACCAGCCCAATCAGCATCACAGTAGCCAGTCAGAGCTGGTTCACAGCCATGAGTATACATCAATCCATAGTTGTAAGTACCACTTACATACTTCAAAATTCTCTTCACTTGATTGATATGACTGACTTTGGGATCAGCTTGGTATCTAGCACAAACTCCAACTGCAAAGGCAATATCAGGTCTGCTGGCAGTTAAGTACAACAAGCTTCCTATCATGCTTCTGTACAGACTTTGATCCACCTTAACCCCACTTGAATCTTTGGAAAGCTTTAGATGAGTAGGAGCAGGAGTCCTTTTGTGACTTGCATTCTCCATACCAAACTTCTTTACAATATTCTTAGCATACTTGCTTTGAGATAAGAAGATTGAGTCCTCCATCTGTGAGACTTGTAGTCCAAGAAAATAAGTTAATTCTCCCATGAGACTCATTTCAAATTCAGCCTGCATCTGGTCAGCAAAGTGTTTAACCATATGTTCTGACATTCCTCCAAACACTATGTCATCAACATATATTTGGGCAACCATCAACTTCCCTCCTTCAGTTTTGACAAAGAGAGTTTTGTCCAAGCCTCCTTTTCTGTAGCCTTTGTCTGAGGGGTTCTGAATGTTGTCTTTTTGTGTCACAACATTCTCAGTGACATCTATATTTTCAGAAGCTTCCACATTTGGACTTTCTGATTGATTTAAAGGGATAGAAATCCCCGGTACAGATTGGTTGCCACTCAGTATACTGGTAACCAGCCTAGCAATAGCTTGGTGAACTTGAACTGATCCTTCTCTTTTAGGTACAGAAGACGAAGGATGAGAAGAATTACCAGAGGCTGTAGCTTGAGCTCTTCCTGCATGTCTGGTTCTGAGCTTTTTGACTTTGGCTGGGTCAGTTGCCATCTCTCTGAGAGGAGTGACCTCAAGAACTTCAGATTCTATGCATGTGGTGATTGCCCTAGAATCTTGGTCAGATGAAGACGATGATGAGGATGACGAAGTTGCCATGGTTGAAGCCGATGTCTGAGACATTTTGATTGACTTTGAGTAATGGTAGCAGTTTGAGAAAGATCTTTGATTGGGAGGAGAAAACAGGTTGCAAGGACGAGAGAGGTAGAGGGTAAAAGGAAGTCTTTTCAACTTCTTAAAGATTTTGAAAGAATTGTGAAAGTATAAGATTAACCCACTAATGATAGACTTAATAAAGTTAATTCCTTCAACCTTTGTTTTAAGCAAAATTAATTGCTATAATTTCTTATGTTGGTGAATACCCAACCTGCCCCTCAAATTTTCAAGTTTATTTCCAACAAGAGCCTTGGTAGAAGAATCAGTCAGCTGAAGCTTAGAGAAACTATGTTCCAGTTTAAATGACTTCTTCTCTTCAAAGTCAATAGGGTTCAAGGAAATGTTGATTGTTTTCTGATTGTCACAACACAATGTCACAACATCTTGTGTAACATTGTACTCAGGGAGCATCTGTTTTGACCAGATGTTTTGAGAACAGAACTTGTTATTTCCAACATCCTTGTCAAGATGACTTAAGGTTCTGACAACACATCCTTCTTCAAGTTCATTTGCCACATCACAGATATTATCAACCTGTAGTTTTGGAGTTCTTCTGACAGCTTCCATAGTAATAGCTCTCTTCATTCTTCTTAGATGAAGGGGACCAAGCTTATGCTGCCACAGTTTCATCTCTTTTTCTTCTTTGATTATTTGACACATAGTGGAGATATCAGTGTTCTCAGGATGCCACACGTAACAGTTATCTTTGGATCTGATTCCTCTCATTACAACTTCTAGTTTTTCATTAATTACTAGACATTCAGATCTTGAGAAGTTGACCTTGAATCCTAGATCACATAATTGACTGATACTAATGAGATTAGCAGTCAACCCTTTTACCAGCAGTACTTTATTCAGACTTGGAACTCCAGGGCAGTCCAAATTACCAACTCCTTTAACTTCACCTTTAGCACCATCTCCAAAGGTCACAAAACTGGTGGTGTGAGGCATAACATTATTGAGGAGATTTTTGAATCCAGTCATGTGTCTGGAACATCCACTGTCAAAGTACCAATCTTCCTTTGCAGAGACCCTCAGGGAAGTGTGAGCTATCAGTGCAGTAGCCTTTTTCTTCCATTTAGGAGCATGTGGTACCTTTTTAGACTTAGATTTGACACCTGAGTTCTGATTAGGATATCCATGTAGTCTGAAGCAGAAGGGCTTTATGTGACCATATCTCCCACAATGATGACATTTCCATCTTTGGTACCTTTTCTTCATATGTCTTTGTTCTTGATGTTGAGAGTTGTGTTGAGACATATGTTTTGACATTTGCTTACCAGTACCATATTTCTTTGCTTCCATAAATCCTAGTCCAGATTTATTTCCCACATTTTGTCCAACCTGAAGGATCTCTTCCAATTTGTTTGTTCCATTTGTCAACATCTTGATAGATTTGGTCATTTGATTCAGTTGTGAGTTCAGCAATTGAACTTCTCCTTCTAGATGACTTATAGTTTCAAGATTTGCCCTTTTTTCAGCCTCCATCTTTATAATGAGTTTTAATTGTTTCTCATTCTGCACACAGACTTCAGCACTTCTGATACACAATTTCTTGTAGGTATCAGCCAGTTCTTCAAATGTCACTTCTTCATCACTAGTGTCACTTTCAGAAGTACAAACACTAGTTAGGGCAGTAACTAGTTTGGCAGATTCTTCTTCAGAATTACTTTCTGAATCATAGTCAGACCAAGTAACAGTCATTCCTTTCTTTTGTTTCTTAAGAAAGGTAGGACATTCAGCTCGAATGTGTCCATATCCTTCACATCCATGGCATTGAATACCTCTGCCTTGGTTTCCCTTATCTTCTGACCTTGGTCTTCTGCTGGAACTGTCAATGTCAGAGGGAATGTTATGAACATTAGACCTTGACTTTGGATCCATTCTTTTGATGAGCTTGTTGAACTGTCTTCCAAGCATGGCAATAGCTTCTGATATGTTTTCTTCTTCATCCTCCTTGTATTCAACATCAGTGTTGGATACAAGTGCTATGCTTTTGTTCTTCTTGTCACCATTATTAGTGATCCCCATCTCAAAAGTCTGAAGAGACCCAATAAGTTCATCCACTTTCAACTTGCTAATGTCCTGGGCTTCCTCTATGGAAGTTACCTTCATTGCAAATCTTTTAGGCAAGGATCTGAGAATCTTCCTCACCAGTTTTTCTTCTGACATCTTTTCTCCCAGTGCTCCTGAGGTGTTGGCAATCTCCAAGATGTTCATGTGAAACTCATGAATGGTTTCATCTTCCATCATTTTTAGATTCTCAAATTTGGTAGTCAACATCTGAAGCCTTGACATCTTTACTTTGGAAGTGCCCTCATGAGTAGTTTTGAGAGTGTCCCAAACTTCCTTGGCCAGTTCATATTGATGTACTAGTCTGAAAATGTTTCTATCAATTCCATTGAACAAGGCATTTAAAGCTTTTGAATTTCCCAGAGCTAACTCATCTTCTTCTTTACTCCAATCTTCCTCAGGCTTCAGACTGGTTGTCCCATCTATCTCAGTTATGGTGGGATGAATCCATCCTTTGTCAGTAGCTCTCCAAGCCTTTTTGTCCAGAGATTTTAGGAAGGCAATCATACGAGGTTTCCAGTAGTCATAATTAGTTCCATCCAGAATGGGTGGTCTATTTCCAAAAACTCCTTCTTTGTCCATAGTGCCAGAAAGTGATATCCCTAGATCTCACCCAGTAATACAGACAGGGTGCCTGCTCTGATGCCAATTGAAATTCTGGCTGCAGATACTCAATGTCACGTTCAATGTTATGACACTGTATCTGACTTACTATATGACAGTAAATACAAAAGCAATAAAGAACACAGTCAATTGTTTACCCAGTTCAGTGTGCAACAACACCTACTCTGGGGGCTACCAAGCCAGGGAGGAAATCCACTATAAGAGATTTTAATTCAGGAATAAACCAACCAGTTTATCTCCTTCACTTAAGACCTACCCAATGCAATTCCAATCTAAGTACAACTTAAACCTGAGTTCCTACTCACTCCCCCTCAATCACAGCAGTGATACATAAACCAATTTGACTTGAGAATTGATGAAGACACTCTTCATAAACAAACACTTGATTAAGCTTCACAGCTTTTTAATCAAGCACCACAATCACTCGTGCTTCACAGCTTTGAGTGATGCACACAACTAACTTGACTCTGCTTCACAGCTTTAGTCAAGGAACATTCAAACACTCTTGCTTCAAAGCTTTGAGTGCTGCACAACCCTTACAATTAGAAACCTATTCCAAGGCACTTATCACAATAATAATTTCTTGGAGTACAATAATCAAATCTATTCAGATTAGAAAAATGATCTTCTGATCAATCAAGAGGGATACTTGAAAAACAGCAGCTCTGTTGAATATATAGCAGCTGCAACTTCAGTTAGGGTTTCCACAAAAACCTAGGGTTAATTCCGTTTGACCTAAAGACCAGGTCACAGGACTTTATTAACCAGGTTAGGGTTGAGCTAGGTTACCCCTCAGAAAACGCAGGATTCTGTTCAGGAAAGACTGAGTTATTTCCTGAAAAAACTCAGACTTATCCATCCTGCAAACCTGTTAGTTCAGAACAGGATGTCATAACATCTGTTATGACATCTGAGAAAAACCTGTCTACTGATTTAGCAAAATGTGATCATTTTGCAAAATGCTCAGATACACACTTATAAACATCAGTACTTGATATACAATATTTTTCTGCAAAGGTACCTAATGAGTTAGTACAAACTGAACTAGAATGTTATGACATCAGTCATGACATTCACACATACACTTGGGATTTACCAAAAATGCAAGCCAATACCTAAACACCTACAATCTTAACCACATTTTCAACACCAAAACACATACACAATTTCATTCCCATATATATATATATATATATATATATATATATATGTGTGTGTGTGTGTGTGTGTGTGTGTGTGTGTGTGTGTGTGTGTGTGTATGTGTGTGTGTGTGTGTGTGTGTGTGTGTGTGTGTGTGTGTGTGTGTGTGTCAATTATCAACAACTCTATTCATATCGTCGTATCACCCTTATAGTGACATCAACATAGCCAACATAATCAACTTCATCATATTACGGAGTACGATTCACAATTTACGGTAACCAACAACAACATCACGGCAACCGAAACAAAATCATTATAACGTCAAATTAACAGTATAACTCAACAATATACACATAACTCACCATTAACCAACAACCACAATAATATCCTTATAAAATCAGCAAATATTTACGAGAAAACACAGTACCCTGGCACATCATCCCTATATCAACAATTCACCAAATCAAACATGTAGATCAAGACATATCATTCCCATAGGCTTCTGATATTTAGTTCTTCACTTCTAATGAGTCGTACACGCATACAACTGCGCCACATCACGCTTCAGCTGCGCAACACTGATCATCCATCTTAAGTCACCGTCCTCATTAAAATTTCCGACAACTATACAATTTACAAGTTTCAATCTAGTTTTGGACTTTCTTTAACATCCATTATAAAATCGTTTTTCACTTGATATTCTCAATCTTTCACTTTGCGACATTAGCTCGCATATAAACCTACTACTCCGAATTGTTCAATACGCCTCAACTCTTTCTTAGCCACTCCTCTATTAATTGACACAAACTGATGAGTGAATATCCTCATGATATAACATCAATCACTTTACATACCATTAAGATAGCAAGACAAGTATATACCATCCAACACGGTCTCGTCTACTATCAACAAGAGATTAAGGTTGATCAGTTCCTCAATTTGTCAATAGATAGCCGACAACCATAATGGAGTATAAACCATCGTTACCAAACCATAATAGTGTTCCTTTAGAACTTGTACTCAAGTCACCTAAAGCACCATAATTCAATAATCTCCAATGAGGTTTACAAATACTCCCACAATTTTCCTCTCATTCGATCTTGTCGATGAGCCATCAACGCTCAACATATTACACGATCCACATTACACTCACTTAGCCTCACACGAAGGTTAAGTATTCTCCAACTCAAGAGTTACTACTATATCAGTACATTACACGTCGTCTTGTCCCAATTGAAATCTCAACAATGTCGTTCCATACCCTTTTGGTGATAGAACCTCTCTAATTCTTCTCTTACACACGTCACTACCTTGGCATCATAAACACGACTATAATTCCTCTTAAAAGCATCTTCCTTTAAAAGGACATCTTCATTATAATCATTGTTAATCATCATAAGTTGCATCTCTATGCGCTTCTCCAATACTTTCACATCCTTTTTAATGTTGAACATCTCACTTCTCAACTTATTCGCCAACAATATATTACGCTTGACCTCGTCTCGAACAACTGTGACAATGACCATTTATGCCAAAAAATCTGCTAGTTCTGTAACCGACTTCAGAGTCCCTCCATATAGGAACGCATCTACCATATTCGAAAACACTTTCATAGGATAGAATATATTTCTATCTCCTCACAGGTTCAAACGAAACATCAATCCGATACTCAGAACACAAGATATGAATTTCCGAAGTTATTCGAAAATGCGAACACCGACATCATGCGGCGATATACTATTACACACCTTACAATAACATAAGGAAAAAATTTCTTTGTACCAGTACCAACACTTACCATTCTTGAAATCATACTCATCTCCTCGAATTTCCAACTCTGACTCGCGATTCAAAACAGTCCAACAAATTCAACAACTTTTACAATCACTCACAACGATCCCAGGACAAGGTCTACAACAATCTGTCACTCTATCACCGTTAAAACGTCGATATCTTATGCAAGGGCTACCTAAACTGACAACTTCACAGTCCACCAGTAGCGCTGAAACATTGCAACTTTCTAAATTCCATCTTCTAAAAATTATTCTTGTTACTTTACAATCACCTTCAGAAAAATCAGGGATTTAAACTCTACTCGTATATCAACAAACATTAAATTGCGCCTCATCCTTCGAGAAGTAAACATCAACAATGTCTGATCATCCTCCCTCAAGATGCTCTAACTTGATTAACAAACAAAATCTTAAATCCATGTCACCTTCAGATTCGGGAAACAAAAAAACTTCAACAACTCTTGCATTGTCACCATACCGAACCAACATCTTTCAACCGAAACATATCCGAGAAACAAAGCTTCTCCCCCACTTATCTTCAAACCAACTCCTGCATATAATCGATTGGAAAAGCAAACAAGTACCGACAGTGTGTCGCACACATGTCACGTACTAAGAAACAACACATCAATAATATTCAACTGTCACAGTACTTTACTGACTCAACAACTTGGTCGAACGGACTAATCTGCTCTGATACCACTAATGCAACACCCCATTTCTACCCCGGCGAATATTAATAAAATCATAGTTATAAAATTTCGACATATAAATAGGATGCTACACTTTCAATGTATAACAACGACATTTAATCACATATAAAATAGATAAATAACACTTAAATCACTGGATGAACAGATAACAACAATTTTAGTCTTTAAAATGAAACAACTTTATTACTTAGGCAGTGGAATCACAATTTTCAACTCAAATGACATGACATCTTTGTCCAGCTGAATACAACTCCAAAATAATCAGTACTTAATGAAAACAACTTAAAAATTCAACAACGGGAAATAAAATCAATAACGAAGCAACAAGAGTTCATCCCCTCGAGTGTTACGTATTAGAGCAATGACACCGACTCAAACTACTGAAGGTAAACAACCTTCACTCTGGATTACCTGCACGTTACTAACATAGGGGTAACATTCAAACAGAAAAGGTGAGATATCAAACAATATAATCAGATGTATGATAAATAATATATTAGAATTAGATCATACAAAAATCATTGCTTCATAGCTTTTAAACAACATCCATTCCAACCAAGTCATCAACATAATATCACAACTAATTTATCATCACAACAACTCAAGATGCAACATGAAATGCGACTTGTTTTTTTTATGCACATGCATGTGGTACCAACGGAGCAAAACTCGCAACTTAATAATCTGCCAATTAATCGGTGCATGAACAAGGCATAAGCCTGCAACTTTATATCTTACCAATCCAGGCCAACTTACAGAGCATGAGCTCCTAACTTGTTATGCTATGTATGTGACAACATTATGAAACACAATAAAAACTACAACATGAACCATTCAACAACAACTCAACAACAACAATTCAACATCAACTCAACAACAATTTAACACTGGCCACAAGCCTACAACTTATCTTCCAATAATTAGAGGCATTTCAACAACATCAGTATATCCTGCAACTTCGCATCGTTAACAATATTGACATTACAACAACATAGTAAAATTCACAAATACAATCGAAACCCATTGCAATGATACTACATAATTATTCATCTATACGTCTATATTCGGTTATTAGACGTTCTGCGACGGTTCCTCTAATATTAACTTTCTGTAACTATTATATAAGCTAGTATTGCTATCAACAATTTCTACTACTACTAGTGCTACTAATTAATTCTCTACTGTTGTTTTATTGCTAATAGCTTTCTGTTACTATTTCACAATTAACTCTACTGTCAACTTATCTCTGCTACATGTACTATGCTATTATATTTTTAATAGTTTTCCAATAAGGTTCCTGCAATTACCTCTTACTACTATGAATTATCTCCTACTACCATGAATTATCTCTTCTATTGTTTTATTGTTAATAGCCTACAACTTGGTTTTAGCCAATCAATACAGACAACACAACAAAATTCATCACTACCTGCTATATATGTCAATCTACACTTTGTTTACTCTGATAACTAACAAATAGTCTCTGCTATTATTTTTGCTAACTCTGCTACATAACAATTCTGTAACTAATTTAATATCTTCTATATATATTCTGTAGTTATTTAATTATTCTTCTGTGGACTAACTTGCTAAGACCATAAGAAGTATTGATGACTTAATCTCTGCTACCCATAATTCACTAATTTTGTGATAATAATTAGTAACCAATTACTAAAGTAACAGACACAGGAAACAGACAAAACAAACAAAAGAAAATAGCGGTTTATGGGTGTGCCCTTCGTCACACAATTGTGCCCCTCGGCACAAAGCTAAAAGGTTGTGCCGGTCGGCACAAATTTAAAAGATCGTGTCGCTCGTCATGGAGTTGAGCTGCTCAGCACACTCCTCTCTAAACCATGTCGGTCGACATGCTCGTGTGCCCCTCGGCACATGGTGCTTCTCACGCAGTTTCTTCACATGCTTACTGATTCCAACACAGAATTCTCCAAATCTTCCTTCGATTAACAGTATTTTCATAACAACATGATACAACACGGTATTACATTGACATAGCAACATAACAACTATATCAACAATATTATAATTTCCAACAACAGATATTTAATTCTGTGAATAATTCAAAAACATCCACAACAAGATAACAACATGATAACAAACAATTTCATAAACAACAACAACATACGCACATCAACGTTACACCAACCCAATTCCTACATATTATTCATCACAATTCCCATTATAGAGTCAGAACCCAACCTTACCTCGGATCTAAGGTCGCTCTACAATTTTCTGATCGAACCTAGCTTTGCCTCTTTACCTTATTCCTCTTCTCTACCACTTCCTACATTACTACTCCAAGACTTTCTTAATCTTTCTAATTAACCTAATTTATTATTATTATAACTAAACCTAATAATATTAGCATTCTATTGGGCTTAACAACATACCCCCATATTACTAATTCTAACCATAAAAATAGGCCCAACACAATTATTCTACTATTATTCTATACTTTCTAATATTATTTATTAATACTATTAATCAACTTAATTTAACTGACTAATAACAACACCACAACTTATACTAACATTCACAACATATCAACAAATAATTCAAAAATAATTTAATTAAATAATTAATTAAATTAACGGGTGTTACACTACCTATCTCAAGTGATAGAAGAAAATATTGTTTATTTCTTGGTCAGATGATGATATCTCTGAAGGTGAAACTAAGGGAGAGTCTGCTAAACTTGTGACTGTCCTAACAGGAAGATGGGATTCTAATGTAAACTTCAGAAGTGAAGAAATATCTTATGATGAATTGACTGCTTCTTACAAAGAACTGTGCAACAAAAGTGAAGAAGTCTACCAAATGGGAGTGAGGCAGAGAATGATCATAGCTAAACTTCAGGCTGAGACGGAGGAATACTTAACTGACATTTCTGAGCTTCAGAATGAAGTGACTGTGTTAACATCAAAACTTAATAATTTGATTAAGATGTAGAAGAAGGAATGCTGGAATAGGGTTTAATTATCATTCCTTGAAAAATAAAAAGAAAGACCCTGGGATAAAATTTGTTCTTGCTAGGATGAAGGTTGAGAGAAAAATGTCTGACCATATGTTACAACATCCGGACAGGTCACAGGAAACTCAGGCCAGAGCCAAGCTCTAGCCTTAGAAATATATGTGGAAGACATGTATACACGGAGCAATTCCTCCATAGGCTTCATGGTTATCCAAAATAGCCATCTCAACTAGTGATAATCCTTTAATTATTAAAACTAGAAAGGAATGGAAAGTAAAGTATGATGTCAAAGATCTCATTGCTTATACCTCTCTTAGAGTCTCATCTAGAGAAGACTGGTATTTTGTTAGTGGATGTTCTAGGCATATGACAGGTGTGGAGAACTTATTGGAGGATGTTACACCTCACACAACTAGCTATGTCACTTTTGGAGATGGTGCGAAAGGAGAAATTAAGGGAGTCAGAAAATTGGTGTGTGTTGACTCTCCTAGTCTAGAATATGTTCTTCTTATGAAAGGACTAACTACTAATTTTATCAACATTAGTCAACTGTGTGATCAAGGATTCTTAGTCAATTTATCAAAGTCAAAATGTTTGGTCAAAGATGAGAAAGATGTTATTCTGATGAAAGGGATAAGGTTTTAAGACAATTGTTATCTATGGAAACCTCAAATAACTGCTTATTATTCCACATGATTGATGACTAAGGAGGATGAGGTGAAGCTTTGGCACCAGAAGCTTAGACACCTTCATCTAAAAAGAATGAAAGAAATCATATCTAAAGGATCCGTTAGAAGAATGCCAGAACTCAAGGTTGAGGAAAGAAAAGTCTCTAGTGAGTGCGAGATTAGGAAGCAAACCAAGATGTCACATCCAATGTTGCAACATCAGACTACTTCCAAAGTGTTGGAACTTTTTCATATGGATTTAATGTGACTAATGCATGTAGAAAACTTTGGTGGAAATAGGTATGTCTATGTGGTTATAGATGACTTGTCAGGGTTTACATGGGTGAACTTTCTTAGAGAATAATCATACACCTTTGAAGTCTTCAAAGATCTGTGTCAAAGTATTCAAAAGAAGTAGAATAGTGTGATTGTCAAGATTAAAAGTGATCATGACAAGGAGTTTTAGAATGCAAAATTCTCTGAATTTTGTGCTTTTGAAGGTATTAGTCATGAATTTTCTTGTTTCATCACTTCCCATCAAAATGGAATTGTTGAGCAAAAGACTAGTGATATACAAGAATCAACTAGAGTCGTGATTCATGCTAAGCAGTTGCCATGTCATTTTTGGGATGACGCTATGAATACTACTTGTTATATTCATAATAGGGTCACTTTAAGGGAAAGCACTCCAGCTACTCTCTATGAGTTATAGAAAGGAAGAAATCCTGTAGTCAAATACTTTCATGTCTTTGGAAGTAAATGATATATCTTGAATGACAAGGAACAAAAGGGTAAGATGGATCCCATAAGTGATGAAAGGATATTTCTGGATTACTCTTCAAACAGCAGAGCTTATAAAGTCTTTAACTCTAGAACTAGAGTTACAATGGAATCCATAAGTATGGTGATTGATGATTCAATCACTGAAAATGAGAGTGATGTCAAAGACAATTTTAGAACTTCTCCTGTGCTGACTGATGAGGCATGAAGAGATGTAATTTGTGAATTTACAAGCACTAAATCAATGAGTTCTCAATCCAACAAAAGTCTATCTATTAGAGTTTAGATAGAACATTATAAGGAACTAATTACATGACACATTAAAGAAGTGAACACCGCTGGATCCAGTGAAGAGATATCAAATTAGTGTTTTGTCTCTAAACTTGAACTTAAGATGAACCCTATTATTCAAGAAAAGAAAATCTTAAAATGTATCATTGGTACAATTTTTTGTGGTGTGTTATATTCTCACAACACAAATTTCATGCTGGAAGAATTTTGTAATGAAAAATACATAAATGGTAATTTTGATGGATGTTTCTTATTAAGAAACAATCTGATTTATTGTTTCAATAAGAAGCAAATATGTGCTTCTTGGCTTACTACTGAAGCTGAATATGATGGAACAAGAAATAGTTATTCTCAACTAATATGGATGAAACAAATAATGAAGGAATATAATGCCAAGATGGATGTAATGACATTACATTGTGAAGATCTGAATTCTATCAAATATCTCATTCAACATAGCTGGAACAAGAACTTTGACAGTCATAATCAACTTATCAGGAATCTTGTTGAAGGCAAGGTTGTTACTTTGGAACATGTAGACACTGAGAAACAACTGACTGTTATGTTTACCAAAGGCTTATATGCAAATAAATTTGAGAAGATAAGGACTGAACTTGCATTATTTATGACTTATAGAAGTTACAAGTGTGGAGGAATGCAATATATACTATATCGTTCCTCTATTTTCTGATGCATGATATGCCTAAGAAAATTGCTAGTGTTAAATTTGTCAAAGGATGGAACAAAAGATCTCTGCAAGAACAAAATATAGGTTTGAAGAAGACATGTTTAAAGGTGGTGGTAAGGGAATTCAGTGTCAACACTCCTAAAACATGTGACAGCAGCAAAAGGTGCAAAATGATTTTTGACAAGGATAAAAGGTGAAGGATCACTTGAAGATGATACAAGACTATGTGTTTCTATCCTGCTAGTTATGTTTCCGTCAGTTGATTATTCTTGAATGCATCTTGTGCTTCTATCTGTTGTTTATGCTTGCATGCATGTGTGATTCCATGTTTATTGTGTATTTACTCTATTTTTGTCAATTTTTGGCTAAAAAGGGGGAGTAAGTTGTCTGTTTAGCTTGGTGACTTGGTGTATTAGGTTTGTCCTTGAAATTCTGGCAGCAGATACTCAATGTCACAGTGAATGTTATGACACCGTATCTGACTTTCTATAAGACAGTCAATAAAAACAGTAAAGAACACAGTCAATTGTTTACCCAGTTCAGTGTGAAACAACACCTACTCTGGGGGCTACCAAGCCAGGGAGGAAATCCACTATAAGAGATATTAATTCAGGAATAAACCAACCAGTTTATCTCCTTCACTTAAGACCTACCCAATGCAACTTCAATCTAAGTTCTACTTAAACTTGAGTTCCTACTCACTCCCCCTCAATCACAGCAGTGATACTTAAAAAAATTGACTAATGAATTAATGAAGACACTCTTCATAACATACACTTGATTATGCTTCACAGCTTTTTAATCAAGTAACACAAACACTCTTGCTTCACAGCTTTGAGTGATACATAAACCTAACTTGACTTTGCTTCACAGCTTTAGTCAAGAGACACAAACACTCTTGCTTCAAAGCTTTGAGTGATACAAAAACCCTTACAATCAAAACCTATTCCAAGTCACTTATCACAATGATACTTGCTTGGATTACAACAGTTAAAACTATACAGCTCCTAATTGATCTTCAGTCCAAAGAGATGTTTTCCAAACAGCAATCCTGTTGAATATATAGCAGCTGTTTCTTCAGTTAGGGTTTCCACAAAAAGCTAGGGTTAATTAGGTTTAACCTTAAGACTTGGTCACAAGACTTTATCAACCAGATTAGGGTTGAGCTAGGTTAACCTAAAGTCCATGTGAGATTCTGTTCTGGAAAGAATGAGCCAACTTCCTGAAAAATCTCAGAATTAACCAAACTGCATATCTGTTAGATCAGTACAGGATGTCTTAACATTTGTTATGACATCAGAATTCTTGTTTACTGATTTTGGTAGAAGGCAATAAATGTGATCTTTTGCAAAATGCTCAGATACACACTCATACACAGTAGCTACTATATGCCATACTTTTTCTGCATAAAGAACCTAATAATCCAGAATGTTATGACATCAGTCATGACATTTACACACCTGGTTTTACCAAAAATACATGCCAATAACTAAACACTTACAAACTCCCCCTTTGGAAGATTTTTGGCTAAAACCCCTAAGCAATCAGAGAATAGAGAGCAGCAGAATGAATATGACTGCAGAAAAATATAATGTCTACCAAGTAATTAACACAAAATATCTCCCCCTCTTTAGCCACAAATGGGCCAAAGATACATGTACTTAAATGATATACAGTTATCCAAAATAGGTAATAAAAACAACAAATAAAATCTGAAGATACTTGCACCAACAGCATCAGCATCAGTGGAGCTATTTTCTTCAGCATTGAGCTGATCTTCAGCAGCACCCTCTTCCCTTCTGATTCGTTCAGTCTCCTCCTGTTCCAACTAGAGAGAGAACTTTGATTAAGAGAATGGGATTTGTTGCAGAGTTGAGAGAGGAAAGAGGCAAATGAGTGTCTATTCTTAATAATTATGAAAGAAATGGGAAAGCATATGATTAACCCAATCAAAATAGACTTAATAACTCCTTCTACCCTTGTTTTAAGCAAAATTAATTGCTACAATTCCTCCTGTTGGCAAATACCCAACTTGCCCCTCAAGTTTTCAAATTGATTTGCATCAAGTGCCTTGGTAAAGATGTCAGCCAGCCGTAGCTCAGTGGTAACATGTTCTAGTTTAATCGTCTTCTCTTCTACAAGGTCTCTGATAAAGTGATGTCTTATGTCAATATGTTTGGTCCTACTATGCTGAATAGGATTCTTGGAAATGTTGATTGTACTCAGATTGTCGCAGTACAATGTCATAACATTTTGTGTGACATTATACTCAGTAAGCATCTGTTTCATCCAGATCATTTGAGAACAGCTACTACTAGCTGCAATGTATTCAGCTTCAGCAGTAGAGAGAGACACACAGTTCTGTTTCTTGCTGAACCAGGAGACCAGATTATTTCCTAAGAAGAAACATCCTCCAGAGGTGCTTTTTCTATCATCAGCACTTCCAGCCCAATCAGCATCACAATAACCAGTCAGAGTTGGTTCACAACCATGAGAGTACAGCAAGCCATAGTTGTAAGTTCCACTTACATACTTCAAAATTCTCTTTACTTGGTTGATATGACTGACTTTAGGATCAGCTTGGTATCTTGCACAAACTCCAACTGCAACAGCAATGTCAGGTCTGCTGGCTGTTAAGTACAGCAAACTTCCTATCATGCTTCTGTACAGACTTTGGTCCACCTTAACCCCATTTAAATCTTTGGATAGTTTTAAATGAGTAGGTGCAGGGGTCCTTTTGTGACTGGCATTCTCCATACCAAACTTCTTGACAATGTTCTTTGCATACTTGCTTTGAGATAGAAAGATAGAGTCCTCCATCTGTAAGACTTGCAGTCCAAGAAAATAAGTCAGTTCTCCCATGAGACTCATTTCGAATTCAGCCTTCATCTTGTCAGCAAAATGTTTAACCATTTGTTCTGACATTCCCCCAAACACTATGTCATCAACATATATTTGAGCTACCATTAACTTCCCTCCTTCATTTTTGACAAAGAGGGTTTTATCCAAGCCTCCTTTTCTGTATCCTTTGTCTGAGAGAAATTTTGTCAACCTGTCATACCATGCTCTAGGAGCTTGTTTCAGGCCATACAGAGCTTTCCTCAATTTGTAGACATGATCAGGGTGGTGTGGATCCACAAAGCCTTTAGGCTGTTCCACATAAACTTCTTCATTTAAGTACCCATTTAGGAAGGCACTTTTTACATCCATCTGAAACAGCTTGAACTTCAGGAGACAAGCAATTCCCAATAGGAGTCTGATAGATTCCAGTCTGGCTACAGGGGCAAAGGTCTCATCAAAATCAACCCCTTCAACTTGAGTGTATCCTTGGGCAACAAGTCTTGCCTTATTCCTAGTGACAACTCCTTCAGCATCTGATTTGTTCTTGTATATCCATTTTGTGCCAATGATGTTTGTTCCTTCTGGTCTAGGAACTAACTCCCAAACTTCATGTTGCTTAAATTGGTTCAATTCATCTTACATTGCACCAATCTAGTATTCATCAATTAAGGCCTCCTTAATATTTCTTGGTTCAATTTTAGACACAAAACAAGAGTTTGAGATGATTTCTCTAGATCTTGTAATGACTCCACTATTTGGATCCCCTATAATGAGTTCTTTAGGATGATCTTTCTGAATTCTGATGGAAGGGATTTTGCTAGCTTCCTTGGATTCAGAGTCTGCTGTAGTGGTGTCAGGAAGGTCATTCTGTTGAGTTGGAGTCTCAAAGAATGTCTCAACATTACAAGGGACATCTATTTCTTCATGATAATCATCAACTATGACATTTATGGATTCCATCATGACTTTGGTCCTGGAATTGAATACCCTATAAGCTCTGCTGTTGGAGGAGTATCCTAGAAATATACCTTCATCACTTTTAGGGTCCAGCTTTCTCCTTTGTTCACGATCTGCCAGAATATAGCATTTGCTGCCAAATACATGGAAGTACTTCACAGTTGGCTTTCTTCCTTTCCAGAGTTCATAAATGGTGGATGAGGTTCCCTTTCTCAAAGTGACTCTGTTATGGACATAACAGGCTGTATTCATAGCTTCAGCCCAAAAATGAATAGGAAGTCTTTTGGCATGTATCATAGCTCTGGCAGATTCTTGTATGGTCCTATTTTTCCTTTCTACAACTCCATTTTGTTGGGGAGTTATAGGAGAAGAGAATTCATGACTAATTCCTTCTGATGAACATAACTCATTAAACTTACTGTTTTCAAATTCCTTGCCATGATCACTTCTAATTCTGACAATACACCCTTCCTTTTCTCTTTGAATTCTTTTGCACAGTTCTTTAAAGACTTCAAACACATCAGATTTTTCCTTAATGAAGTTAATCCAGGTGAATCTGGAATAGTCATCCACAACAACATAGGCATATCTCTTTCCACAAAGACTTTCCACCTGCATTGGTCCCATCAGATCCATATGTAGAAGTTCCAGAACCTTAGAGGTGGTCAGATGTCTTGACTTTGGATGTGACATCCTAGTCTGCTTACCAACCTGACATTCACCACAAACTCTCCCTTCATCAATTTGCAGTCTTGGAATTCTTCTGACTGCCTCCATGGAGATAATCCTTTTCATTCCTCTTAGATGAAGATGGCCAAGTTTTTGGTGCCACAGTTTCACCTCTTTTTCTTCTTTGGCAATAGGACACACAGTGGAGTTATTAGTGTTCTCAGGCTCCCACAAGTAACGGTTGTCTTTAGATCTGACTCCTTTCATTACAACTTCTTGTTTTTCATTAATTATAAGACATTCAGATTTTGAGAAGTTGACCTTGAATCCTAGATCACATAATTGACTGATACTAATGAGATTAGTAGTCAGGCCTTTTACCAATAGTACTTCATTCAAATTTGGAACTCCAGGGCAGTCCAAATTACCAACTCCTTTGATTTCACCTCTAGCACCATCTCCAAAGGTCACATAACTAGTGGTGTGAGGTTTAACATTATTGAGAATGTTCTTGATTCCAGTCATGTGCTTAGAACACCCATTGTCAAAGTACCAGTCTTCCTTTGCAGAGACTCTCAGGGAAGTGTGGGCTATCAGGGCAGTAGCCTTTTTCTTCCACTGAGGAGTATGTGGTACCCTGTTAGCCTTAGGTTTGACACCTGGGTTCTGATTTGGGTATCCATACAATCTGAAGCAGAAAGGCTTTATGTGACCAAACCTCCCACAATGATGACATCTCCATCTTTGGTACTTTTTCTTCATATTTCTTTGTTCCCGATGTTGAGTGTTATGTTGTGACATCTGCTTTGACATTTGTTTATCAGACCTGATCTTCTTGTCTGCACCAGATTTCTTTGCTGCCACAAATCCTAGACCAGACTTGTTTCCCACATTTTGTCCAACCTGAAGGATTTCTTCCAGTTTGTCAGTTCCATTTGTCAGCATCTTGACAGATTTGGTCATCTGGTTCAGTTTTGAGTTCAGTATTTGAACTTCCCCTTCTAGATGACTTATAGTTTCAAGGTCTGCCCTTTTTTCAGCCTCCAACTTTATGATGAGTTTTGTTTGTCTCTCATTTTGCACACAGACTTCAGCACTTCTGATACACAATTTCTTGTAAGTATCAGCCAGTTCTTCAAATGTCACTTCCTCATCACTAGTGTCACTTTCAGAGGTACAAACACCAGTTAGTGCAGTAACTAGTTTGGCAGATTCTTCTTCAGAATTACTTTCTGAATCATAGTCAGACCAGGTAGCATACATTCCTTTCTTTTATTTCTTAAGAAAGGTAGGACATTCAGCTCGAATATGCCCATATCCTTCACAACCATGGCATTGAATTCCTCTACCTTGATTTCCCTTCTCTTCAGACCTTGGTCTTCTGCTGGAGTCATAAGATATGTTAATGTCAGAGGTGATGTTCTCAACATTTGACATTGACTTTGGATCCATTCTCTTGATGAGTTTGTTGAATTGTCTTCCAAGCATGGCTATAGCTTCTGAAATTTTTCTTCTTCATCCTCCTTGTCTTTATCTTCAGAGTTGGATGCAAGTGATATGCTCTTGTTTTTCTTGTCAACATTGTCACTGATCCCCATTTCAAAAGTCTGAAGAGACCCAATGAGTTCATCCACCTTTAACTTGCTGACATCCTGGGCTTCCTCTATAGCAGTTACCTTCATTGCAAATCTTTTAGGCAGGGATCTGAGAATCTTTCTCACAAGTTTTTCTTCAGACATCTTTTCTCCCAATGCTCTTGAGGTGTTGGCAATCTCCAAGATGTTCATGTGAAACTCATGAATGGTTTCATCTTCCTTCATCCTTAGGTTCTCAAACTTGGTAGTCAGCATTTGAAGCCTTGACATTTTTACTTTGGATGTGCCCTCATGGGTAGTTTTGAGAGTGTTCCACACTTCCTTGGCCAGTTCACATTGATGTACTAGTCTGAATATGTTTCTATCAATTCCATTGAACAGGGCATTTAAAGCTTTGGAATTACCCAGGGCTAACTCATCTTCTTCTTTGCTCCATTCTTCCTCAGGCTTCAGACTGATTGTCCCATCTTTCTCAGTTATGGTGGGATGGATCCATCCTTTGTCAGCAGCTCTCCAAGCCTTTTTGTCCAGTGATTTTAAGAAGGCAATCATACGAGGTTTCCAGTAGTCATAATTTGTTCCATCCAGAATGGGTGGTCTATTTCCAAAAACTCCTTCTTTGTCCATAGTGCCAGAAAGTGATATCCCTAGATCTCACCCAGTATTACAGGCAGGGTGCCTGCTCTGATACCAATTGAAATTCTGGAAGCAGATACTCAATGTCACAGTGAATGTTATGACACCGTATCTGACTTTCTATAAGACAGTAAATAAAAACAGTAAAGAACACAGTCAATTATTTACCCAGTTCAGTGTGAAACAACACCTATTATGGGGGCTACCAAGCCAGGGAGGAAATCCACTATAAGAGATATTAATTCAGGAATAAACTAACCAGTTTATCTCCTTCACTTAAGACCTACCCAATGCAACTTCAATCTAAGTTCTACTTAAACCTGAGTTCATACTCACTCCCCCTCAATCACAGCAGTGATACTTAAAACAATTGACTAATGAATTAATGAAGACACTCTTCAGAACATACACTTGATTATGCTTCACAGCTTTTTAATCAAGTAACATAAACACTCTTGCTTCACAGCTTTGAGTGATACATAAACCTAACTTGACTTTGCTTCACAGCTTTAGTCAAGAGACACAAACACTCTTGCTTCAAAGCTTTGAGTGATACAAAAACCCTTACAATCAAAACCTATTCCAAGTCACTTATCACAATGATACTTGCTTGGATTATAGCAGTTAAAACTATACAGCTCCTAATTGATCTTCAGTCCAAAGAGATGTTTTCCAAACAGCAATCCTGTTGAATATATAACAGTTGTTTCTTCAGTTAGGGTTTCCACAAAAAACTAGGGTTAATTAGGTTTAACCTTAAGACTTGGTCACAAGACTTTATCAACCAGATTAGGGTTGAGCTAGGTTAACCTAAAGTCCACGTGAGATTCTGTTATGGAAAGAATGAGCCAACTTCCTGAAAAATCTCAGAATTAACCAAACTGCATATCTGTTAGATCAGTACAGGATGTCTTAACATTTGTTATGACATCAGAATTCCTATTTACTGATTTTGGTAGAAGGCAATAAATGTGATCTTTTGCAAAATGCTCAGATACACACTCATACACAGTAGCTACTGTATGCCATACTTTTTCTGCATAAAGAACCTAATAATCCAGAATGTTATGACATCAGTCATGACATTTACACACCTGGTTTTACCAAAAATACATGCCAATAACTAAACACTTACAGTCCTGATGTCAAGTCAAATGTCTTGATATGTTGATTGACATTTTGATAGCAATGTACTACTTCTTAGGGGAAACTAGTCTTTATTTTTGCTTGCCAAGTATGCAACTATTTAGGGGGACATGATTGTCTGTCATGCCTAATTTGGTACTTAGGGGAATTGTTTCTGCTACTACTACTGATGTGAGTGTGTGTGCATGATATCAAACCAAATATTCTGACATCTTTCCTGAAGTGTTTTGTGGAGAACTATGTTTTCAGTTTTGTGAGGCTTATTTTTCTTCTGCTGCATGTGCCTCTGATGTGTGAATTTGAATAGTTCATGTTATTCCATGATCATTTTTTATCGACTTAAGTATAGAAATAGAATTGCTAGGATTAATAACTTATAATAATAATGAGCGAAGAAGTATTGAAAAAATGTATCATTTATATTTGAATATCAAATCAATAACTATTTCTAATATAAAAATAAATGAATAGAATAAAAACAATGAAGTAAAAAGGCTCATTTGGTCTACGGTATTTATGCACCAAATTAGTTTATTTCTTGACTTTTTCCTAATATGAGGTAGGTTGAGCACCGAATTTTGGAATAACATGAATATTAGAATGGGTTATTTAGTGGATAAAAAAATGACTTTCCGAAAATAACCTCCCTCTCTTCGGGATCGAACATGAATTTCAACGATTCGATAAATGGATCGTTCGAATTCATATAGATGAACAATATATCCCCTAGAAACGTATAAGAAGTTTTTTCTTCGTATGGCTCAATTCAAAATTATGTCTATAATTATGATGTAAAATAGATCACTCAAATCGGAAAATCGAGGATCCGTATTTCTAGATACTAGAAACTAGATAGTATAAAGAAAATAGGGCATGTAAGAATCCGCAGCTAATATAGTCACGTTTTTCAAGTCCCACGCTGCTTTTTACTACATCGTTTCAAACGAGGTTTTACCATAACATTATTTTTTTAGTTTTAATCTGGTATGTAATTGATTCCGTTTTGAAATCGTGCATAGTCATTGACTCAATCAATAGATAATAATATATACTTTTCACTTCTAGGTTTTAGGTTTTCTGACTATACAATTTTATTTCTAAAGTCAAGAAGTAGAAATTAAGTCAATATTCTATTTGCATGGTTTGTAAATGGATAATAATAATAATAAATTATATAATAAATCATATCATATATAGAATAAATCATCTATATAGTAATAATAAAAAATACAATCAAAATTAGAATTAAAAACAAAAGAAAAAAGACAATTCCTTTTCTTAAAGAAAAACATTTTTGTTATGCTTAATATCTTTAGCTCGGTCTGTATTTGTATTCACTCTGCCCTTTATTCAAGTAGTTTAGATCTTCCCTTAAAAGGAAGTATTGATTATGTGTGAAATGGGGAGTGATTTTTCTGTCTAAAGTCGCTAAGCATGGTTCTTTTGGGATGAGCATTTATGTTGTGTTGGATTTGTTTTTGGTTATGTTGATGTGATGTCAGACCACATGTACGGACATCTGATCTCTGGAGATTTCTGGAGTTTGAAGGAGTTTTAATCTCTGATATTTTGAGTGTGAGGATGGATCTCTCAGTAGCTTCATTTATCTCTGGTGTTTTATGTTTGCAGTTTGTACAAAGTTTACAAGTATTTCATGTAGCTTGTGCTTTGTGATTTATTTTATGGTTTTATTCCTCTTCTCCAAATTTATTGTGCAAAGGTTGTTTTAGCCAAAATTTGCCAAAGGGGGAGATTGTTAGGTCTGTAATTTTATGATTGGAAATAATTTTGGTAAACACATGTTTCATTTGGTAAATCATGTTTCAATTGGTAAAACATGTATCACACCCAGATGTTGAGTAAGATGTCATGACAACTTGACTAACTATCACATCAGATTTTGTTGCTGCTTCTCGAAGGTTCTAATTTGATTTTGTGAGATTCCCTATATGGATATATCTCACATACTTGCGCAAGCCCAAAAGGATATATTTGGAACAAGTGATTTTATCTCCAATTGTGCATAAGTTTCTAAAATTGGATATTGAGACAATTTAGGAAACTTGTGATTTTTTTTGTTCCATAATTCAAAGAGATTTTTCTACATAGTTGGTTCAGCCCCCAGCTTGTGGATCACCAACAAATTGGGTGAAGATTTCGAAGCCCGTGGACTGCTGAGGAGTTTATAAAGAAAAACCTAAACCTAATGTTAAAGAACTTAAGAAAAAATCAGGGGAAGCTTATTTTTCAAGAGTCTTAGGGTTTGAGAGTTTTTCAAGTGTGTTTTGTTTTTATATGTCACTCATGTATCTTTTTTTATGCATAGAGTTTGACTGATTGTTCATTGTTCATTGCCAATCACTCATAATCTTTTAAGCAAAGAGTGTATTGTGTTTAATTGGAAATGTGTTCTTCTATTTTGGTCTTTTGTTATCATCACTGAGGTGATTGTGAGAAGTGAGAGAGGGTTTTCATATCTAGGAGGTTCCTAGGTAGAAGTTGCATAGGTAATGATTAGGTGATAAGTTTTAAACTAGGGTTACTTAGCTTTGAACTAATCTATAATAGTGGATTTCTTTCATGGCTTGGATTCCCCCAGAGTAGGATATGTTGCACTGAACTGGGTTAACAATTGATTGTATTATTTATCTCCTGCAATTTAATTTATGCATAATTCATAACTTCTGTAAATTGTTATGTCATGGACATGATGTCTTAACATCTGTCTTGACATTGTGTTTTAGTGTTGTGACATCAATCTTAACATCTATTTGAGAGTTCCATAATTTCAGACAGGATGTTGAAACTTATAGTCACACATCACGAACTTAATTTTCTTGAAAAGAGCAACAAATATGTTTTTTGAGTTGGATGACTCATAAGTATATCCAATTACTTTCATGTTTTTTACATTTTTCCCACTCTTAAAATTTCCTATTGGGTTCCAGTTCCAAAATTTGGTATACAAATATATTAAGTCATACCTTCAAGTTTGGAATTAAGATGGTCAACTTCTTGCTTCAACTTTATGATAGTATCCATAAGACGAGCTTTGTCTTGAATAAGGACTTCAATTTTTTTTGCTTCTCACCAGCTTTACGTCCATCATTCCATTTGAGATACAAAATCTTATAGGCTTTAGTAAGAGCATCATCCGGCAAGTCTCCATCACTTATGTCATCGTCAATATTCACATATGAACTTGAGCTTATTTGATTTGTTAATGCAACCACATATTTGGCTTGATTAGATTCACTTTCCACATTTGAATCATCCTAAAACAAAGGTGGAACTATAGCCCTTTTCATTTTTTCTAAGAAAGTTATTACATTCAGCCTAAATATGTCCAAAGCCTTCACATTCAAGGCATTGGGTTCCTTTGCCCTTATTCTTTATCTCCATAGTTTCTTGTACTCTTAAATTTGACACTTTTGGAGTTCTGATGTTGATTATATTTAACATTTGGAGCAACATTGCTCTTAGATCTTCTGCCAAGTCTTCTCATGTCATTAATAAAACTCTTATCAAGAAGGGTAATGGATTCAATTAAGTTTTCATTTGTATCACCTTATAACTGGAGACCATCTTCTTCAACATCTACTTTAAAAGCCACACTTTTACTATTTTTCTCTTACTTGTCATCAGTAGCCATTTCAGAGGTGAGCAGAGATCCAATCGGCTCATCAACTTTAATTTTGGCTACATCTTGGGCTTCTTAGATGGTTGTGACCTTCATATTAAACCTCTTTGGAAATAGATCTAAGGAGTTTTCTTACCAGCTTTTCTTTATAAAACCTCTTTGGACATTTTTTCACAAAAGGCAAAAAAGTTGTTATCAATGTCACAAATTCGAACATTGAATTCAGAGATGTCGTTGTGATCGGTGGATCTGGAACTGACTGTTTTAAAGCTGGTTCGCGAAGATGTCGCGGTAAGCAAGAGTCGCCACCGTCTTTTATTTTCTCCAATTGGAAAGGACAAAAGCACAGAAAAATTCCTTTAAAGAGATTGCTCTCGGTTCGGGAGGTAAGTTATAGAAAGGGAAGGTGTTAGCACCCTTTCTATCCATGGTTATCCATGGGCTCTTAGGTACTTGCTCAATGTGTTTTCAAAATTGTTGTTTGCTTTTCAATTGTGGGCTTCAAAATATTCTTTGAAAAGTTTCAATTCAACTCGTACGTCAGAGTGTTTGAAAAGTTTGTTTTGAAAGTTTTTGAAAGTGTGTCGGTGTGAAAAGATGTTTTGATTTGTTTGAAATTAGAGCAAGTACCTTTGAGAACCTACCTACCCTAAGGAATTAGTCTGTGTAAATGTCCTTTAAGGTAGTGCCATCCCACCATTGAGAGGTAAGTAGCACCACCATAGGAGGTGTTTGGGTCAATTCGAGTTTTAGGGACAGTGTGGTCACCAAAGCAATGGTAGGACACCTTAGAAGTAACTCTAATGTCCTAGATCCTTTTAATCCGAGGCAACTGTTTCGAGGCAACCGGATCTTTAGACATCAGAGCGACTGCTAAAACATTCTATGCTTGACGACCACCTTTCGAAAGGCAACAGTGAGGCGTACCCTAGGGGTGGTGTGTGCGAATTGTGTGTCATTTTCAGTTCATTGTTTGTCTTGTCATGCATTGGTGATCTAACGATTCAATTTTATTTTCGGGCATTCATTCTTTCATGCATATTTATTAACAGTTATATTTGCGAGAAAATAAATCTAAACTATTACAACTGGCGCGGGTCCACATCGCCAAAAAAACCGAACCCGATTTGACTGAAAATAAATAAAGCGAATAAATAAAAGTCCGAGAGTTTTAAATTACATGGCTTTGGGGCATATACATAATTATTTACACAATATAAAACAAATGCGCGAAATAAAGAGATTAACAAAATTAGGGCGTTGGACCCTTTTACAAACAATTAAAAATTAATCAAGGAATCTAAAATTAAAAATTAAATGAAAAATAATGTTTTTGTGTTTTTTAGGTTTAAAAGAAAAAAAAGAGAAAAGTTAATTAAAATTAAAATCCTAGTTCTAATGTTTTTTAAGTTTTTAAGAAAGAGATTTAATTTTCTAACCTAATTAAATTCTAAACTAATTTACATACAATTTTTGATTTATGAAAAAATAAATAATAAATAATAATATTGTGAGGAAAAAATTAAAAAGGATGTGAAAAATTAATAATTACCCTAATTCTACATTTTTTGGATTTTTATTATGAAAAAAGAATTAAAATTAACATTAAAACCCAATTAAACTAAATGAGTTACATTTTAATTTAAAAAAAAGAATTAAAATTAATTATATTTTTTTTGTCCTTTCTGTATTTTTAATGTTTTTATATTTTTTGTAAGAATTAATTAAATCAGAAAATAAAACACAAAAAATAATAGAATATAAAGAAAATTAGAAAAAAGAAAAAAAAGATATAACCAGGGAGGTGTGGATTTGAAATTTGGAGGTGCAAGCCTGAAAAAGCCTGGCCCATTTGCTGGCAATTTGTTGACTTTTGAAATCATATGCACGCCTGTTGACTTGTCCTCATGGTATACCTTCAAGCTGGACCCTTGATCAGGTCCCCTGGGACACGTGGATAATGCATCTTGAATGTGCATGGTGAGTCCTTATGTGGGCGCTGCATGGAACCTTGAAATGAAAAATAATATGAGAAATTGCAAGACCTGGGACTTGAACCCAGGTCATTGTGATTACATGCGCGTGTCTTGGCCAGCTGAGCCACTTGAATTCTTTTAACATAATATAGTTAATAAACAATATAAAATAAAACCAACGCATAAAGATTACACGCGCGCAAATTTAAACGGACGAATGACAGCGTGCCACATCTTCATCTTCTTCACGTCCCTGTAAACAAAATACATTGGCAACGGTTTTGAAGCGCTGCATTAGATAAGCTACAAAAAAATAGCGAATAGCTCGTTTCCTAATATAAATTAGGCGCGAGCATCTCATTCTCTTCGTCCAGATGCCAGGAATGCAATGGTCATGGTCTTGAGGGCCAATTTTGCAGTATGGTGAAAACCCTAAAATCAAAACTTGAAAACCCTAGAATGTGGGCATGGCAGATTCGCGTAGGATGAACAAAAATGCAATTAAATATAATGAACAGCTTGGAAACTTTGTGAGGAACATAAACATGTGATTAAAAATGCAAAAGAATGCTTAGAATCAAGAACACGAATTAAAAAATTCTTCTGTACAGTTTGGATGGTAGCTACCGTTTCTAGGAGTTTTGATTGATGTTATGAATTGGGATACGTTCAGAATTGTCTCAGGAAGCTATTGGTACAAAAATTATGGCTTGAGAAGATCCCTAGCACTGATTTCAGTTTTGCATTTTATGGCCAAATTTTCAAAGTTTCAATCCACTTTTGAGCGAGTCTTTTGCTATGTTCTAGGTAGGGTTGGACTCAGTGATCATCATAGAATTGAATAGGCTTGCTAACTCTCCTTAATTCATGCTTGAGAAAGAATTGGCATTAGGGTTTCTTCCATTAACCATTTTCCTAATTTTTAGCCAAAACCTAGACCTAGTGTGTAAATGAACCTTGGCCTGATTTTTGAGTTGGTTCATGATACATAGAACTTGTCCAAGTTCATATGACACCATTTCATTGATTTTTAAATTTTATTTGAATTTTCAAAGAATTAAAATGAATTAAATCATCAAAAATTAAATAAAATAAAAAAATCAATATTTGGTCTTGAAACTAATCATGGGCCACGAGTGTAGCATGACAAGGATGGACAAAGTGAGAAAAATGGGGCCCTTTTGTCAAAATTGGATTTTCAAGGATAGTTGACTTTTGCCATTTCACAAAAATTTCCCAACTTCTACAAGGCATAACTTGCTCAATTTTTAAGATTTTCTCATGTTCTTGGACATTTTGGAAAGGTCTTTGAGTCCTTTAACCAATGCCTTTGGTCCCATGTCATTTTGGTTTACCAATCTCAAGTTATGGCCTTTGACTTAAAGTCCCTTTTTGTTGACTTTTGAAAATGACCTGTAATGTTGAAATTGATAACTTTTTGTGAGAGCATTTCTTGGACTTGAAGTATGAAGATGAGTTGTAGGAAATGTCCTTCTCTTCAAAATGAGCTTTGGATGGAATTTTTCTGATGATCCATGTGAAAGTTATGCCCTGGTCAATTTCAGTTGACTTTTTTTCAGCTGTCCAAACATAGCAACTTTTGCATCTTTGATGATTTCTGAGCCAAATTTTGAGAATCATGATCAAGCATTGATCAAATGATGTTTGTGGCTTCAAAATGATATGTTGATCAAAAATTTGAACTTTTGACTGCCAAATGACCATTTTGCCCCTACAGTTGACTGTAGTGCAATCTAGGGTTTTGACTGTGCAATCTTGAGCTGAATGCCTTGAAACTTGATATGAGGATGCTTGACCATGTTTGTAAGCATATGAGACTTGATTGGGCCTTTAAACACTCCATTTTCTTGATCAGCACACAAACCCTAGTTTGGACTGTATAGGAGACAGTTGAGCTGCACAACCCTTGGGGAATTTTGTAGCTTGGCTTGGCAATTTCTTGAGGAATATGGGAGGGCAAATTTTGGGGTATAACAGTTGCCCCTGTTCAATCTTCTTGGACCTGAGGATGCAGATTGGCTGACGTGCCTTTCGTAATCCGAGGGTAAAAGATGATTGGACACTAGAGTGCCCGGAAATTTGCGCTCACATGTTGGCAATGAGGGTAGGAATGGGCTTATAGATGCCATTTGGATGTTTTGATTGCGTAAGAGATTCCTTCGCTAGAACCTGCATACCTGCAAAACAGAAAAGGAGTACCTGACACGTTGCAGGAGCTGATTTTTTAGATGCCTGGTATAGATGTGTCCTGACTGGTTACAGGAGCTGAGTCTGGAGCTTCAAACAGCAATGAAAGAACCAGGGATGATTACTTCCTTAGCATGAATGGTAAGAGAGCCTTGGGTGACTTTAATTTCAACAACGCTCGTTGAGAAAAAATCTGGGGTGTCTTCTACTGGGATAAGCATCAGGGAGATCTCAAGGTCGATCTGACTGAACCAGAGAGGCCTTTGACAGAATCAGGAAAATCTTGGGACGATTTAACTGAACCGGTCTAGGTCTTGAAATGTCTTCAATGGGATAAGCATCAGGGAGATCCTAGGTCGATCTGACTGAACCAGAGAAGGCCTTTGACTGAACCAGTCTAGGTCTTGAAATGTCTTCAAAGGGATAAGCATCAGGAAAATCTTGGGACGATTTAACTGAACCAGAGAAGGCCTTTGACTGAACCAGTCTAGGTCTTGATATGTCTTCAAAGGGATAAGCATCAGGAAAATCTTGGGACGATTTAACTGAACCAGAGAAGGCCTTTGACTGAACCAGTCTAGGTCTTGAAATGTCTTCAAAGGGATAAGCATCAGGAAAATCTTGGGACGATTTAACTGAACCAGAGAAGGCCTTTGACTGAACCAGTCTAGGTCTTGAAATGTAGCTTGAGAACTTAACTGGATCTTCCCTGAGAGGTAAAAGTCAGTCATATGCAATGCATGATATGGATCAAGCAATGATGTTCTCAACATAAATGAGATTTGTATGATGCAGTACGTTATGCATGCTATAATGTTGTATGTGATGTTTTATGTATGTTTTCGTCTAGGAAAATGGATCCTTGACGGGTGCCAGGAAGTCGTATCCCGGGCTGATGTCGAAGAATAGATTTTGCTTCCGCTGGGGATGATAACTGCAAGGATACCGGTAGGAGAAGATGACTCCGTTGCGGAATAAACTTGGCGAATGGGAGATTCTGCGGGGAGAAAAGATACTTTAGCAATCACGCTGGGAAGCAATACTCTGTGGGAAGAGTGATGCCTTGCTGAATGTTGATAGTAACTCTGTTGGGGATACCGTTGCTGTATTGGAAGTGTAAATTGACTTCGCTGGGGATAGGAAAGAACTACGTTGACGACGACCTTCCCTTGGCTTTTGGCTGGGGATAAGCTTACTGCTTGGGGAGATGAATTCCACTTTTCCTGGGGAACTTGGATGGGACTCTTCTGGGGAAGTTTTGATATGCTGGGGAAGAATGCACTGACTTGCTGTCTCACTCTCTGGGGAATTTAAGATGTCTGGTTAGGTTCTTTAGCTGAACCTACTTTGGTACCTTGGATAGAACAATTAGACTGCTCAAACAACTCTTTATTGCCCCTGTTTCTAGCGTCACCTGCAATTAATTCTTTGTTTCATATGCAAATATTTATGAGTTAGCAAATTATTGTCAATGCATATATCACAAATTGAGCCTTGGACGTTCTTCGCAAAACAAAACAGAAAAAGAAAAACACTTGGCACGTTTAACTGAAAAGTATATTTGTATTGATTTTGAATAGCCTGTGAATAGGCGTTTTGTGTACAAGAGGCTGACGTCCTAGTAAGAGGTACGCCGATGAACAAAAGAGTTTATACAAGTTTTGTACAAAAGAAAATAAAACAGCTGTGTGAAATATGAATGATCCACTGGGTTTCAATTCTGCTATCGCCTTTATAACTCTGAGCGTCTCATCACTTGATGACCTTGGTTGAAAGTGAAGCTGACTGATCGATGCCGTCTTGATGTAAATACCGGATTCTGGATGCAAAGTGATCCAATGAGACATAGTATTACGCGTTTATCCCTAATTTTTGCCTGGACTGCCCTTTCGGGTTTTCAGTCCACCGGGATACCCATTTTTGCCCAAGCCGCCTTTTCAGGTTTTCGACTTGCCGGGTGTACATATTTTTCCTTTTCGTCCCTTCATTTTGCCCGAACCCTTTTGGTTCGACGGGAAGCCCTAATTTTTGCCTAGACATGTCAGCCTAGCGGGTCTTTTTCATGCGTAGTATTTTTTAACTATGTCTGCATTGGCGGGGTGAGGAAGGTCGTCACCATCCATGTTAGTTAATATCATTGCTCCTCCTGAGAACACATGTTTAACCACAAATGGCCCTTCGTACGTAGGGGTCCATTTGCCCCTTGGATCACTCTGAGGAAGGATGATTCGCTTGATCACCAGATCCCCGACTTGATATTCCTGTGGTCTGACCTTTTTGTTAAATGCCCTGATCATTCGTTTCTGATACGTCTGACCATGACAGATAGCAGCAAGTCTCTTTTCGTCAATAAGATTGAGCTGATCAAGTCGTGTCTGGATCCAATCATCTTCATTCAGATTTGCATCCTTCATTATCCGGAGAGAAGGAATTTGTACTTCGATTGGTAAGACTGCCTCCATGCCATAAACCAGAGAGAAAGGAGTTGCCCCGGTTGACGTCCTAGCTGAGGTACGATACCCATGCAGAGCGAACGGTAACATCTCGTGCCAATCTTTATACGTTACTGTCATCTTCTGCACGATCTTCTTGATGTTTTTATTAGCTGCTTCTACAGCCCCATTCATCTTCGGTCTGTAAGGAGAAGAATTGTGGTGCTGTATCTTGAACTGTTCGCAAAGCTCGGTGATCATCTTATTGTTCAGATTGGTACCGTTGTCTGTAATAATCCGCTCAGGAACGCCGTACCGACAGATCAGGTTGTGCCGAATGAACCGTGCCACAACAGTCTTAGTTACCGTAGCATAGGATGCTGCCTCCACCCACTTCGTAAAATAATCAATCGCCACTAGGATGAAGCGATGTCCATTAGATGCCGTAGGTTTAATCTCACCGATCATGTCTATGCCCCACATTGCAAACGGCCAAGGCGCAGTCAGAACATTCAGGGGAACCGGAGGAACATGCACCTTGTCTGCGTAGATCTGGCATTTATGGCATGTCCTAGAATGTTGGTAGCAATCAGCTTCCATGGTGGACCAGTAATACCCTGCCCGTAGAATCTTCTTTGCCATGGTGTGTCCACTGGAGTGTGTACCAAAAGTCCCGTCATGTAGCTCTTCCATTATTCTATCTGCTTCAGTCTTATCTACACAACGCAGTAGGGTTGAATCCTGGTTTCGCTTGTACAAGATGCCATTGCTAAGAAAGAACTTGGCTGCAAACCTCCTCAGAAATTTCTTATCATTGACAGATGCTCCCTCAGGGTATTCCTGTGTTTCCAGATATTTCTTCACTTCGTGGTACCAAGGCTTCTCAGTTACCAATTCAGTTTCGAGATCACAACAGTATGCCGGTTCGTCCAGTTTCCAAATGATGATCCGGGGAGCTTCGTTGTCCCATTTAACCTTGAACATTGAAGACATTGTAGCCAACGCGTCCGCCAGCTGATTCTCTTCTCTTGGAAAGTGCTCAAATGTTATCTCTGTGAAGTGGGGGATCAGGGCCAACACGCATTCTCTGTAAGGAATCAAGTTTGGATGTTTCGTATCCCACTCTCCTTTGATCTGATTGATCACGAGAGCGGAATCTCCGAAGACACTTAGAAATTTGATTCTCAGGTCAATCGCAGCTTGAAGACCCATAATACACGCTTCATACTCCGCCATGTTGTTGGTACAGTTGAAACACAGTCGGGCGGTGAGTGGAGTATGAGTACCTTGTGGAGATACGATTATGGCGCCGATACCATTTCCCAAAGCATTGGAGGCTCCGTCAAAGTGCATAGACCATCGGGATCCTGGTTCAGGTCCTTCATCCGGTCCGGGTATTTCACAGTCAGTTACTATCATAATGCTTTCGTCTGGAAACTCGAAGTTCATTGATTGGTAGTCATCCACAGCTTGATGTGCTAGGTGGTCTGCCAGTACACTTCCCTTGATGGCTTTTTGGGTCGTATATTGAATGTCGTATTCCGTCAAGATCATTTGCCATCTTGCAATTCTCCCAGACAGAGCAGGCTTTTCGAATATGTACTTTATAGGATCCATTTTTGAGATCAACAAGGTAGTGTGAGTCAGCATATACTGTCTCAGCCGGCGAGCAGCCCATACCAAAGCGCAGCAAGTTTTCTCAAGTAGTGAGTATCGGGTCTCACAGTCGGTAAACTTTTTGCTAAGGTAATAAATGGCATGCTCTTTTCGGCCAGACTCGTCATGCTGCCCCAGCACACACCCCATTGAGTTGTCTAGCACTGTCAGATAAAGTATCAAAGGTCTCCCTTCAACCGGTGGCATAAGGATGGGTGGTTCTTGGAGATATTCTTTGATTCTGTCGAAAGCAGCCTGACATTCATCATTCCAACGTACTACCTGATCTTTCTTCAGCAGCTTGAAGATTGGTTCACAGGTAGCGGTCAGATGAGAGATGAAGCGAGCAATGTAATTCAGGCGTCCTAGAAAGCCTCTGACTTCCTTCTCCGTCTTAGGAACCGGCATCTCTTGAATGGCTTTGACCTTAGCAGGGTCCACTTGAATTCCTTTATCACTGACCACAAAGCCTAGCAACTTTCCAGACCTTACCCCGAAGGTGCACTTGTTCGGGTTCAACCTCAGCTTGTACAGTTTCAACCGGTCAAACAATTTCTGCAGATGATCAAGGTGCTCTTCCTCAGTCTGGGACCTAGCGATCATGTCGTCCACATACACCTCTATCTCGTGATGGATCATATCATGAAATAAGGTAACCATGGCCCGTTGGTAGGTTGCCCCAGCATTCTTTAACCCGAACGGCATGACCTTGTAACAGAAGGTGCCCCACTGAGTAACAAAGGTAGTTTTTTCCATGTCTTCAGGTGCCATCTTGATCTGATTGTAGCCTGAAAAACCATCCATGAAAGAGAACACTTTATGCTGAGCTGTATTATCAACAAGGACGTCAATGTGGGGTAGAGGGAAGTCATCCTTGGGGCTGGCCCTGTTCAGATCCCTGTAATCAACACACATCCTGACCTTACCATCCTTCTTAGGTACCGGCACCACATTAGCAACCCACTGAGGGTAAGAAGTTACTGCAAGAAACCCGGCATCAAACTGCTTTATAACCTCGGCTTTAATCTTCTCAGACATCTCTGGACGCATCCGACGAACCTTTTGCTTAACCGGAGGGAAATCTTCTTTAGTTGGTAAGTGATGGACCACAATGTCGGTATCTAATCCGGGCATATCTTCGTAAGACCAGGCAAAGATTTCCTTATAGTCACGCAGCATCTGAGTCAACCGTTGCTTCACGCTGAGTTCTAGGTTGGCACCAATCTTCACCTCTTTCTTGTCTTCCTCCGTACCCAAGTTTATTATTTCCACTGGCTCTTCATGGGGTTGAATTGCCCTCTCTTCCTGTTGTAACAGTCTTGCAAGTTCACCAGGCACTTCGCAATCATCTTCACCTTCGTCGGCGGCTAAGTTGATCGGATTTTCGAAGTCATAACTGGCAGTAGCAGAGTCGTTACCAGTGAGATCCAGAGTGGATTGAAACCTGTATGAGTGAGTGTGTGTGTAAATACAGCTGTTTTGCAATATGTAAAGAAAGGAAAGAAAGGGAGCGCAAAATTTGAAATGTGAAAAACGTCCAATGCTTTTATTCATGATATATGATAGTGACAAACAAAAAAACCCTCATAAATAAAACCACGGTGCCCCGGGTAAGACACCGGGCCATATAGTCTCAAATTATTGTTTATTACAAATCAAAAACAAAGAAATTCATTACTGGGGAACAAAAGTTATGGGAGTAAAATCTTTAGCAGTCCAATTGGTCAATCCACCGTCGGCCGTTGGGTAGATCCAGTTATCAAACTCAGCTTCATCCACTTCATCTTCCTCTCCAATAGCATTCACTCCATGCTGAGTGATGAGCAACGGAGGTCTTCCAATTCTTGCCTTGCGCACCGCTTTCTGAGCTTCCGTGGTGAAACCCAGCCCAAACTTGTTAGTCTTAGGAGTAAGATCAGGGAGCTTGCCCCAATTTGCACACTCACCTTTTTCGATCACAGCCCGGGCGTCCTTTAAGGAGGCCATCTTCATAGGAGAAACCTCTTCATCTTCTGCTGTTGCCAAGGTTGGTGGTACCTCCTCAAAATGTTGAAAGGGGGTTTCAATGAACTCCCCATCCATTTCCACGTATCTGAAAGAGTTGAGGTGGCTGACCATGTATTCCTCCTCCCCTTGCACTGTTACGATCCTCCCCCTGACCGGGTACTTGAGCTTCTGATGTAATGTGGAGGTCACCGCTCCAGCCTTGTGGATCCATGGGCGACCCAGCAAACAAGAATAGGACGGATGGATGTCCATCACATAAAATTTTGAATCAAATACTTGTGACCCAACCCTGATTGGGATGTCCACTTCACCATGCACCATTCTTTTGGACCCGTCAAAGGCCCGGACAACAATGCTACTTGGTTTGAGCTCTAGACCCTCACAATCCAGCCTATCCAGAGCCTTCTTGGGCAGCACATTTAATGAAGAACCTGTGTCAACCAGCACATGAGCAAGAGTAGTGCCCCTGCATTCAATGGAGACATGCAGGGCATCATTATGATTCTTCCCCTTTGCTGTCAGATCGGCATCAGAGAAACCCAGGCCATTATCAGCAGTTAGGTTGGCCACACAATCGGTGAACTGGTCAGCAGTCGTATCTTGGGGTACATGGGCAGTCTTTAAGAAAGCAATCAGAGCCTTTGCATGGGCCTCTGAACACAGCAACAGTGACAACATGGAGATTTTAGAGGGGGTGTGCCCCAGCTGTTCCACAACATTGAAATCACTTTTCTTTATTATCTTGAGAATTTCTTCCATTTCCTGCTTGGAAGCCTCAACAATGGTCTTTGGTGCCTCCATCCTGGCAGGCACATCAGCAGCAATTCCCTTGCCCCGAGTATCAGATGACTCAGCAGCAGGGGTGGATACTTGGTCAGAAGGAGAAACAGGCACTCTGGCAGGTGTGAAGATCAAAGGCCTATGAATTGCTGGAGGAGCAATGTCTGGCGAGAACAGTCTTCCACTACGAGTGACCTTAGCAGGCCCGGTGATGTTGGAGACACCAGTATCAATGTTGCACTCTTGTTTCACACCCAGAACATAAACATCCGCCCCATAGTGCCATGGGACAGCCTTATCAGATTGGTAGGGTATAGGCCCCGGAACAGTAATGGTGATGGGAACATTCTTGTGAACTGACAAAACTTGTATAGGCTTCTTTGAAGGAGCCTCGGAATAGTTGTTGAAGATGGTAACGATCGACACTTCTTCAACGGGAGCAGCAGGAACAATAGTCTTTTCGAACAAAATCTCTCTACTATCTATCAGGTTTTGAATGCCTGACTTCAACAGAGAACAACCTGCAGGGGAAGCAACACATAGAGGGCAACTTTCGCTACATCCCGGAAATAAACCGGCTAGCAACAGATTCCTCTTGACCATCAACAACGGAGTAGCAACATCATCCACCGAAGCTACATACAAATTCTCCTCAACAGCGTTCACTCCATGCTGGGGCATGGGAGCATTTACAACATTCGGCCTCTCGGGCGCCTCAAACTGTATCTCCTTGGCATCAATGAGATCTTGAACCTTATTTCTTAGGGCCCAACAGTCATCTGTGTTATGCCCTGGGCTATCAGAGTGATAAGCACAGCGAGCATTTGGATTGAACTTGGGGGATGCAGTGTTGGGAAACTTTGGAGCCTCCTTGACAGTCACTAAATTGGTGGATAGCAACTGTGGCAGGATTTGTGATAAGGTCATGCTTAACCGGGTAAACTCTCTCCGGGGTCTTTCAAACTTTTGAGGATTGGTTGGCCGAGGAGCGGCAGCAGGTTTGGCAATCATTACCGCACTGACAGATTGGCGGTGTTCAGGTCGCTCTGTTCTCCGGGAGTTATATACAGCACTAGCCTCCTTTTTGAAAGGTTTCTTCTCAGCACTGGAGGAGGCAACTTTCTGTATCTTCCCCAATTTTATACCGGCCTCAATCCTTTCACCAGTCAGGATCAGATCAGTGAACCCAGCAGAGGAATTACCAATGAGATGGTTGAAAAATGGACCAGATAGGGTCCCCAAGAACATATCTACCAGCTCCCGATCCGTCAATGGTGGCTGCACCCTGCCAGCCAGGTCTCTCCATTTCTGGGCGTACTCCTTAAAACCTTCACCCGATCCTAGCGACATACCCTGGAGCTGGGTACGCGTAGGAGCGAGGTCGGCATTATACTGATACTGCTTGTAAAAAGCAGTGGCCAGATCCTCCCAGTTACGAATACTGATTCCATCCAGCTGATAGAACCAATCGAGGTGAGTCCCTGAAAGACTCTCCTGGAAGAAGTGGATCCAAAGGTTCTGGTCTGCTGTGTAAGGCTGGATCTTCCTTACATAAGAACGGAGATGCATCTTGGGACAGGAAGCCCCATCATACTTCACGAAGGCAGGTGTTTTGAACTTGTGCGGGATCACCACTCCAGTAGATAATCCCAAGTCTCCGAAATCCAATCCAGGTACCCGTTGAACTTCTACAGCCTTTAATCTGTCTTCCAGCTGTTTGTACCGGTCTTCAGCAGGAGGGTACTGGTCGTCATTGAAGTCTGTTTCAGTATCAGAGCCCACAGGAGTAGGGACCTCCCTTTCTTGGTGACTACCTCCCCCTACAGATAGAGTAGTCCTTTCAGCCTCATCTCGCAAAGTATTCCCGAATCTGCGCCCAGTGCTGAATAGCACAGTCCTCCTCTTCTTCTTAGTCTTCTTCAACAGCATGGTCTTTAACTCTTGTTGACCCTGAGCCAAGCCCTTGATCAGCTCCTGAAATTGGGCGTTTTGCGCCTGAAACTGGACATTCTGCGCCTGAAGAGCCTTGATAGCCGCATCGGTTGATAATTCAGGAGGGTTCATGATGCTGAAATAAACAGCGAAGAACGGTAAACAACCTGAAAAGAAGAGTCTTTATGATGCACATGATGAATGATATGTGTTTATGCAATGCATTCAAGAGTTCGAAAATTCAAATTTGTTGTAGACCAAAAGGAACACACTTTATTATTAAGAAAATCATTGTTTTAATACATCAAAGCCTCATGGGCAAAAATACAAAAAGATCAAGTCACATCCAAAATATGTTGCGCATCTTCTTTGGAGCTATGTAAGTGTTGAGACTCCTTTCCTCATGCAACAGGCGGGTGAGCTCCAAGACCTTCTCTTCACTGGCATGCAAACTAGTCTCAAGAGAATTCCGCTCTTCCTTAAGCTGGATCCAGCTCTTCTGCATCTCTTCCCAGGATGTGGGCATATCAGGGTGCTGAATAACATGAGACACCTCTCCTTCCAAGGCAGGCTCTTTGATTACTGGAAGCATGTGAGGATAAGGCATTACTAACTTCTGAGAGCGGGCTCGTACCCACTTGAGGTAAGGCTCCAAAGGGATGGAGTTCCTGTGCCCCAGTGTCTTGCTGTCTATCCTACTAGGCATCCTCCAAGCTCTGATAAATCTCTGGCGAAGTCCTTGAGTATCGTTGTCGAAGTCAAAAACTATGTCAGGAATCAACATGTCATGAGGACCATCCCTCCGAGCATAACCAAATTGTCTCCAAGCCAGGCATGGACTATAAGTAATACCCCCTCTGATTCCAAGTAAGGGAACATTAGGATACTCCCCGCAACGATCAATGATAGTGACATCTTCTCTGGACCTAGGGCACCAATGTATATCTGCATGTGTAAGAGTCATCAACCGTTGTGACCATCTCAAACCCCGCTCGTTCTTCAGGACTGATTGTGGAAGGTGCGAAATAAACCACTTTCCCAGGAGAGGAGTGCAACACATAAGGACACCTCTTTTTCTCATGGTTCGAGTGTAACATGAGTGAAGGAGGTCCCCCAGCACCGTAGGTATAGGATTCCTGGACATAAAGATCTGGACAGCACTGATATCAATGAGCTGATCTGGGTTAGGGAACAACACCAAACCATAAATCAGGAGGGCCACAACCTCTTCAAAAGCTTGCAAGTCAAGGGAATTCCAACATTCATAGGCCTTTTCAAACAGAAACCTGGCTAAGAACCCTTTAATACCACTTCTAACTTCCCAATGTCCCTTGAGGTCAGATGACTGTAGGTGCAAGGCTTTAGCAATCTCTTCAAGCTTAGGTTCCTTTTCTGTACCGTTGAAGGGTAATTGATTAAGGATAGGGATCTTCAGGAGTCGGGAGAACTCCTCCAATGTAGGTACCAACTGATAATCCAAGAAGGTGAAACAGTGATGCAGAGGGTCAAAGAATTGGAACAGGACTTTTATCATATCTTCCTCAATGTTGGTGTTGACCAAGCTGATGAGGCTTCCATGCCTTTCACTGAATGAAGAGTTCTCGGGAATCCTGGATATAAGCTCCTTAAGCTGAGGAGGGACCCTTACAAGACTGATTGGAATGGTCTTTCTACGAACAGTTTCCATGTCCTACAAAACAAGAACAAAGATGAAAATTCGAACCCCTGAAATGGTTAGTCAATGCGTATGATGCTGGATGATGTCATGATGCTATGAATAAACACCACAGATATTTACAAAGACAAACATGTAAGGCACACAAGGCACACAAGACAAGCCCTTAAGGTTTAAGGCCAGCATGGGGTCTGGGTATTACCCTCTTGAAGTTGGTGGGTTCATCCTGTCCTAATCAAAGTAACCGGGTTCTAAAGTTCCCAATATCACGGGATTGCTTTCATTGTTCATCGTTTCGATTTAGCCACTGAACTGGCGACCGAAATATTCCAGGAAAGCAACCCTCAATTGAGTGTAGTATCGAGTATCAACCAACCTCGGACTGCACCAAAGTCAGTTATCTCACTACCCTAAAGAGGCCAAGATGGTTCAATTAAGGTTCCTAAGGTCTGTTGATGCTTCATGACACCACATGGAGGCCCCGTACTCTCCTTGACTGACTCAAGGGTTACCGGTACACACCAAAGTGCCACATCAACGTAGCAGACTGTTTCAACCATGTCGGTATACCCCGCACAGTTCCCTCACAGCCTTGTTGCTACTTTCTAAGAAGGTATTCCCCCAGATCCGGGTTAGGATCTATAGAACTCCCAAGCAACCCACAATTTTAAAGCATACAAGGAAGGCAATTGAAAACACAGTGATCTTAGTCCTAAGGTACACCTCACTTTAAGTTTGTCCCCAGCATAGTCGCCAGTTCTGTGATCGGTGGATCTGGAACTGACTGTTTTAAAGCTGGTTCGCGAAGATGTCGCGGTAAGCAAGAGTCGCCACCGTCTTTTATTTTCTCCAATTGGAAAGGACAAAAGCACAGAAAAATTCCTTTAAAGAGATTGCTCTCGGTTCGGGAGGTAAGTTATAGAAAGGGAAGGTGTTAGCACCCTTTCTATCCATGGTTATCCATGGGCTCTTAGGTACTTGCTCAATGTGTTTTCAAAATTGTTGTTTGCTTTTCAATTGTGGGCTTCAAAATATTCTTTGAAAAGTTTCAATTCAACTCGTACGTCAGAGTGTTTGAAAAGTTTGTTTTGAAAGTTTTTGAAAGTGTGTCGGTGTGAAAAGATGTTTTGATTTGTTTGAAATTAGAGCAAGTACCTTTGAGAACCTACCTACCCTAAGGAATTAGTCTGTGTAAATGTCCTTTAAGGTAGTGCCATCCCACCATTGAGAGGTAAGTAGCACCACCATAGGAGGTGTTTGGGTCAATTCGAGTTTTAGGGACAGTGTGGTCACCAAAGCAATGGTAGGACACCTTAGAAGTAACTCTAATGTCCTAGATCCTTTTAATCCGAGGCAACTGTTTCGAGGCAACCGGATCTTTAGACATCAGAGCGACTGCTAAAACATTCTATGCTTGACGACCACCTTTCGAAAGGCAACAGTGAGGCGTACCCTAGGGGTGGTGTGTGCGAATTGTGTGTCATTTTCAGTTCATTGTTTGTCTTGTCATGCATTGGTGATCTAACGATTCAATTTTATTTTCGGGCATTCATTCTTTCATGCATATTTATTAACAGTTATATTTGCGAGAAAATAAATCTAAACTATTACAACTGGCGCGGGTCCACATCGCCAAAAAAACCGAACCCGATTTGACTGAAAATAAATAAAGCGAATAAATAAAAGTCCGAGAGTTTTAAATTACATGGCTTTGGGGCATATACATAATTATTTACACAATATAAAACAAATGCGCGAAATAAAGAGATTAACAAAATTAGGGCGTTGGACCCTTTTACAAACAATTAAAAATTAATCAAGGAATCTAAAATTAAAAATTAAATGAAAAATAATGTTTTTGTGTTTTTTAGGTTTAAAAGAAAAAAAAGAGAAAAGTTAATTAAAATTAAAATCCTAGTTCTAATGTTTTTTAAGTTTTTAAGAAAGAGATTTAATTTTCTAACCTAATTAAATTCTAAACTAATTTACATACAATTTTTGATTTATGAAAAAATAAATAATAAATAATAATATTGTGAGGAAAAAATTAAAAAGGATGTGAAAAATTAATAATTACCCTAATTCTACATTTTTTGGATTTTTATTATGAAAAAAGAATTAAAATTAACATTAAAACCCAATTAAACTAAATGAGTTACATTTTAATTTAAAAAAAAGAATTAAAATTAATTATATTTTTTTTGTCCTTTCTGTATTTTTAATGTTTTTATATTTTTTGTAAGAATTAATTAAATCAGAAAATAAAACACAAAAAATAATAGAATATAAAGAAAATTAGAAAAAAGAAAAAAAAGATATAACCAGGGAGGTGTGGATTTGAAATTTGGAGGTGCAAGCCTGAAAAAGCCTGGCCCATTTGCTGGCAATTTGTTGACTTTTGAAATCATATGCACGCCTGTTGACTTGTCCTCATGGTATACCTTCAAGCTGGACCCTTGATCAGGTCCCCTGGGACACGTGGATAATGCATCTTGAATGTGCATGGTGAGTCCTTATGTGGGCGCTGCATGGAACCTTGAAATGAAAAATAATATGAGAAATTGCAAGACCTGGGACTTGAACCCAGGTCATTGTGATTACATGCGCGTGTCTTGGCCAGCTGAGCCACTTGAATTCTTTTAACATAATATAGTTAATAAACAATATAAAATAAAACCAACGCATAAAGATTACACGCGCGCAAATTTAAACGGACGAATGACAGCGTGCCACATCTTCATCTTCTTCACGTCCCTGTAAACAAAATACATTGGCAACGGTTTTGAAGCGCTGCATTAGATAAGCTACAAAAAAATAGCGAATAGCTCGTTTCCTAATATAAATTAGGCGCGAGCATCTCATTCTCTTCGTCCAGATGCCAGGAATGCAATGGTCATGGTCTTGAGGGCCAATTTTGCAGTATGGTGAAAACCCTAAAATCAAAACTTGAAAACCCTAGAATGTGGGCATGGCAGATTCGCGTAGGATGAACAAAAATGCAATTAAATATAATGAACAGCTTGGAAACTTTGTGAGGAACATAAACATGTGATTAAAAATGCAAAAGAATGCTTAGAATCAAGAACACGAATTAAAAAATTCTTCTGTACAGTTTGGATGGTAGCTACCGTTTCTAGGAGTTTTGATTGATGTTATGAATTGGGATACGTTCAGAATTGTCTCAGGAAGCTATTGGTACAAAAATTATGGCTTGAGAAGATCCCTAGCACTGATTTCAGTTTTGCATTTTATGGCCAAATTTTCAAAGTTTCAATCCACTTTTGAGCGAGTCTTTTGCTATGTTCTAGGTAGGGTTGGACTCAGTGATCATCATAGAATTGAATAGGCTTGCTAACTCTCCTTAATTCATGCTTGAGAAAGAATTGGCATTAGGGTTTCTTCCATTAACCATTTTCCTAATTTTTAGCCAAAACCTAGACCTAGTGTGTAAATGAACCTTGGCCTGATTTTTGAGTTGGTTCATGATACATAGAACTTGTCCAAGTTCATATGACACCATTTCATTGATTTTTAAATTTTATTTGAATTTTCAAAGAATTAAAATGAATTAAATCATCAAAAATTAAATAAAATAAAAAAATCAATATTTGGTCTTGAAACTAATCATGGGCCACGAGTGTAGCATGACAAGGATGGACAAAGTGAGAAAAATGGGGCCCTTTTGTCAAAATTGGATTTTCAAGGATAGTTGACTTTTGCCATTTCACAAAAATTTCCCAACTTCTACAAGGCATAACTTGCTCAATTTTTAAGATTTTCTCATGTTCTTGGACATTTTGGAAAGGTCTTTGAGTCCTTTAACCAATGCCTTTGGTCCCATGTCATTTTGGTTTACCAATCTCAAGTTATGGCCTTTGACTTAAAGTCCCTTTTTGTTGACTTTTGAAAATGACCTGTAATGTTGAAATTGATAACTTTTTGTGAGAGCATTTCTTGGACTTGAAGTATGAAGATGAGTTGTAGGAAATGTCCTTCTCTTCAAAATGAGCTTTGGATGGAATTTTTCTGATGATCCATGTGAAAGTTATGCCCTGGTCAATTTCAGTTGACTTTTTTTCAGCTGTCCAAACATAGCAACTTTTGCATCTTTGATGATTTCTGAGCCAAATTTTGAGAATCATGATCAAGCATTGATCAAATGATGTTTGTGGCTTCAAAATGATATGTTGATCAAAAATTTGAACTTTTGACTGCCAAATGACCATTTTGCCCCTACAGTTGACTGTAGTGCAATCTAGGGTTTTGACTGTGCAATCTTGAGCTGAATGCCTTGAAACTTGATATGAGGATGCTTGACCATGTTTGTAAGCATATGAGACTTGATTGGGCCTTTAAACACTCCATTTTCTTGATCAGCACACAAACCCTAGTTTGGACTGTATAGGAGACAGTTGAGCTGCACAACCCTTGGGGAATTTTGTAGCTTGGCTTGGCAATTTCTTGAGGAATATGGGAGGGCAAATTTTGGGGTATAACAGTCGTCCTCCTTCATCTTTAGAATTTCAAATTTTGTCGTGATAAGTTGAAGCCTTAACATACAAACTTTGGATGTACCTTCGTGAGCGATTTCAAGAGTCTTCCAAGACGTTTGGCATTGGTGCAAGTGTTAATGATTATTAAAATATTATTATCAAATACATTGTAAATGGTATTAAGAGTACTAGATTTCCAAGTGTTTCTCCGTCTTCAACTGTTGTTTAATCCTTCTCATGCTTCATAGTTTCATTTTTTTGTCTTTAGCTGTGATCTTTGGATGAGTCCATCCTTTTATGACTGCTTTCCAAGTCTTGATATCCATTGACTTCAGAAAGGCAACCATACAAGAACTGGTGGTTGATTCACAAATCTTCCATCTCTTGCATAGTCCATCTTGAACAAAATGTAGAGAAAACCATGGAGCTCATACAGCCAAAACAGGGTGCCTTCTTGATGCCAATTGAAATTATGTTTGATTTGTAACAAAATTTCATACACAATATTGTAACAATGTGCATGACAAAGTGATGACGTAACAATAAATAGCAAATAGATGAAGTAAATGGCACAGTTAGTTTTTAACCCATGCAATGATATATTTGTAAATACCCATTACAAGGCAGTATAAGGACAAGCCTCATAAGACAATTTCCTTAGAATATGGCGCCCTAATATAATCCATACTCTACTGGCTACTCTCTCGGATGAAAAACGTGGGGGGTTACGTGTGAATTAGCTATAACTACATGGGTATGAGGTCTTGGTCATGATTCCTTAAGAAATAGGCAGTCAAATAACTTCCCTAGTCAAAATGGAGTTCTTAATATGTCTCAAGGATTCCCAAATCTAGGCTCAAGGGCCTCTATAAATACCTCAACTCTAGGGTTGAGGGGGATAAGTCATAATACACACTAAAATACCCCAAAATGATATAGAGCTTCTCACTTCATGTGAGATTGCTCTCTCCATACATAAATCTCCTCAACACAGGGTTTCTTACCATCGTGAGCTTGCCTTAAAACCATTAAAAATCATAAAAGCCTTTGGCCACCCCTACCAGCATAAGGGTGCCACACATCTGTACGTTTTGACAAGTATAACCTAATTAAGGGAAAAGTCACATACGTCTTGAGGGCATTGGCCAAATAAAAGGAAATTCACTAATAAATAGTCAATAGTATATGGCAATCTCATTCAAACTCTCCCACTTCAGTGTCCTTTTTCCTAATACCACCTGTGAATTTCAATCCAGCCTCCCTCTGAATTTGAGACCTCTCTCACTTTCATTCAAACACTTTTCCAAGCATTTGTATAATTATAGAAATACGAGGTGTGAAAAATTACAATTACAATCAAATACTCTATCCTTCAAATTTATTGAAGATGTCCATAAATAGAGTATTACAAACCCAAAACAAAAGACTTAATGGAAACAACAAAACGACAAACTTAATTCTTTAAGGTATGAGTCTTCAAGCAAGGTGAAACCTCTCCTTAAATAACAACAATATCCAACAGAAATGTCCAATATGGTTTTGACATAAAAACGTCTAGTTTTCAAAAAGCACAAGATGCATCTTTCTTCATTAAATCAATTTTGAATTTTGAAGAAATCAAATCTAATTAAATCTTTATTTATTATAAATAAGAAATCCAATATCTTTAACAAAATAATTCAGGATAAAATATTTTCCAAATAAAAACCTGTTACAAATCAATTCTTTAATTGAACCAAAAAAGAAACAAATTTTGTTGAAGTGATATTCAATTAAAATGGATATGCCCACCAAACAAACAGATTGAAAAAAATTATCTCACATTAAGTTAGAACATCTTACTTAACATATTGCATATAAAAATTTTTCAATCAAATGTAATAACAGAGAGATGATATAACAAGCTAAGCAAAAATGATAGAGCAATCTCTAGATAAAATATGACTCAAAATTAGTTACCATTACCTTTAAAAATTAACATAGTTCCTTGACATCTGACAAATAGATGGATTACCTCCATATCTCTTTTTGAATGTTTTTTTAGCACTAACCATGTTTTGGAAAGAAAAAAAAACACAAATAACAATATTTCGGAGGAAATTACGTAAATAATCATGTTTCAGAAAAAATTACGCAAATAACTATGTTTTCAAATAAAAATGAATTAAAGAGGAGGTGCCACTTGAATTGGCGCTTCCTATATATTTTTCAAACTTTTTCAGTTACTTGTGAATTTTCATGCAGATTTGATTTTACCTGCGGATTTTCCTAGGGAGTTACCTGTGGAAAAATAGTCCGCAGGTAAATCCACAAGTAAATCTGCAGGAAAAGTCAAATCTGCAAGAAAATCTGTAAGTAAATAGAAAAAATTGAAAATAAAAATTAGGAGATTGCTAGACGTCATCTCACTTGGCACCTCTTTTAAAAAATCAATGCGTGCACCATCTGAGATGACTACTGCATTATAACGTTTTCTAAAACATGGTCATTTATGTAAAAAAAATTGAAACATTGATTTTTTTTTTCGAAAAATGGTTATTACTAAAAAAAATTCTCTCTTTTTATCTTCTATCAATTTTATGGTTTCTTATATCTTCGAAGAAGGAAACCATTGTGCAGATAAAGTAGTAAATTTTGAATTTTCCATTTTCGATAATATTTTGGTGAAATGTTATGCCTTCTAGTACTAGTGAGGATTTTTTTTCCTAGTAATCTAGTCCTTATTTACTTCTGATTTTGTTAAATTCGAAATGATTTTGGTTTTATCTTCTCGTATTTGTTTTGTTCCTTGTTACCCTCTTTTATATACACATTCACATAGCGAGGCAACTCTCAACTACACACTCTTTAAAGAATTTGAATATGCTACACTCACTGCCTTCACACAATCATGCAATCAAGATTCTATTAGTCGTTAGATTTTGATCCGATGATAAAAAAATTTACAATTCTAAAAATAATAAACTTAAATTAGAATTTCCTAATGCTAATCAAATGGTTACTGTAACATGACTTTGTGATTGATGCTTTTTCAACTGCAGCAAATCTTGATCCCTCTTTTGCTTAATGAAAAAGTTTGGCTCCTCTTGTTAACTTGATTGGTACATAAATTAGTTGTACATGTCTGGTAAATAAAAGTGATATAAACTAATAATTTTATACTAATCAGATGATTACTATTGCATGACTGTGTAATTATTGTTTTTTCAATCGCAGCAAATCTTGATTCCTCTTTTGCGTAGGAAAAAGTTTGGCTCCTTCCTGTTAATTTGATTGGTATAGAAATTAGTTGTACAAGAATTTTGTACTAATCAGATGGTTACTGTTGCATGAGTTTAACTTGATTGATTTAAAAATTAGTCGTACATGTCTCTAAAAATGAACAAATAAAATGCTGTAGATTCGAATTCACATCTATATATTTGATATATCTGTATAATTATCAATTAAATTGATTTAACGAAACATATAAATTTTTAATTTAATCATATGTTTTGATGATTTCTAATAGATTAGGCTGCTTTTAATTTATTTAAGGACAAATGTATGTCTAATCAATCAAATGGAAAAGGAAAGTTAGCTGAAGTGTGATGCATTGAATATAATTAGTTGCTTTCTTACAAATACTATCATTTAGAAATTCTTAAAAAAGACGTTGAAAATAATATCTCAAATCTCTATCAAAATATATACTTTGAATAAAGAATTGTAAAACCACGTGAATTGGACCCCACCCCTCTCTAATTTGTCTCAATCAATTTGAAGAATAGTAGGTAGAGCCCTATGTTTCCAACAAGCATGTCACTCTTGTCATTTCACATTTTACTTTTTTTTATTTCTATGACTAATTTTGGTAATGTTTACAAATTTATCTTTTTCTGAAACTTGTGAATTTAATTTTTACGCATATCAAAATGTTTTTTTTTTATAATATTTTAACAGTCTACAAATATATTAAAGAATTTTTTAATGATATAATAAATTTTCTTCCAATTTAAGTTGAAAACATAAATTTATTTTCAGTTTTGAGAAGACAAAAGATAATTATTTATACGATAAGAAAACTAGAAATACTAATAAAAGAAAAATTCAAATTTTAATAATTTTAACATTTAAAAATTATAATACAAAAAAATATATTTAAAAATATTTTTCATAAAAAACAATTTTAACCAATTTCTTATTAAAAACTTTTTTAAAAAAAATTCCTTTGAAATAAAATGATCAAAAAGTTTAATACTTTATAATCATTTTTAAAAAATGGAGTCTAACGAACTCTTAAACTGAGCTTAGTCTTCTGTCCAAAATTAAGTAATTTATTTGCATATATTTTTGTCTCAAAATGAATAATATTTTCTATTCTTAATATAACATTAATTTTTTATTATTTAATTATGTTAATTTATCAATATTATTTATATTACTCTCAGTTTGTTATCTTCTATTTTATATTTTTGATAAATATGAATACATTAATTAATATTCCATTCATTTTTTATTAAAAAAATTAAAATTTTTAACACGTATTAAAAAAACATTCATTATTGTATTAAAAAAATTATAAAAGATTTTATTATTTTATCTTTCATATAAAAGATAAATTTAAATAATAAAAAAAATACTTAAGATATAATAGGAAAAATAATGTTAATAATTCTTTGATATTACAAATAACTTGTAATTTTATACAATTTTTTCTTCAAAACAACTTATAAAAAAAATAGAGAGAGTATGTGTTAAGAACATTTTAATAAAGTCCAGTTTAAATGGGCCTTTGTCATAAGAGAATCATAATGCTTTTAAGAGAGGAATGGAAGGGTTTGAAGAAGAGATTTTTATATGCAAACCCCCACTCATACCTGACACCCCTTAAATCTTGTATTTTTATTATACGTATTACTTTTGCATATTAAAAACTTATTTTTCACTATTTATTTATAGTATTTCAAAATTTTCAAAAAGCATAACATCTTATCAAATATTTTGAGTTATTTTTACCCAATTTTACATTAAAATTTGTATTTTTATTGGATTTTTCAAAATGTCCCGTAAAATCTCATGTTTTTCATGGATTTTTGAAAATATTCGGTAAAAATTCATGTTTCTCATGCATTTTATCGTATATTTTAAAAAATTCGGTAAAAATATGTATGTATTTCTATCGAATATTTCGAAAAGTTTAATACAATTCCATACAAGCATATTGAAATTTTCAACAAAAAAAAACAGTAGAAGAAAATGTTTAGAAGGTTGACGAATATTTTGAAAAATTCGGGAATGCCATGTTAACTTCTGGATTTTTTAAAAATTCGATAATTTATATTTCTTTATTTTTTTAAGTGAGAACTAGAGGAACGGGCGAGACAATTGCTTCTAAGCAGCATGACAGAGCTGCAACGAGGGCTCGTGCAAGGGCATATGACGTTAAGGATTAGCATATTTGGGCTTGGAGAGTAGCCCCGATCGGTTCTCATAGGAGGCAGATGGCTGAGCAGACTTATGCACCCCGTTGTATCCGATGTAAAAGAGCTAGAGTTGATGGATGGGTTAGAGATCATATTGATGAGCCTGGTGTTGTGGTTGTTGATGATGTCCAGACATCAACTTAGGATGACAACCAGATAGTGGCCGAGACAAAGGCGACCCATCATATTGAGACTGAGGCTTTAGCTGATATGAAGGTGCCTCCTTAAGCTGATAGAAAGGTGAGTCATCCAGCAAATATAAAGGCTACTACTCCAACGAATATAGTGGTTACTGCTCCGGTGGATACGAAGGCATGTGCTATGGATGATATAGAAGTTACTCATCGGGATGATATTAAGGCGACTGCTCTAGTTTCGACAGAGGTGACTGCTCTGACTTCGACGAAGTCATCTATACACATTGATGAAAGCTTTCTTGGAATGCCTAGTGACCATTCTGTGCTCACTAGATTTGTCGATCATGTTGCATTGGGATTATGGTAGGGAGGGAACTTGATTTTATTTATTTTTGATACATTAAAAATAACTAATTCTTTTTTTTTAAATTTGTTTGTTACACAAACGAGTGCCGCTGAAGGTGCCCATCCATGGGGCGAAGCTGAAGAAGTTCTTAGATGCCTCAATGCATCTTGAGGCCAGGGAGATTGAATATGATTGCACTCTCTTTTCATTGGTAGACTATTCATTGACCATGCTCGACGCTACAATATTGTCAGCCTTTGTTGAGCGATGTCATAAGGATACATCTTTCTTTCGTCTTCCATTTGGTGAGATGAAGGTTACTTTGGATGATGTCTCCTCCCTGTTCCATTTCTCCCTGTCAGGTAGTTTCTTCGCCGCCTGTCTTATTAACCAGAAACTTTCATGTATTACTATTATACATGACTTATGGGTTATTGAGGCGCGGGTGAGACATGAGTTTAAGGCTAACAGGGGTGCCCTCTTTCGCTTATCTTGGCTCTGGGATAAGTAAGCAGAGCTGGTGGGGCAGTCTATGTATAAGGCAACTGCTAGAGTATACATGCTACATCTTGTAGGATGTACTATCTTAGCATATAAGTTTGATGTATATATCGATGCAAGGTACATGTGTCAGTTAGTAGCCTTGACCATGTTTGTTGGACATAAGGGTGTACTGCATTGACTATTCTATAAGCTTTAGTTAGAGAGGCGTCTACCTTTGAGACTAGGTAGGTTATCGGATATATCAGGTAAAAAAATTACTTTTTCTTATTAATTTAGTTTTTATTTATGAAATTTATTAATTTGCCTATGTTCTTGTACAATGTTCGATATACGAGCATTTCCCATCAATTTGTCAAAGCCAAGAGATGGAAGGCCAGACATGCACGCCCAGGCGGCCTTCTAGATTAAGGGAAAATGATTCATGCGCTACCCATAGACAGTGTCATCTAGACACCCTACTCATATCATAAAGTGCATCATAAGTTTGATGACACTTCCCTCTTTTTTGGCTAACTGCGATGGGAGAGCTTAGTAGCTAAACACTTACCTGAAAGGTGTTTGCGCCAGTTTGGCTATGTCCAGGACATCCCACGAACATTCCCTGTCGTTCCATATGAGGGCGTTGATATATGATTTATGAGTAACGTTGTCATCTTTTTTTGTGCCATTATAGATCATGCAGTTGAGGTTTAGTTCCTTGCGTATGTCATACCCCAATTTTTTCCTACATATTCCTAATTATTTGACTATGCTAAAAGATTTCAACTGAGCCTGATGAAAAATCCTATTACATTGATCATTAGCATTTGCATAAACATTTCATTTCATCATTTAAAAACATGTACATGACCTAGTTCATCCCTTCATCATTTTAGTTTAAACTTCACAATATCTTTTCATTCAATCCATTCCTACGTTCCTCATTTCATTTTTTAATTTCTTTCAAAGTTATTCATCACATTCATTGGTTAATTAAAAAAATAATGCTATGATTAATAAAATCAAAAGAATAATAATAATGAAATAATTAATAAAAATCTTTTTTTTTATAATACAATATAAGTTATTATAATAATAATATAATTATTATTATAAAAAATAAATAACCAAAAGTTACAGCATAAACAAAATATAAGTTCATTCACAAACTAACACAAATCAAATGTAACTCAAGTCCAATTGCATTTCCACTAACACAAACCAAATTCACTTGAACTTCCCTTTGATTTAATCTTAACAATTCTTAGCTTTCTCATTTAGATCACCAAACTTTCAATCGTAACCTTTCAATCTCTAACAAACTAAAAACCACCACTTACCAACTTTTGGCTCCAAAAATTCAAATTATAAAAGGTGTCGGGGGGAGATACTAGGAGTATTAATACATAGCATAGGACTAGACACTTTTATGAGAGACACACCACTTATCCACCTAAAACCTTAAGGTTTTAGATGGATAAGTGGTGTGTCTCTCACAAAGAAGCCTAGTCTTACACTATGTATCAATGTTCTTAGTATCTCTCTCCAACAATGGTATCAGAGTATTTGGTTTGAGAAAGAGACCGGAAGAGTGGGGAAGCATTATGGACTCATACATGAGGAGGAGTGTTGGAATAATATAGCAAGTGTGAGTAAGTAGAAAAATAGTCACACGTTGGATATAAATGTGGAGACTTAAGCATATATAAGTGGAAGAACTCACTCACTTATCACCTTAAGGTTTTAGGTAGATAAGTGGTGTGTCTCTCACAAAGATGCCTAGTCATACACTATGTATCAATGCTCCTAGTATCTCCCCCTAACAGTGGTATCAGAGTATTTGGTTCGAAAAGGGACCGAAAGAGTGGGGGAGCATTGTGGACTCACACTTGAGGGAGAGTGTTGGAATAATATAACAAGTGTGAGTAAGTGGGGAAATAGTCCCACATTGGATAGAAATGTGGAGACTTAAGTATATATAAGTGGGAGAATCCATTCACCTATAACCTTAAGGTTTTAGGTGGATAAGTGATGTGTCTTTCACAAAGGTGCCTAGTCCTACGCTATATATCAATGCTCCTAGTATCTCCCCTCAATAGTGGTATCAGAGCCTTTGGTTCGAGAAAGGGACTGGAAGAGTGGGGGAGCATTGTGGACTCACACTTGAGGGGGAGTGTTGGAATAATATAGCAAGTGTTAGTAAGTGGGGAAATAGTCTCACATTGAATAGGAACGTTGAGACTTAAGCATATATAAGTGGGAGAACCCACTCACCTATCACCTTAAGATTTTAGGTGGATAAGTGGTGTGTCTCTCATTAAGATGCTTAGTCCTACACTATATATCAATACTCCTAGTATCTCCCCCCAACAAAAGGAACCAATCTTCACCATTTGAAGCGTTCATTCATTCACAAAAAATCACAAAGATCATTCATACACCAATTTTCAATCACAATTAACCAAAATTTACCAATCATCATCTTCTCTGTTCTCCACCATATTCTTCAAAATCACCATAAACTTCACAAAAACCACTTCTAATCATCTTCACCAACTTGATTCTTCAACACCAAGCTTCAAGCAACCACTTCCATAATCACCGCTTTCATCTTGAATCAATACTTTCTCCACAAGAAACTTATTCATAATCTTCGAGAATTCAACAAAAAGCAACTGTTAACAAGCATGCCAATTCAAGAATTCAGCCCGTGAAACAACAACAACAACAACAGAAAATTCAGAAAGCAAGAATTGATACAAGAATGATCAAGAAGAAAAATTTGTATTACTGCTACTTTCTTTCTACTTCCTTTTACTTTTTTAATTTTTAATTATTACTTAGTTGCCACATGCAACTTTTTAATTAGCCCATGATTTTAATTAGAGATTTAATCGGGTGTTTTCTTCTCAGAGGTCTTACCATGCTCTACCCCAATCAGACCCATCTGATTATAATAATATGGCCACTCAATTTTGTTTGAACACTAATTAGACTTACTTTTTGGGTTTAAATCATTTTGCTACATTATACTTTGCAAATTAATTATGCATCCATTTTGCTTAGTTTTTTAACTAAATAAATTGGTAACTAATTGATAAAAAGAAATCATTTTGTGAATCGACCTTTAATTTGATTAAAAAAATAGTATTTAATTACTTGTCTTTTTTTTATGATGATTCGATTATTCAATTTAATTGTCCTTTAGTTTCATATATCGAGAAGTGTCAAAATTCTTTTTTTTCTTAATAAACAGATGAAAAAGGTGAAATTAGGCGTAGGTCTTATTTTTCCCCATGTATTCGAATACGAGTTGTAGAATTCGCAATTTGAATACTCATCTCCCACATTAAAATATGTTTATTAAATCAAATTTATTATGTTCTTTAATGGCTGAAACAAGTTGTATTGGGCGTAGGCCTCTTCCTTCTCCAATTATTTGGATACTAACTTTAAAGCTTACTATTCAGATGTTCTTCTTCCGTTAGAGAAGTACGACTTAATTCGCATCACATATTTTTCTATAAACCAGATGAAAAAAGTTGGACTTGGTGTAGGCTTATTCCTTTCCCGACTATCTGAGTATTAGTTGTAGAGCTTACTATTTAGATATTCGTCATCCACCTATAATCAATCATAACCAATCAAACTCTATGTTTTAGCCATAGCACGACCTCAAACTTTTTCATAAACGAACATGTTATATCCATTATATCGTAAATATAAACCAGTGCTTAAGCCTTCCATGCGCGAGCATGCAAAATATGTTTAACTGCTAGAATGCGATCCAAACGTATCCATTCTACTGCAATACAAACAAACGCTTAAGTCTCTCGTACACGAGTATTCAAGTAACAATTAACTGCTTGAATGCGGTCTTAACATCATTCAATAAAATCAACCAACAAATACTTATTTTCTTCTAAGAACTACGTAGTCTTGAGTTCTCCGTAGCACCTGGAGATACGTAGGAGCGTGATCCAATGTCTCGTCAGAAACAATAATAAAACCCTATTTTTCTTTCTAATTAAGGACTTTAATATTTACTTTCACTTTTAAAATAAGGTAATAATCAGAAGAAATTGCAAGTAACTTTTAGCTAACACCTATACATAAGATGATTGAATGGTTCTCGTTGAGTATAATGGATGTGAGGGATGTTAATACCTTTCCTTTGCATAATCGACTCACGAACCCGAATTTGGTTGCAACGATCATTTTCATTTTATTTTGGAGTTTTATCGATATTTTCCCTTTCCTTTGAACTAAATAAAGTTTGGTGGTGACTATGTTATTTATTTCGAGCATTCCTTACGCTCGAGTATTTTTCACGGAGCGACAGCTGACGACTCTGCTGGAGACACTCCTAAGCGAGTCAAGTCTAGTTTGGTTGTTTATGTGTTAGGTGTTATTTATATTTTCTTGCTTTCTTTTATTGTCTTCCATTATTTTATCTATCTGATTTATTTGTCATACGGGATATATATGCTATATGGTTCTCATCTGTTGGACTGGATTTTATGGATACTTACTATTTGAGAGAAAAGTTCTATAGTCGAGCTTGAGAAAATTTGGTTGACTATTGTCTTATAGAAAATTTTAGTTCGTATCTCTACAATTATACCCATATCTCTACACACAAAAAATTTGGACCAAAATATCTTTGTATAAATAGTTCATATTTTAAAAATTTTCACTTTTTCCTCACATTTCCAAAAAGCTCTCGGAACACCCAAAAATATATAAATCAGAACACATTTATAAAATCATTTGATTTACAAAAATACATACCGTAAGACTTTTTGAAAGTGTTCCGATAAAGAAATTATCGTACCGGAACATTTTTTAAAAATGTTTCGATAGAGAAATTCATACCGGAACACTTTTTAGAAATGTTTCGGTTGGATATCTTTCAAAAGTTCAAAAAAAAAATCATACCAAATCACTTTTTAAAAGTGTTTCAGTTGAGTATATTATAAAAATTGGACGTCAGAAATTTTTTTACTAAATTAGTTTTGGAACAGGTTAAAAGCGTGGCCTAAGAAAATAGAGAACGCATTTAAACCGTTGTTGAAACTCTTTTAGCAAAAAAATTTTAACCAATCACTTTCATAAAGAGTTTTCGTATATTAATAATACACTCAACTTGACCCCCTTTCAATGATAATTTAAAAAAAACTGTTTTGTTACTTTAGGCCACAAATTTTAACCATTGCATAAACTCATTTAGCAATTTACCCTGTTTGTGCAATGAAGTGTACTTGCATCGTGTATTTTAGTTTTTGGGTATCGGAGAAGAAGTAGATATGATTATCACTTACGAGATGTAAGCATATACAAGGCATGTCATGGTATACAAATGATTGTATTGAATGAAACAGTGTTTATGGACAAATCTCTTCTCTCTTTTATCTTCTATCTGCAATGCATATGTGAGTGAGTATTTTGTGTAGTTTATCATTTGATTTAAATTTGAAGTATTCTACTTTGTTCAATGGAATATCTTAGTATGTTCCATTGTTTAAGTGTTGCACTTATGTTCCTACAAGAATTAGAAAAATACCTTTGTTTTAGACATCAATATTTAATTAAGTTTTAATAAAATATGAAATTTATAAATATTTGATTAATAATATATATTTTAATTGATATAATGTGGAAGACATATTTTTATTGAATATCTAAAAACTTTTAATTTAATTGAACAAAATGGTATTAGTTATTGTAATTTTTATTTGTAGTTCAAAATTTATTTGTATTTCTAATGTAGCTAATGATAAATAGTTGTCATGTCTTATTTTATATAGTTATCAACCAAAAATATTTGTTCAGTATTTTATTGATATTTATTGATAAAAAATGTGTGTGTTTATTTTACATTAATCGATAAAAAATATTTGCTCACTATTTTTTAATGTAACAATGATAAATGTGTACTTGTTTTCTTTATAAAAATATATTTCAAATATTTCTCTCTTGTTTTTTTTTTATATATATATCTATGATAAATATTTATCTCTTTTTTTATAATAATCGATGATATATATTTGACACACTTTTTATATATCAACTATAAATATGTGTCTCGTGTTTTCTTCCCGACAAATATATATCTCATATCTTTTTATGTATTTGAGACAAATATTTATGTTGTATTTTGAATATATTTGTTATTAATAAATATTTGTCTCATATTTTTTATATAATTATCAATGACAAATATTTAGTTTGAATTTTTTTATATTAATCAATGACAATCATTTATTGTATATTATATTTTGATGGATCAAACACTTTCAAATAAAATTTATTTGTGTAAAATGACGTTGAAATGCTCAAATTTATGAATGAGTGTTTTAGATCAAATAAAAAAATGGCATACTATTTTGGAAATAAATAGTTGAGGTGTCACCATTTTAAAAAAAACGTATGAAAGTTGATTTTGTTAGAAATAGTTTATATTTTATGAATTAATTTAGAAATATCTTTTAGATATTAATTTATATTTTAAGAATATCTTTTTAGATCTTTTTATATCTTTGTCAGGGGATATTTAGGATTTTATTTTGTGTATAAATAGTCTAGTGAGGTAGGTCAATGTAATTCATTGTAAATCATTATTCCTTATTTTTGTAGTCATTAAATATATTCTTTTTGTCTTTCATCTCTTCTTTGTGCACCAACAATTGGTATCTAGAGCTCCGGTTAGAAATCTGCAGGAAACACGAGAGAACAATGAGGTGTTGTGATAATCGTAGTTTTTTATTTCGGGGATTTGGGAAACACAGCTTTATTGAGTTTCTGCGTAAATTTGCACAAGGTAGAAGATGAACGGAAACTGCGGCGATATCCATTCCAAGCTTCCAATATTTTATGGCAAAAACTGGAATTGTTGGAAGTTCCATATGCGTGTGTTATTTGGTTCTCAAGATGTGTTAGATCTTGTCATCGATGACTATGATCTGTTAGAAGCAGACGCAGTAGAGACACAAAAGATAACACAGAGGGCACTAAGGAAGAAAGATCAGAAGGCGTTGTTCTACATCCATCAATGTATGGATGCAGACGTGTTTGAAAAGATTGCTGGCTCTGAAACAACGAAGGCTACGTGGGACACACTGGTCAGATGTTACGGTAGTGACGCATCAGTGAAGAAGGTGAAGATTCAGTCTCTCAGAAAGCAATATGAGAATCTCAACATGAAGGACAACGAGAAGGTTTTTGAGTACATCTCTAGAGTGATTCTGATCACTAATGAAATGAAATCTTGTGGTGAAACTCTTTCTGAACAAGTAATCATTGAGAAGATCTTGAGATCTTTAACTTCTCAGTTTGATTACAATGTGGTAGCAATTGAACATTCTAAAGATCTGAGCACCATGAGAGTTGAAGAGCTGCAAAGTAGTCTAGAGGCGCATGAGTTGCGTATGACTGCAAGAACTTTTGAGAGGGAAGTAGAGCAGCAGGATCTGAAAGTAACTTATGGTAAGAAATATCAGAAGCAGACTTGGTTAGAAGCTAGGAAGAAAACTAATGATGGTCAAAGGTCAGAAGCTTCAAACTCTGATAGGCAGAAGAATGTCCAGAAGGGAAAGGAGAAGTCTGACAAGAAGAATGTTCAGTGTTATTGTTACAAGAACTTTGGTCACTATGCCAAAGATTGTTGGTCAAACAAAGAAAGGAAGTCAGAAGAATCAAATATAGCCATAGGAGAGTCTGATGAAGAACCTGTGCTATTGTTGGCTTCTGAATCTGATAATATAAATTAATTAGAATGGTGGTATATGGACACAGGGTGTTCAAACCATCTTACTGAAAACAAGAAATGGTTGGTTAATTTTGACTCTGGGAAGAGTGCAAAGATCAGATGTGTTGATGATAAGTAACTCAACGCAGAAGGTATGGGAAATGTTAGAGTCATTCTAAATAATGGGAAAGCAACAATGATTCAGAATGTGTGGTATGTACCTGGCATGAAAAGCAATCTGATGAGTGTGGGACAACTGATTGATAAATGTTTTTCGATTACCATGAAGGACAATCTTCTGAAACTGTATGACCATAATCAGCTTCTGATTATGGAGTCAGAATAAAGAAAGAATAGAACATTCAAGGTGAATGTTAGAACTGCAGACTCTGAATGTCTTAGTGCAACAAGTGTTGTCAAGGAGAGTGAATTGTGGCACAAAAGATTTGTTCATCTGAATTTCAGAAGCTTAGGACATCTGGAATCAAAGAAGCTGATACATGGAATTCCTACAATCAAAAAGCCTGAGAAGTCATGCAATGTGTTCATGAAAGGGAAGCAACCAAGATTACCATTTTCATCAGAAGTAGCTCCAAGAGCAAAGCATGTCTTGGGAGTAGTGCATTCTGATGTGTGCAATCCATTTCCAATAGCATCAACTGGAGGGATTAAATACTTTGTTTCATTCGTTGATGAGTTCACCAGAATGACACGGGTATCTCTCATAAAGTTCAAACACGAGGTGTTTGCTGAATTCAAGAAGTTCATACTGAAGGTTGAGAATCAGAGTGACCAGACTCTGAAGATTCTTAGAACTGATGGTAGTGGTGAATATAACTCCACAGAATTCAGAAGGTTCTGTGAGGAGAATGGAATTGAGCATGAGGTTACTGCTCCCTATACTCCTCAACATAATGGTCTTGCTGAAATAAGAAATCGTACTTTGCTTGATATGGTGAGAAGCATGCTGAAAGAGAAGAAGTTTCCATATACTCTGCAGGGAGAAGCTGTTGCCACTACATGTTATGTACTCAACAGATATCCAACAAAGAAATTGAAGGAAATAGATCCTATTCAGAAGTGGAGTGAAGATAAGAAAAATGTTAGTCATCTGAAGGTGTTTGGTTCTGTATGTTACAAACATGTTCCAGAAGCCAGAAGACAAAAGCTAGATGATAGAAGTAATGTAATGTTACTAGTGGGGTACCACAATATAAATTCGTATAAACTTTATTGTCCAGAAACTAACAAAGTTGAGTTCAACAGAGATGTCATTGTAAAACAATTAGAAGTTTGGAATTGGAAAATGTCTTGTCATGACTCTGATGAGAGAACTTCTGAAGAAAATTTTGAAACACATGATTCTGAAGCTGATAAAGACTCTGACTCTGAAGAATATTCAGAAGGAGAAGATGATTCTGACTCTGACTCCGATGGTGATTCTGACTCTGAAGATAGTCAAAGTTCTGGAGAAAATCCAATTTCTGAAGCAAGCGCTTCTGAAGGGGAAAGTTTGGGTGTCCAAGGTTCTGAAGGTCCAGCTCAGAGGCAACAAAGAGTCAGAAGTGTCCCAAGAAGATTTGCAGAGTTTGACATGTTGCAAGACACTGAAGTAGACTCTGAAGGAGAAGTTATTCAGTGTGCAATGTTAGTAGACTCTGAACTGTGAGTATGGGAGAGGATCTTAAGCAGCAAGTTTGGTTACAGGTCATGAAAGAAGAACTTGATGCTATAGAGAGAAACGAGACTTGGAAGTTGACAGAACTTCCAAAAGGCAAGAAAGCCATCAACATCAGATGGGTTTTCAAGCAGAAGCTAAATCCAGATGGATCAATTGGCAAACACAAAGTAAGATTAGTAGCAAGAGGCTTTCTACAGAAGTCCGGGTTGGATTACTTTGAAGTGTTTGCACCTGTAACGAGACATGAAACAATCAGACTAGTGATTGCAATAGCTGCTAACAGGAATTGGCCTCTGATGCATTTAGATGTAAAATATGCATTTCTGAATGGTCCATTACAATAAGAGGTATACGTATCACAACCTCCTGGATTTGAGAAAAAGAATCGGGAAGGAATGGTGTTCAGATTACACAAAGCCTTGTATGAATTGAAGCAAGCGCCCAGAGCTTGGAATTTGAATATTGATTCGTTTTTCAAAGAACAAGGGTTTCAGAAGTGTGAGATGGAGTATGGTGTTTATGTTCAGCATACTTCATAAGGTAATATGATTCTGGTATGTTTGTATGTTGATGACATATTGCTAACATGAAGTTTTGAACAAGAGATAACTGAGTTTAAGAAAGTTTTGATGAATGCGTTTGAGATGACAGATCTTGGGAAAATGAGTTTCTTTCTAGGGATGAAGTTTATATATTCTGAGAAAGGAATTATTTTACATCAGATGAAGTATGAACTTGAGCTTCTGAAGAGATTTGAGCTAGAGAATTGCAAAGTTGCTATCACACCTGCTGATACGAATCAGAAGTTGGACTCTGATTCTAATGGAGAGAATGTGGATGCTACAACCTTTAAATAGATGGTTGGTTCTCTAAGGTATTTGTGTAATTACCAGACCTGATATTTGTTATGCAGTTAGAATGGTTAGCAGATTTATGAGTAAACCAAAGTGGTCTCATTACCTAGCTGCTGTCAGGATTCTGAGGTATGAGAAGGGAACTCTGAAGTATGGAGTTTTATTTTCGTCGGGAAGAAAAATCGAATCAGAACTTCTGAGTTATTCAGACTCTGATTGGTGCAGAGATAGAGTTGGCAGAAGAAGTACTTCTGGGTACTTATTCAAATTTCTGGGAGGTCCTATTTCTTGGTGTTCCAAGAAGCAACTTGTTGTTGCGCTGTCAACCTGTGAAGCTGAATATATTGCAGGCGCTCTGGCTGCATGTCAAGCTGTGTGGATTCTGAACTTGCTGCAAGATCTGAAGATTGAAGTAGACAAACCTCTGAAGCTGATGATTGATAATAAGTCTGTAATCATTCTTGCCAAGAACTCAGTGCTGCATGGGAGAAGCAAGCATATTTAGACCAAGTATCACTTTCTGAGAAATCAGGTTCAGAATAGAATATTAGAAGTTGTGCATTGTAGCACCGAGAAGCAGCTAGAAGATGTTCTAACAAAGGCTATCAAGATTGATCAATTTCTTCGTTTGAGAGATGAAATTGATGTTGTGAGTTTTGTGTAAATATAAATTAAGGGATGATGTTAGAATTAATTTATATTTTAAGAATTAATTTAGAAATATCTTTTAGATATAAATTTATATTTTATGAATATCTCTTTAGATTTTTTTTATATCTTTGTTAGAAGATATTTAAGATTTTATTTTGTATATAAATAGCTTAGTGAGGTAGGTCAATGTAATTTATTATAAATCATTATTTCTTATTTTTGTAACCGTCATTAAATATATTTCTTTTGTCTTTCATCTCTTCTCTGTGCACCAACATATTTGTGAATTTCAAGCGACCAATTTTTCTTTATATATATATTATAACACTCAAATTAATATATTATTATAAATTTTCTTTATATCTATAAAATATTAAAAATATCAAATTTAACTAATTAAATTAGTTAAAAGAATATTTTTTAAATGAATAGTACGCTAAAACATCTTCTTAATGAATTGTATCCTAGTACGTCTTGTGACGTGTTTCTAGATAAACAATTTAAATAAAATTAGTGTAAAAACAATTATAATTATTATATTATAATTTTTCTTATTTTTAATTGAACAATATTAAAAATAACTTTAATTTTAACTAATTTTTAATCACAAATATTTGTTTCATGTATGATTTTTGTAATAAACTTGAATTAGTATTTTTGTAATAAATTTATTTTTGAAGATATAAAAAAAATAAGTCTTTGTTTACTTTTAGTTTAGAACATTAAAAATTGATTCTCGAAATGTAAAGTTAATTTTGACATATTTATTTACTTATGGATAGAATTGATTTTATCTCAAAAATATACTCTAACTTGAAAATATGATTTGAAGATTTTGAATTTTAACATAATTTTAAAATTAAAAATTATTGTTTAATTCACTTTCATATATGTATTGTTTTAAAATGCGGCTCAGATCTCCTCTATAAAACACCTTAACATCATCCGCAAACAAATAATGAGAAGGCACCATAACAATCATAAAAAAGGAGAACAAAGGCAACATAGAGGGACACACATAAGAGGAAGGGAAAACTTGGACACTTGCTAATTCTTCTAACAAGAACAGAGGGAAAGATCCCATTGAAGTAAGCATAGACTGTAATAACGGTTTTGAATCCCTTATTACTGAAGAGTGCTCCACAAACTTTGTGGATATTACTGCTTTAAGAAGAGGAGTCCAGTTGAGTAGTGAACAACAAGAGAGCCTAATTGATCCTGTGACTGAGGATGAGATTTGGAATGTTGTTAAGATTGTGGGGGGTCTTAACATCAAGTATCTTGAGGATTGGAATAAGGTAACTATGATGAAGATGTTGTGGAACCTTCATGGTAAGACTGACAAGCTATGGATAAGATAAATATATGCATAGCTCTTGGATGATTAAAGGTATTATGAAATGTAGGAGCATGATACTGAATAGTGAGTACTGAGAAAAAGTGTGCATAATAAGAAGTTTAGAATTGCAGAAATGTACAAGGATATTAGGGGGAATAACACTCATGTTAGATGGAAGAAATTATTCTTTCAGAACCATGCTAGGCCCTGTGCCTGTTTCACCTTGTGGCTTATCATGCTTGGTAGAATCCCTACCAAAGATAGGCTGGATAAGATTGGTATAACAATTGGAGTCCTTGAATCACATGTTTTTTGATTGCAGGTACACTAGAAATATATGGCAACAAATGCTCTTGTGGATTGGTTATAACAGAGCTAACAATACTTGGGATATAGAGAGTAACTGGATCATCATTGAAACTGCAAAGAAAGCCTAGAAAAGAGATATCCTTAAAATGATTATTGTTGGAACTGTGTATCATTTGTGGCAGGCCCACAATGAATTGATTTTTTGCCACAAGAACCCGCAGACAGAAATTACTCGAAACATCAAGTCCATAGTGGTGATTAGAAGTCTTTCCCACAAGAAGTTAAGGAACCATGTGAACATGGCTTCCCTTGATATTATCTAGTTTTTGTTAGTTGTTTAGTTTACTAGGTGTTTTAGATTGTTGTTTGTATTGATGTCTGGATCATTTAATCGGCTTGTACTTCATGAATTTTGAAAATAAATTTATATTTACTCCAAATAAAAAATTTATAAAATAATAAAATAAGATTAGAAGAATAAAATAATAATAATTTATAGAAAAAATAATATTATAAAAATAATAATACTCTAACTAATTTTTTTGAGATTTTAATAATTTAAATAAAAAAGAATTTTATAAAGAATATTATTAAATAAATAGAATATTGTAAATCAAATTACGACGGTTTGAACTGCCGAAATTTTCAAATGTCGCAAATAGAATTAAAAAAGAATTTAACCTCAAATTCACGACGGTTTATAACCGTCACTACTTGCAATTTACTACATTTTTCTACTCGCTGCAATTATAATGACGGTTGGAGTGATAGTTTTAGCAACCGTTGCAATACCCCCATGCCGACACATGTTTTTGTGACATTTAAACAACAGTCACTCCTTGCAAATTGTAGCGGTTCATACCGTTGTAAGTTGCCATAATCAACCATCGCAATTTATCAATTTTCTTGTAGTAATTTTTCATAGAAAGTGATGCATCAGCCGGGGGAATATGAGCTATTCTGATTCAGAATGGGGAACTATAACGTTTTTCACAAAGCATTAGGTGAAAGGAACCTTGCTAAATACACAAATGAAAAAGAGTTAATGGCGGTAGCACTTGCAATTCAACATTGGTGGCTATAAAGAATTGTTAAAATTAATGTGTTGTAACCACCACTATCTTTAGGAAGCATTATGAGAGAATTGTAACCATCACATTATAATGATTGTCTTTATTTAGATTTAAAGTAGAGTTGTATCATTAAAATTGAGAGAACCAAAGAGTCTTCATCTTGATTAGCAACCTATTTGTATTCTCTATCAGTTTCATTCAAGCCTATATAAAGGCTTTGTAATGCTAAGATTAAAAGGAAGAAGTGTTTGGTGAATTAAAAAAAAGCAGAATTTTTCAATGGTCATCCACTAGTAGAAGTATAGTACAAAAAGTGACGAAAAGTAGTTTTAGCTGCAAAATCCTGCAACACTATAATTTTTCACATACCACCTCTAGAATACCGCCAATAGAGTGGTATCAGAGCTGCAGATCCTTGCAGCTGCAGCAAAAATAACAACAGTGATGGCTTCCACAAACAACCCTTATGTAACTTACATCAATGTCAAAGTTCCTTTATTTGAAGGAGAGAACTATGATTTTTGGACTGTTAAAATGGAGACTCTATTCACATCTTTGGATGTCTAGAGTATGTCAAAACTGGCTATGAAGAACTGGCGGTGACAGAGGCTGAAAAATCAAAAGAAAAGGCTGAAGAATCAAGCCAACGGCTTGAAGAATTGAAGAAGAAGAAGATCACAGATGCTAGAGTTCTCGGGATGATTCAAAGAGGGGTCTCTCTATCCATCTTCCCAAGGATTATGAGAGCTAAAACATCGAAAGAAGCCTGGAGTATCCTACAACAAGAGTTCGAAGGAGACTCAAAGGTGCGAACGGTGAAGCTTCAATCTCTTAAGAGAGATTATGAAAATGAAAGAATGAAGGAGAACGAGATCCTGAACAAATACTTCAACAGACTCTCCGAGTTGGTGAATCAGATGAAGTCACATGGTGATACGATAGAAGATCGCATAATTGTTGACAAAATTCTAATCAGTTTGACAGCAAGATTTGACCCAATGGTGAGGGTAATAGAAGAAACCAAGGATCTATCAACCTTGAATGTTCAAGGGTTGATGGGGTCTTTGAGATCCTACGAGCAAAGGATGTTACGACATTCTGAAAAATCAATCGAGAGTGCCTTTCAATCTAAACTCAACATTCAGCCCAACAATGGTGAAAATAAGCCCCAAATACAAACTAGAGGTGAGTCTTCTAGAGGTGGCAGATTTGGAAGAGGCGGAGGCAGAGGTCGAAACTCACATGGCAGATCTGGAAGAAGCGCAAATGGCAGAAGATGGAATGGAGCATCAAACAAATGGTGTAAAATTTGTAACAGCGGTACTCATGACGAGAAGGATTGTTGGAACAAAGGTAAACCGCAATACCACAATTGCAAGAGATTCGGGCACCTTCAAAAGGATTGTTGTCTTGAAAATCAACAACATGCTTCGTACGCAGAAGGAGAATCTGATGAAGGAAATTTATTTTTTGCTTGTCAAAAAGCATTGCATGAAGAAGGTAAAAATGTATGGTATTTGGACAGCGGCTGTAGCAACCATATGACCGGACAGAAGGAAGCATTTATAAACATTGATTCTTCATTTGGCTCAAAAGTTAAATTAAGCAATGGAGAACATGTTGTAGTGAAAGGGAAAGGAAGCATTGGAGTCACCACAAAGCAAGGAAACAAAGTCATACATGACACACTCTATGTACCGGAATTAGACGAAAATTTGCTTAGCATTGGACAACTTTTGGAGCACGGCTATTCTCTAAACTTTGAGAATAACGAGTGCAGAATTTTTGACTCAGAAAGAAGAAGTGTTGTCGTTGTGAAGATGACTAGCAACATGAGCTTTCCACTATCTTTTAACTATGAAAAAAATGTAAGCATGATGGCCAGAGAAGAGAATGACTCGTGTTTATGGCACAGGAGACTTGGGCATTTGAATTACGAAAGCCTCAAGTTACTCTATCAAAAGAAGATGGTGTATGGGCTGCCAAGAATCGAAGAAAAATCTGGTGTCTGCGAAGGTTGTGTGCTTGGCAAACACCACCGGCAACCATTTCCAAAGGAATGTGCATGGAGAGCTAAACAAGTGTTGGAACTTATACACACAGATGTGTGTGGCCCTATGAATACTTTGTCTCATGGCAAAAATAGGTACTTTATCTTGTTTATTGACGACTTTACCCGCATGACTTGGGTATATTTCATGAGACAAAAATATGAAGCGTTTGTAATCTTTAAGAAATTTAAAGCATTAATCGAAAAACAAAGTGGCAGATTTATAAAGATGCTGAGAAGTGGTCGAGGGAAGGAGTACACCTCAAATGAATTTCATAAATTTTGTGAAGATGAAGGTGTTGAAAGACAGCTCACTGTTGGATATACACCTCAACAAAATGGTGTATCTGAAAGAAAGAACCAAACCGTGATGGAGATGGCGAAGTCTATGCTACTTGAGAAAGGTTTGCCTAAAACCTTTTGGCCCGAGGCCGTTAACACTGTTGTATATTTGATGAATAGGTGTCCAACAAAGGCCGTGTGGAAAAAGACTCCATTTGAAGCCTGGAGTGGAAGAACACCGTCGGTGAACCATCTTAAAATTTTTGGGTGTGTTTGCTATGCTCAAATTCCTAAACAAAAGAGGACAAAGCTAGAAGAAACAAGTGAAAGATGTGTCTTTATTGGCTATAGTTCCATGTCAAAGGGCTATAGGCTTTACAACTTGAAGACAAACAAGGTGATCATCAGCCGGGATGTTGTATTTGATGAGAACGCTTCTTGGAATTGGGAAGAAGACAAAACGAAGGAGAAAACAGTCCCTGTAATCATATTACAACAACAAAACCCAACAGCTGATAATGAGCAACCAGCTCCATGTACACCAAGTTCCTCATCCTCTCCAAGTTCACAAATTTCAAGTTCATCATCTCCCAGCTCAACTCCAATAAAATTGAAGGACTTGAGTGATATTTATGCAAGATGCAACTATTGTGTTGTGGAACCAGAAAATTTTGATGAAGCAATCAAAGAAGATGCTTGGAGGAATGCGATGCAAGAAGAAATAAATGCCATTGAGAAAAACAAAACATGGCAGTTAGTTGAAAAGCCAAATGACAAAGAAGCTATTGGAGTAAAGTGAGTGTACAAATTGAAGCATAATCCAGATGGGTCAATTCAAAGAGCCAAGGCTAGATTGGTAGTAAAAGGCTATGCACAACAGCCTGGAATTGACTATAGTGAAACTTTTGCCCCAGTTGCAAGATTGGATACTGTATGAAGTTATTGCATTAGCAGCTCAGAAAGGGTGGAACCTGTACCAACTTGATGTGAAGTCAGCTTTCCTGAATGAAGAATTAAAAGAAGACGTATATGTGCAGCAACCTCAAGGCTTTGTGACTAAAGGCCAAGAGGAAAAAGTTTACAAGTTGAAGAAAGCTCTCTATGGGTTGAAACAAGCCCCGAGAGCATGGTATAGTGAAATTGACAGCTACTTCATTCAACAAGGATTTGAAAGAAGTCAAAGTGAGCATACCTTGTATGTGAAGCATCAAGGTAAAGATGATATCCTTCTTGTTGCCCTTTATGTTGATGATTTGGTGTATACGGGTAACAACAAGAAAATGGTTGAAAATTTTAAAATAGAAATGATGAAAAAATATGAGATGAGTGATCTTGGCTTGCTGCATCATTTTCTTGGTATTGAGGTTTACCAAGATGAATATGAAGTTTTTATTTGTCAAAAGAGATATGCTGGAAATATTTTGAAAAAGTTTGGCATGAATGGCTGCAAACCTATTGATATTCCTTTATTGGTGAATGAAAAATTAAAGAAGGAAGATGGTGGAAGATTAGTAGATGCAAGTATGTATAGAAGTTTGGTTGGAAGCTTGTTTTATCTTACAGCTTCAAGGCCCGATTTAATGTTTGCTGCTAGTTTACTCTCAAGGTTTATGAGTAAACCGAGTCACTTACACCTTAGAGCAGCAAAAAGAGTTCTAAGGTATGTCATGGGAACCATGGAACATGGAATCGGGTTTGAAAAGAATTTTAAACTCGAAGTTAAAGGCTACTGTGACAGTGATTGGGCTGGAAGTGTTGATGACATGAAAAGCACTTCGAGTTATGTGTTCAGCCTGGGTTCAGGAGTAATTTTTTGGTGTTCAAAGAAACAAGATACTGTAGCGCAATCTTCAGCTGAAGCAGAATATTTGGCAGCTGGTTTGGCTACACAACAATCATTGTGGTTGAGAAGAATACTTGAAGATATCGGAGAAAAGCAAGAAGAAAGTCTGCTGCTTCACTGTGACAATAAATCAGCAATAGCCATGGCGAAGAATCCAGTTTTTCACAGTCGAACAAGACATATTAATATAAAGCACCACTTCATTCAAAGTGTGATCGAAGATGGTGATGTGCAGTTAGTGTTCTGCAATTCACAAGAGCAGCTTGCAGACATTTTTACTAAAGCACTACCAAGAGGAAGATTTCAGCAACTTAGAGAAGCAATGAGAGTTAAAGAGAAACATATTAAGGGGGAGTGTTAAAATTAATGTGTTGTAACCACCACTATCTTTAGGAAGCATTATGAGAGAATTGTAATCATCACATTATAATTATTGTCTTTATTTAGATTTATGGTAGAGTTGTATCATTAAAATTGAGAGAACCAAAGAGTCCTCATCTTGATTAACAACCTATTTGTATTCTATCAGTTTCATTCAAGCCTATATAAAGGCTTTGTAATGCTAAGATTAAAAGGAAGAAGTGTTTGGTGAATTAAAAAAAAATAGAGTTTTTCAATAGTCATCCACCAGTAGAAGTATAGTACAAAAAGTGACGAAAAGTAGTTTTAACTGCAGAATCCTGCAACACTATAATTTTTCACATACCACCTCTAGAATACCTCCAACAAGAATAACAACTCTGGATCATCAAAATTGGGTGGCCAAGATGTTGGATATCATTATGATATTGTCTACAAACCGGGGTTGGAAAATAAAGGTGTGGATGCTCTATCTCGAGTTCACTAGGGACTTGAAATGACTACAATGATTTATCAACCAAGTTGGCCAGGGAGCAAACAATTGTTGGAATAAGTTCATAGAAATGCTAAGTTGTCTCAAATCGAAACAGCTTTGAAAGCGGGACAGAATGTACGAAAGGGGTTCTCCTATGAAAATAGGGTGTTATTATATGAAGGGAGTTTTGTTCTATCTGAGAATTCAGAGGACATTCCTAAAATGTTGAAAGAGTTTCATAAATCCCCTCAAGGAGGACATTCTGGAGAGCATAGAACCTATAGGAGGCTAGCTGCCAATTTGTTTTGGTTTGGTATGATTAAGAATATGCAGGACTTTGTCAAAGCTAGCTAGTGATATTTTCCAACGCCAAAAATACTTGGTTGCTGCTCCGGGAGGATTGCTACAACCTCTTAATATTCCATATCAGATTTTGGAGGAAATATCCATGGATTTTATTACCAGAGGAGACACTGTTGTTCGTCAAGTTCTAGTCCAGTAGAAGGGGCGTGGAGTGGAAGATGCAACATGGGAAGACAAATTAAATATTATGAGTCAATTTCCCAAACTAATACTTGAGGACAAGTCTTCTGTTATAGGAGGGTTATTAATGAAGCAGTTAATAGACCAAGGACGTCGAGAGTGTAAGAAATGAGGAATAAGAAAGCAATTAAAAACAATTAATTATTATAAGAGAGGGAAAGTCGTAAACAACAATTAATGAGGGAAAGTAGTTAATAACGGTAAATTATTTTACACTTGGATTACAATTATCTTAAGGGAGGTATAGAAGGGTTAGAAGTGAGTTGTTAGGGGATTATCTTTATCATGTATTTTTCTTTTAGTAAGGGCAGAAAGCAAATATGACACTCTGAATGAGCATTGTGATAATAAAAGTCCTACATTTCTATTAGAGAAGCACAAATTTGATATTGTTGTTGGTATCAGAAATAAGGTTGGAAATGGACCATGAAAGTGTGTACATGCTTTTACATTGGTTTTCCAACTATGCTATCTTTGGAGTTTGTTAAACCAAATAGAGAAAGAGCAGATTTTGCATGCTCAATTTTCTCTTGTTTTGTGAAACTATTAGGTAATCTTATAGGAGAAGTAAACATTAAAGATTAAAGTTTATGTAACTGTCAAGTGAGCATAGAGAATATCCTCTTGTGTAACAAATCCAATGCTCTATTCATTGAAGTTTTTCATTGTGTCTGTGTAACTAAAATCATATACAAAGAAACACTATCGAAAATGTAGTTAATTGATGATGTTATTCTTAGAGTTAAGCTGTGATGAAAAAAGAGTAGACTTATTATGATGTCCTGCATGCTATGAAGCTCTAACACGATTATTTAAGACGTGTTTATGCACCAGACACATATCTGACACGAATACGAATTATTTCAGACACGTTTTTGAAGTGTCTAACAAAAAAGAAATTGAAACGCGTCTAACACGTATACGACATATTATTTTAAATAACAGACACGGTCCAACTCAAATTCTCAGAACTTAAAAAAACAATGTTTTTTATCTCTCATATTCCACTTTTCCACTTTAAAAACGACATGATATTCCATATTCCATCTTACCTTTAGTATTTTTGTTTTTTCGTCTTTTATGTCTGTTTTCATCTTCGCCGCTGATTTTGTTTCCACTAGGTTTTTTCATCTTCTTTGTTTATTTTCATCTTCTCCGCACACCGTTGCTTCTTTCTCCACAAGATTTTTTAATTTTCTCTGTTTGTTTTTACCTTCGCCACACGCCGATGCTTCTGTCTCCACAAGGTTTTTTCATCTTCGCTGCACGCACCTTATTTTTATATAATTTTTTCTTAATTGATAGCATTCAATTTGTTTTGGTGGATTTCTGCCTTTTTTTGGTTAATTGAAAGTACTGAGTTTAAAAATATATATAAGTTTTGCTTCTCATTTTAGACACGTTATAAATTATGCTTGAAATTATGGCACTTGTAACACATGTTAATACTGATGACCTAACATCAGAATACAATGTCAAGACAAATGTTGTGACATCTGTTCCTGATACAGAATAATATCAAACTGTAAAATAAATTTCAGAATGATAAATAATACAACAGATTTTTAACACAGTTTGGTGCAACGTCAGCTACTCTTAGGACTACCAAGCCAGGAAGGAAATTCACTATGATAGTACTAGTTCAAAGCCTAAACAATCCTAATTTACAACTTCTTGCCTAATCACTATCTTGTGCAACTTCTACCTCGAAATCACCATCTAGATATTAGATCCCCCTCTCACTTCCAATCACCAAAGTGATACCTACAACCACAAACCTTGTGACTAGATTAGAAACCCAAAACAAGATTACACTTCAAATAAACAATACTAAACTCTTTCCTTAAAAGCCCATGAGTGAGAAAAATACTTAGTCTTGCATAAAAGCTTAAACCAAGAACAATAACTTGATAAACAATCAAGTAACAATAACTTGATAAACTATCAAGTAACAAATTGTCTACCATACTATATCAAAAGATACATGGGTGACTTACAAAGAACACAAGAGACTCTCAAAACCTAAGACTTAGACTTCCCATAAATTTATAATTGTGAAAGTTAAATTACATTAGGTATAAGGTTCTCTTTATATACTCCTCAACAACCCATGGGTTTCGAAATCTTCACCCAAATATTCCTTGATCCACAAGTTGAGGGCTGCATCAATTATGCAGAAAAAATCTCCTTAAATCTTGAAACAAATCTTCAAGTATCCTAAATTGTCTCAACATCCAATTTTAGAAACTTTAATGTTGTTGGAGATTTTATTCCCATGTTCCAGATTAAATCTTCGTGACCTGCGAAAATAACTAAGATATATCCAAAAGATATATCACAAAATCAAATCAAATCTGTTAAGATTTAAATAACCTGTATTGATATTCTGTTTCAAGATGTTACGACATCTTTCAAAATATTTGTCTTCAATGTAAGCTCATACTCTGTTGTATCAGTTTGATTAAGATGTTATGACATCTTGCTCAGCATCTGTCATGAATTATGTTTTAGCAAAATCGTTACCAATCCTAAAATTATGGATCTAACAATCTCTCCCTTTGACAAATTTTAGCTATAACAATCTTTTGCATAATAAACCTAGAGAGAGGAATAAAATCATAAACAAAACACAAGCTACATGCAAACATGTAAACGTTATACATGAGGAAGAAGATAACCTGTTGTTTCAGATTTATCTAAGTTACTCCCCCGTCACACAGAACCAATTCTTGTCACAGAGAACCAGTCTCCCCCTCAAGAGGAATAAGAAACCTTTTCTGAAGCACAAGAAAACCAACATGAACTCAACCTTGAACTATCAGAGTTCAAGACATTAGAATACCATGCAGCAAAAGTAGCACACATAACTTAGAACACTAGACACAATAACATTCATAACTCAGAACACAAGACACAACAGACAAGATGTTAGAACATCCTATAGGATATCTTGCAAACAACCACAACAGAAGCAACAACAGAAGTAGAAACAAGACAGACTCAAGACTCTCATAATAGACAGTCATGCTCCCCCTAAAGTGTTGCATGCATCAAGAAACAACACTATACTATACTCACTAACACTTTTCTCTCCTTTTTTAGCCAAAAGTTGACAAAATATAGTGAAAATAAATTGAAACAAAAGGAACCAAAACAAGACACAAACCAAACTGATGCAAAACAAATTGAACAAGAAGACACAAAATTGAGGCAGAACAAATTACCCAATACTGACTCAACAAGAGAAACAGAAAGAAAAACAGAATCACCCAAAGAGACAAAAATTAAAAGAAGAAAAAATGGAAACAAAACACATAAAAGCAGAAGACTCAATTAAAAATAAGCAGACTCTTTTTTGTTTGTTTTTTTATATTTTTTTCTTTTTATTTATTTATAAAAAATAACATACAATAGCTATCCAACTCTACCTCCCGAGTCAATGAAATTGACCCAATCTTCATAAGCATCTGAGTTTTAATCAAGTATTTGATCATACTTTTTCTTGAGGGACTTCATCTTTGTTACAAATATTTTCCCTAACTTGGATGCTCCAGCAGATGTTCCAACATTTGTTACAGTGTTAGACACGACCTTCTTTGACTCAGAACACATATCCTTCTTAGTATCCAACATCTGGATCTTCTGTGTATCATCCTTTTTGGAAAATTTTCTCATGTTTAAATGCAGCTTGTGAGGATGGCGAGGTTGTAACGTATTTAAATACAAGGAGAGTTACCTAGTTTGTAATGAAATCTTGCTTGTAACGATAAACCAGTCAATGAGAGTGTTATTCGAAGGAGATAAAATCATCCTTAATAACAGTACACCACTCACCATAGGAGAGAGACACAATTTTTATTTTACTTTCTCTCTTTCCAAGCTTTGACCGCTGGAAAATATTACAACATTTGAAATGACATTATTTATGCCATTGAAAATGCTTTTTATGAGATTTCACAAATCACAAGATGAATATAGTTGGCAAATCGATCAAACAGTTACTACTATAAATCTTCAGTAGTGCAATTCCAAAAACACCCTTCACATTCTCAAAATAACTCGCACCTCAAGTTCATATGAATGTACTTCCTAGAGCTTCTCAGACATACCAAGCTTAGGAGTGTCAATATTTGCCTGTAGCAAGACCCCTAACATAATGCTGACAAGTACCAATGACTTTGTTATTCAAGCAGACTCACAATCTTGAGTACCTTGATTATAATAACTTGTCAGATTGCAATGTCATGACAACCGGTTTGACATTGTACTCTTTTAATAACCAACCCAATTGAAAATACATTTTCCTTCAGCAATGTACCTAATCTTAAATATATACCAGGATTAAATTATTTATGATCCAAGAGACAATATTGTTTCTTAATTAAGAATATCCTTCATTAATACTATCTCCTTTAGACTTGGCCAATAGCTTTAACTACAAGATTCAATATCATTAGATATTTCATCTCTAAAACTATTCATGATCACAGACTAAAATAAACTCCAATAAATGAACTCCCTTTTAGACAAAATTTTGTTTTCTTGAGAGCTTTCTTATTTAGTGCCTGCTAGACCTTTATGGTCTTCCATAATATTCGGAGTATCAACCTACTGAGTTGATGTTCCAACATCTGGTTGAACATAAATTCCTTTCTCAATGAATAAATCATTGATTTTGGTCCTGAAGTTGGCATTACTAAAAGTACTTCTCTCAGTAGAGTAACTCATAAGCATACCTTGTTCTTTTTTAAGGAGTACATAATAACCTTTAAATACTTCACATATGATAGATTCTTCTTTGCTATAGATCGCAACAGAGAATCATATATATGCCTCTATCCACCAGGACACTCACCTTGCATTAGAATAATTAAATCTATATAATAGGTTCTAGAGCTTTTACAACCGTCTGATGTTGCACATTCTGGTGTGACATCTTGACTTCATCTTCCTTGAACATCAAGCAAGAGGATAAGAAATCAAATACTTATGGAATCCACAAATAAAAAATGATTTTAAATCATCGTAAGAACTTCAAACATCTCATTAGAAACAAAATATTCTCCCTTGATGACATTTACCTTCAAACCTTGATCACACAATTAGCTTAAGTATAAGACGATAGTCATCAGTACTTTAGTAATACAAGCATTTCCATAACTTAGATAATCTATCATGTACTCTTCAGTTATCCAATGTCCTTAATCTCTCTTTTTAGTATCATCACCAAAAGAAACAATTAATATAATGAGACTAAACAAACCACCAGAAACACCTTTAGTACAGTTAAGTGTTTGGAGCAGACAGTGTCAAAATACCAATCATTTTAGTTGGAGTTCTAAGAAAGGTATGACAAATAAGGCAATTAACTTGTTTCTTGAGTTTTAACCACTGCTTGGTTAATCAAATCTAAGTTTGAACTTTTAGGAAATCAAAGAAAAACAAAATAGCCCGTTAAGATCAAATTTTCATAGAAGAGACATCTTCAGTGCAAGTATCTGCCTTTAACTTGAGTATTCTGATGTCTAGCATAATATTGAGACATTAATATTGACATACTTGACTCAACTTGCCTTTTGATGGAAACCGTCTTTTGTCACTTAAGTTTTCTCGTTGCTAGGTATAGCTTGAAAAACCTTATCCCCTTTGAGGTTTCCAATTATCTTCACTCTTGAAGAAACTCCTTCAACAGACCTGAACTCTCCTTATAAACTTGATCAAAATATCAAGTTTCATGATTAATAGAGTTACCTACCCCTACAAAATACAGATGGTCGACAAACCTTCCTTCTCTTAAGACATAAGATAAGAAATAGTCATCTTCTATTTTCTTCATGGCTGACAACCCTTTTTATTCTAGATACGCAGATCTTTGAATAAAACAATCAGCTCATCATGAGACAAAACTTTAATACATGAATCTACATCAGAAATTCATCATCCATACACCATATAGAAGTGATCCAAACACTTGAACCACTTTTGTAACACCTCCACCACCATCCACCATTTTCAAAACTCAACTCTGCACATTGACTTCTATAGGAAGATTCAGCCACTCTCAATCCAAAGTAAGCATTGCAATAGCTTCCTAAGAGTCCAGTGAAGCTATTCAGATCATCACAACACCTCCAGAAGTGCTCAAACTTCAAACATGATTTCCAGTTTTGAGGTAAGTTTTTTCAACTTTGAACTCTCTTTACAAGCATCATTAATGGTTACTTTGTGAATAAAAAATGTAGACATCATAGCCCTGAAGCTAACCATGCCATTAGTTTTCATTTATGTTGCCCGAGTGATACGGATTTTGAAGATGAACTTTCTGAAAAAATTAGGTTTTTATTTGGTACCGGTAAAATTTCCATTTATTAAGATTTTCAAATTATTTTCTAATAAATTAAAATTTGACTTAGGCTTTATTTCAACTAACTCAGATTTTAGGTTTTGTTAAATATTAATTAACTTCTCTATAATTAATTTTAATTAGTCTAATTAGGTTAACCTTTAAACCTTTTCCCTCAAAAAAACCCTAAAAGCAATTTCTTCCTCATCTTTATATTTTATGCATAATTGTTATTGTAATTAATATTCAATTGTTTGTAATAGTAATTAGGGTTTTATTTCTTTCCTCCCCCTATTCACAAATTGTACCCCTCACTCCCAAAGCGTTATAATAGCGTAGGACATTTAAATTCTGCAATTTATCGCTTTCCTTATTATTGCTAGTAATTAGGGTTTGCATGACAAGAGTAAAATCAAAACATTAGAAAACCCTAATTCAAAGACAATATATTTGAAATCAATACACTTTGCACACTTGCACCTCTAGGGTAACCCACACTTGTTGCCTCAGATATAAATAGTCATGTCCCTCGAACGTGTGATGTTTTAGCAAAGATCCTCGAATAAAAGATCGTAGTCCCTCGATAACCTTTCAATGTTTCCTTTGGTAAACGGTGTTAGTCCCTTATGACAATTGCTAAAACATTCTATAAGTTGTCTTCTATAACTGTAAGATGACTCGCGCCTGTCCCTCACATCCAGTGATATGGATCTTTACCAATTAATGGTAGACATGCACTATCTAAAGGAGGAGGAAAAGAACAAAGACTTTTTGAGTATGTAGGTTGCTCGTAATTTCTTACTCACAAACTAAAACCATTTACACCTCATACTTTCAAAACACCTTTCAAAATAAACACTTTGTATACATTCTCAACGATACGAGAATCATTACAAAATTGCCTTACATTGGCATCTTACAAACATCTTTCTAAACACTCATTTTCAAACAAATATTTTTAAAAACCAACACTTTGTATACATTCTCAACAATACGAGAATCATTACAAAGTTTGTCGAACTAAGGCATTTTCAAAATATTTTTAAACTTACACAAATACAAAGCATTTCAAAATGATCAAGCAATTAAGAGCCCATAGATAACTACTGATGAAAAGGATACTAACACCTTCCCTTTTCATAACCTACCCCCGAACTCAAGAAAATTCTCAAAAGATATTTCCTGTTCTTTTCATCCTTTCCTTTATTGGATAAAAGAAAATTCGATGGCGACTCTTTCTATCCGTAACATTTACGATAAAATGCAAACACCCAAGTCAGTTCTCCCACCGTATTACACATGTTTTTAATTAAATTGGTGAATTGTGTGAAAATTGATGCATATATATGTTGTGTTAATGATATGAAATGTTGGATTGTTGATATAAGGGGTTTGGGGTTTTGGAAAAGGTTGGAATGGATTTTTGTATATAAAAATTGCAGAAAATTGCATTTTTCGTAGGTGTAACGGTTACCAAAATATGGGTGTTCGATTACCGCAAAAAGAAACTGCGTTCTGGCTACTGTAATCAGGTGGTAATCGGTTACTATTTTTTTTGTAACTCGTTACCAAAAGTTTGGACAGAAACTTTTTGAAACTTCGAAAATTCATAACGTGAGCTTCGGGTGTCCGTTTGACGCACTGCTTGAAGTTGGAGAAATCTAATACATTTTACTTTCTTGTAAATATGGTTTCATGTTTTGGAAATAAATTGAATCAGTATGTAATGAGGTTTTATTGTTGTCATACCCCAAATTTGTTCGTCTGAGTGTTACAATCAAAATTATTTTCAACTTAGGTTTTAAAATTCTTTTGGTTTATTTACGCTAACATTTTGGGTTTTATTTCAAGTCTATTTAAAAATATAATAATTTATTTCAAATTATTTGTATTTTCAAATAGAAAATACTTGCTCATCTTCATATACTTTCAATTGACTTTTCATTTCAAATAAGTAATATAGCACAATTGGTAAGAAAGCATAGCTTGCAGGTATAAGATCACGAGTTTGAATCTCACTTGCTCCACTTTTGACTTTTTTTAAATTTGTTGCTAACTATACTCTTGTCATCTTTTAGAGTTTTATTGTTTTATATTTTCTATTTTTTGTAACATTTTATATTTAAATTTTTAGTTGTTAAAACATTAAGATCTTTAGGATTGGGGTCACTTTTTAATTTTAATTAAATTATGATAGTTCTAAATTTAAATTTCAATTATGGTGATATTAGGAAAGTTTTATATTTTGTCACTTTCTAGGAATTTAATTTTTTTTTAGTTTTCTCATTTTCTCATTTTAATTTAGTTTTTGGATATTGTTTTTAAATTCTACGTTTATTAAGGATTTTTTAGAAGTTTAATTTTAATTGTTATTTATGTCACTTTTTAGAATTTTTATTTTTTAGAATCATAGTATATGTTTAGGTTTATTAGAGTTATTATTATTGGAAAAATGAAAGAAATATGTGAATTAGTAGAAAAAAATCAAAATAAGTAGAAGTTATTATTTAGATTTTGATCATCAAAATGTGTCACGATTTTATGAAACAAATTGCCAACAATTAGTTCTAAATCTTTTTCAAATCTCTTTAGTCCAATCTCCATTCAATCTCACTCACGACTCATTTGCACTTACAAACTTCAGCCCCAAATAATTCAATCAAATCTCAAATCACCTTCAAATTTCTTCAATCAGACATAAACATCTCCAATTTCAATATTGAGGAAAATCACAAAAAATCACTATTTTTATTATCAAATTATTATTTTCGTATTTTTTAATTAATAATTTTTCAAAAATAGTTTTTTTTCTTCACTTTTTCAATTTTTAATTAAAAAATAACCAAAAAATTATATAAAATGTAAAAACAACAAAATCACATGATTTGTCACTTTCTGATTGGTCACATGCTGACAAAATTGATTTCTCATTGGTCAAAGTTTGTAGACTTGCTGACCAAGATAAAATCATAAAATTTAGGCTTTTTTTGTGTGGACTATTTCCTTTTTGGGGCGTCTTGAACCTAATTTTAAATCTATAGATATGGCTCTCTTCACCATAATTTTTTATCAACAATTTCATCCACAATTTCATAATCATCTACAACTCACTAGAGTTATCCTAAAGTTATTGCTCTTCACATCGAAAAACAACAACAAAGAAACCCTTAAGCCTCCATCAACAATCATTTGGATAATCCACAGTTTACAAAAAATCTCTCCTAAAGTTGTTGTTCTTCACATCTAAGAACAACAACAAATAAACTCTAAGCCTTCAGAATCTGGTATTCATCCAGGCAACCACATTGGAGAAAGGAAAGAAAACGCACAAAGAACAAAGGGAGGAAGCAGTTTAAGTGGGTCACTGCATTCTAGGTTGGTAAAACTGAATCTTTAATTACATGACTGAATATTTGAATATGTTTAAATTTTTGTCTGATTATGTTGGTTCGTTGATCTAATATTTATTGTGGGATTTATCATAATAGGTTTAAACTTTTTATATTATTATAAACTTATCTATTTAACTTTGTTATAATTAGTGATTAATATTTTGTATAATATATTAAACCTTTTTTCTAGAAATTAATTTTTAGAGATTATTTCAAACCCTTTTTTCTAGTTTGTTTCATTACAGAAAATTCAAAAGAATTAATCTTCTCCTAACTCTATCTGTAACAGCCTGAGCCTCCAGCGTTCCCGGAACTATTACCTCACAATCTTCTCTACCCCCCTCACTAGTAGAGTTTTTGCCTTTCGTGGGAATCGAACCCTGTACCCTGGGATTCAAGTACATGCTCAATGCATTCCCACTATCAATTGGTAGTGGGAATGCATTGAGCATGTACTTGAACCCCAGGGTACAGGGTTCGATTCCCACGGAAGGAAAAAACTCTACTAGTGAGGGAGATAAAGAAGATCGTGAGGTAATAGTGTCGGGAACGCTGAAGGCTCGGGCTGTTACATGCATGTAACACTCAAGACCGAAAAGGGCGAGGAGTGGTTGCACTGCATGTAACACTCGAGGCCTAAGAGGGCAAAGGTGGTCGCCACATCGGAATGAGAGAGATCCCGAGGCTATGCAGGTATGAGACTGCATGGTTGAAGGAAGGCTTATAAGGATTAATTGGTACTACCTATACCAACAAGATGCATCTTCTTTTCGATAGCTCATTCATAAGAACTCCATAGTTAAGAGTGTTTGACTTGGAGCAATTCTAGGATGGGTGACCTTCTGGGAAGTTTCCCAAAAAGTGTGTGGGTGAGGATAAAACACGCTGAAAAGACCCGTGTTTGTTTGTGAGGTCAGTCGATAATCCCGAAGGCCGTCTGGGGCGTTACAAATGGTATCAGAGCATACATCTCCCAGTACGATGTGGTTCAAGGATGAACCATGTGGAAGCTGGTGGGCATGTAACACTCGAGGCCAAAATGGACGAGAAGGGGTTACACCGCATGTAACACCCGAGGCCTAAGAGGGCAAAGGTGGTCGCCACATCGGAATGAGAGGGATCCCGAGGCTATGCAGTATGAGACTGCATGGTTGAAGGAAGGCTTATAAGGATTAATTGATACTACCTATACCAACAAGATGCATCTTCTTTTTGGTAGCCCGTTCCATAAGAACTCCATAGTTAAGTGTGCTTGACTTGGAGCAATTCTGGGATGGGTGACCTTCTGGGAAGTTTCTCAGAAAGCGTGTGAGTAAGGATAAAACACGCTGAAAAGACCTGTGTTGGTTTGTGGGGTCAGTTGATAATCCTGAAGGAAACTTGGGGCGTTACACTATCCACACCCCCATAATTTACTATGCTAACTGAATTCATATCCCCATCGACGTTTTGGGTCCAGTTCAATATCTAAACTAGGGCCCTTCACCTTAGCACCCCCAGATTTAGGTTTTACACCCCCATGACCTTAATAAATTAGTTTTCTATAATTTATTTAATGTTTTTAATTTTTTTTCATTTAACTATCGTATATTACATATTTCAGCATTTTGCATTAAATATAATTTTTGCATAATCATTAAATAATTATTAGATTTTTTTATTAAAAATATTTGACATATTTTTTAATAAATTATAAAATAGTTATTTATTAATCAAACTATTTTTAAAACACTAACCCTGATTCTTTATATTTGCATTAAATCTTTATTCATTCAAACTTATTTTTGCATAACTGCATTACACACTCTAAAATAGCTAACCAATCAAACGCTAACAGTTTTCTACTAACATAATTCAAATTTATATTTTTTTCAAAAAGGATTGTAGAAATTTCTTCTATTAACTGCAAACTACGTCTATGATTCCGCTAACTTCAAACTCAAACTTGGTTCAAGGAGAATCTAAGGGATTTCCAGAATCCATAAAAACACTAACCAAACGTCTACGAACTACGAATTGGAATTCTGATTTCTCCTAAGAGGATACTAAGCATACGACTAAAATCGTGACGAGTTCCCCTAATAAAAATTAAAACCCTTACCCTAAATCTTTAAAACCTAAACCCTGGTATCCTTGCGAACAAGGTAGATGAGGGGTGCCTAATACCTTCCCTTCGTCTAAACAAAGTCATAACCTAGAATCTCTGTGTACAAATTAGGGTTTCCTATTAGATTCCCTTCCTTAGGATAAAAACTAGTAGTGGCGACTCGATTTAAAATCCAGTTACAACAACTATCGACTCTGTTGGGGACTCTAGTCTAGGGTTTAGTTTCTTTTATTTTAGGTTTAGGATTTTGTTGTTTTCTATTTTGTTGTTTTTATTTTATTTATTTATTTATTTTGGTTTATTTATTTTATTTATTTATTTATTATAATATTTATTCATGGTGGCATTTTTATTATTGCAAAAAATATTTTCAAAAACCCTTAGAAAGAAGGTTCGTCTATTAGCCAAGGAGATACATCAGCCTTATGAGTTTATGTACGACTTTGCCTAGAGTCGGTGAAATTATGCGAAAGGAATACCTCTCAAGAGACATCATCTTGGGAAGTAGGACTTTGGAATGATACGTATGACTCTTTATACAACCCTTAAACCAAAATCTCATGACGAGACCTTTCATGACCTAGAGATGAAAGTTTCGATCTACAAAGAGGGTCCACTTAAGAGAGGCCCTTGTGCCTTTCCCTCTAGTGTTATTCATGATACCCTTAAGGAAACCACCTTATAGGGAGGGTAGACTATTCATAGACCAAAATTAGGAACCTACATTCTAAGGATACCTTCTAAATCCCACTATAATCCCTAAACCCGCAAGGGTTATCTCTTCATCCATTATTATCTTTAGCCCGTAGGGCTTCCCTCTGTCATAATCCCAAGCTTGTAGGGATTCCTCGTTGTCCTTCGTTGGCCATAATCATTAAGGAGTTCCTGTCTGTCTCAATCTCTAAGTCAGTATAGGGTATCCTTATTTACATGTCTATTGTTATCTTCATCCTTAAGGAGTTCCTTCCTGTCTCAATCTCTGAGTCAGTGAAGAAATTATCATTTCCATATCTACCATTAAACCTGTATAGGATACCCCTGCGTCTACCCTCATACTACGTCTACATCGCATTGCATATCTATGAAGTTTTTTTGCATACCCAAAAGCCAAAAAAATAATTTTGCATACCCAGGAATTTTCATACATTCATACATTTGCTTGTCATGCATTTCCACCTTCACCCTTGGTCGCTATCAATACAGCTAATAAATTTCCCGATTCTCAAGAAAAAAATCCAAGCATTTCAAGAAAATCTTAGATTGGTGAAGGAGAAGTCAAACATTGGAGACTCAATTGAGCTTGGTCCTACAAATATTATTATGGAGAGAAGGCAGCCCTTCACTATACAAGCCTATGTAACGCCTCAGTTTCAACTTTCATTGGTGATTCCCCCATTACCATATCAACAAAATTGGTATGCTCGAAGAGAAGTCAAGGGTCATCCCCATGCTTTGACAAGTCCAAGAACTACGAAGCATTTCCTGAAGTTACGTGGATCAATAAAGGAGCTCTTCCATATGATCATTGGGCTTTATCAGTTACAAATTATAATTTCCTAGTTGCTAAGTTTCATTTGGTTTAAATTTGTGTCTTTGGATCAGTAATTCTAATAAAATAATCATGCATGTTTTTGAAATCAGTTCATTCGTATTCACTCTTTCATCACTTTCCATTTCACTTTTCACTCTTCCATTCTCGATTTTCTTTAACAAACTTCGAGGGGAAATGACAAAAATTAAATAACAAAATTTTGCTAACGTGTGCTTTCAATGGTAAGACCGAGCTGATGATGTAAGGCATTGTTTCAATCCCTAAATAATGGATAAATAAGGAGTTAATCCGTAGTCAACCCCCTCGAGCCAGAAGTTGGAGTTGTTTCTATTTTCTAAAAAATCTTAATTTCAACCAGGGGCAGAGTAGTTTTTCAATTAATTAAATGGTGCATTCTATTCTCAAGAGAATCAAATGATCTAAGAAAATGTTCAAGCACATCATCTTCCTCGTGCACATCAACAAAGATTGAAGAAGCAATCAATAAAGACAAGTTCACAATGTGTTCTTTGTCAATACACCATTCAAGACCGAGGAAACAATAAAGAAGAAGCTTGCAAAAATCAGCATAACAGTCACAAGTGTTCAACATCAAAAAGAAAAAAGAAATTCAAGAAAAATAAAGCCCGCTAAGTCAAGTAAAAATCGAAAAAACTTGACTTAGGCAAAAGTTTGGGCATCTCGATGGACCGAAAAATTCAAAAGAATCGGTCCATGCAAAAATAAGGGATTTAAAACAAATAAATTGGAGAAAAATCTTGTGACTTCCACCTCAAGAATCATCAAGGCTTCTCATTAATGCTTGGATCTTATCAAATCTTTTCATTGGTGCTTATCTACGCTCCTCATCATCTGCGCGACTACGAAATTTCTCTTGGAGATTGAACATATCTATTGCATTAATTGGATTTAGGACTGGAGAACATCAAGGATAATGGGGTGGGCTAAATAAATTTTGAGCCTTGTATCCTTTGTTTCTTAAACCATGAACCAAGGCCATGTTACAACCTTCAAAAGTCCTAATTGAAGCTAGGTTAACTATGAAAGCATACTCGGAAAAATTTGTGTTAAACTGACTCCTATGTTTGTTAAAATTATTGCTAACCACTTCGTTTCTTCGAATCTCCATATCTAATCATCCATTTCTTCTAATCTCCATATCTAATCATTTGTTTCTATTCAAACTTCGATTTCAAAACTTGCATGTGCATAAAACAGAATTCTGGCAAAGCATTCTCCCCAGAGACTGAATTCTGGAAAGCATTCTCCTTCAGAGGTTTATTTTGAAAATCATCTCCTTCAGGGCTTCATTCTGAAAAGAATTTCCCCCGGAGACTGAATTCTGGCAAGCATTTTCCTTCAGAGGTTTATTCTGAAAAGAATCTCCTTCATGGCTTCATTCTGAAAAGCATTCCCTCAGAGACTGAATTCTAGCAAACATTTTCCTTCTAAAAAGCATTCTTCAGATACAGTCGGGCGTAGACTCATTCTAATACTCCCATCAACAGTTACTTTGGATGACATCTGTAAGCCCATCTCTAGAAACACTCTATCACCTCTCTGAATGGCATCTTTAAGCCCATTCAAGTAATATAATTAACCAACAATGTTACTTCATGCATTGAAGAGTGCAAATTTCTGGAACTTAAGTGTTCAATCCTCTTCCACCTTCAGATCACGAATGGCGGACATGTCAATCTAACTCTTCAGGTTTAAAAAGATTGAACAGGGGCAGCTGTTGTAACCCAAAATTTTCCATCCCATTTTTGAAGACAGTTAATTCAAGACACCTTCTCATGCTTATAAGATTCTCAATTGTTCAAGAATACCCAAGGGTTTAAGCATACAAGCACCTCTCCTAAGCAATTGACCTACAACTAGGGTTTTGTGTTTCTCAAAGAAAATTGAGCTTCTAATTCCTCAAGTGGACTCCATGATTCCTCATATGCTTCAAGGTACCCTCATGTCAAATTTCAAGCCTTACATCACCAGTTTTCTCAGTCAATTGCTTAGATGATTGAAAATCAATTGTATTGTATAAAAAGTCAACTATGGTCAACATACAATCAAACTTCAAGATTTTTGGTCAACATCAATATTTCGAGGTCACATTCATCATTTGATCAAGTATTAACCATCATTCATCAAGAAAACTCAAGATCCGTCAAAAGTCAAAAGTTACTAAAGTAGGGTTTTCTTTAGGAGAAGTCAACTAAACTTTGACCAAGCATAACTTTCAAATACTTCATCAAGAATTCCTCAACCAAAGCCCATCTTGAAGGAAATTCAATTCTCTACAACTTTATCTCTCTAAGATCAAGGCAAAAAATGCTTCATTTGAGAGATATGTGTTGTACCCCAAAATTTGCCCTCCCATTTTACTTAACAAATGTCAATTGAGGTCCCCAAGTTGCTCAAGGAAGTCCAAGAGTTGACCAGACAAACTCTCTCCTAAGGTAGTATACCTCAAATTAGGGGTTCCCTGTTCATCAAGATGTGCGAACCACAAAGGACTCAAATGCTTTCCAAGGTCCTAATATGTTCCCAAGATTCTACATGCCAAGTTTCATGCCTTGCACAAGAAGTTTGCTCGGTCAACTGCTTAGATGCTTGAGAATCGACTATACTAGGTCAAAAGTCAATTGTGGCCCACATACAGTCAAACTTCAAGATTTTTGGTCAACATTATCATTTTGAAGTGATATACATCATTTGATCAAGGGTTAATCATAATTCCTCAAGGAATGCTCCAAATTCATCAAAACCCAAAAGTTGCTAAATTAGGATTTTGTAGGAAAAGTCAACCCGACTTTGACCAAGCACAACTTCTTCATACTTTAACATAAATTTTCCATCCAAGGCTCATTTTTAAGAGGATGCAATTCCCTACAATTCATCTTCAGCGCTCAAGTTCAAAATATGCACTCATAAAAAGATATGAATTTTGACATTATAGGTCCTTTTGAAAAGACAACAAAAACACCTTTTGGGTCAAAGCTTCATACATGAACATGGAAGATCCAATTGATATGAAACCAAAAGTTTTGTTTATAAGATATCCTAAGCTTTCTAAAAAGTCCAAGAACACCCTCTTAGGGTCAAAATTGAGAGAGTTGTGCATTGTCAAAGTTGGCAATTTTTGGAAAATTGTCAAAAGTCAACATTGATCAAATTTGCATTTTTTTTCCAAAGGGGCCCATGTTTTCTTGCTTGAAACTTGTTTCTAATAGGATCCAAGACCCCTGAGCTTATCCACCTATTATTTTATTATTTTTATTATTTATTTTGATTTTTTATTCATTTAAATCAAAATAAATCAAATTAAATGGTAAAATAATAAAAGCAAATCAAAACTTGGGATTTTTATGCACATTATGATTCCATATACAACTAGCATGGCATGTAATTCGTGCAAGGATGATTTAGATTGAAAAAGTCATGATTGGAGCTATTTTGGAAAGAAATCATACAAGGCCAAAATCAAATTAAATCTTCATAATTCCTCAAGATACCATGAGATTTCTTCCATTATTTTTGACATAAATTCCTCCTCTATATAAACACAACACCCTCATACACTAGGGGGCACGAAATTGGCTGCCCAAGAACACTCTCTAAAAACCTCAAATTCTGTCAAAATTAGTGCAAAGTCAAAACCGAAGATCCAGCCACTTTCAGTCCAAGCCATCAATTACAAATCATTCCTGAGGTATCTAAGGGTAAGAATAGGTCGAAAGTCATGGCCATTGATGTTTGAAACAAGCATACTCATCTTCTCCGATTTGCTTTTCTTTCAAACATTCATATAATTAATTTCATGCATTGCTAATGTTTATTAAATGTCCAAATGAGTTCTTGTTGTTACGTAGAACATGTTTGAATCACAAACAATAACTTGGCTTGGTGGATGAGGCGCCTAACTGTGACCCAAGGGGCATGGATTCATCACCCACCCCATGCATTTTTCACTTTTTTGACTATTTTCTTTTCTAACCCTTTTCATTTATTTATTTTTCACTTGATTTGTTTTCTATCATTAATTTAATTAACATATAAAATCACAAAAAAATCATTAAATATTAGTTTTAGGCTTTCAATTAATTAAAATAATTTTTGACATAAAAGTTGTTTTGATTTAATCAATATTGATTTTATTTCATAATTAACTTGTAAATTAATCAGAGTTAGGTTTTTAATTATTAATTCACACTTTTATTATTTTTCTAACAATTTACTGCAGATTCAGTACATCACCATTCCATGCGTCCATCATACACTCACAAATCCTACCCTTTAGATCATCCCTTGGTCCAGATCCAGCATCCAACCACAGCAGCCCATGGTGTATTCTCTGAAGCTAATCCACATGGGATCATACGCAAGGAACATGGGCCAACCAATTTGGGCCTAACAATTTGGCAATGCACCCCCCAGTCGACATTCTACTGCATAGGCCCAATCTTTTCTTTTTTATTTTATTTCAATTCTTTTTATTGTTTTAATATATTTATTTTATTTATTTTCCAAAAATCATTTTTAATCAAAACATAAAAATCAGAAAATCACAAACAATATTAGGTTTAGTCTTTTTTTTCATAAAAATATTTAATTGCATTAATTAGTTTAATTAGGTTAAATTAAATCTTTTTTTCATAATTAAAATCAAACAAAAATTAGGTTTAATTCTTAATTTTAATTCCTTCTCAAAATAAAAACACAAAAATAGGTTAATTGTTTTTTTCATTAATTTAATGATTTTTCATAATTAAAACTTAATTAGTGATTAGGATATTTTGCAATTTATTCTTTATTTCCTTAAATAAAAATGACAAAAAATGATTTTTTTTCTTTAATTAAATTCAATTTGGTTTTCAAGGGTCAAAACCCTAATTTCTTGCATTTACGTTTGTCGTACGTACTTTTCATTATATTTTTGTAATTGCTCTGAGGTTGTAATAGTCTTTTAAACTAGGGTTTTATTTACTGTTTAAATCCCCGATTTTTGGTTATGTAATTAATCCCCCCTCCCCGAAGCCTTGTAATAGCTAGGTTTATTTTTTGCACTTTAAATTCCCGTAATCTTTAACTGTCTAGATGCATGGCTAATAGGATTATGAAAAGAATGCTTGAAATTTAAAACGCTAGATCACCTAATGTGCAAAGATTAAATAATTGAAACAAATCATATGCACATGTTTCACTCCCAGGGTTTGCCTCACTACGGTTGCCTTCGGTAAACAGTCATTAAGCATAAGAAATTTTAGTGGTCGCTCTCCAACCTAAAAGATCAAAATGTTGCCTCGGAAATGTTGCTTCGGAAAGATCTTAAGACTCTAGGGTTGCTACTAAAGTTTTATAACTATTGCTTTAGTGATTGTACTTGTCCCTTTTGAATGTCCCTTACAACTCCAACGACGGTGCTACCTACTCCTTAATAGTAGGATAGCGTTGTCTAAAGGAAACGAGAACAAACAATCTTTTTTCGAGTAGGTAGAATCTTAAGTACTTGCTCAATAAAAACTTTTCACACAAACACCTTTCAAAACAAATTTTCAAAACAACTTTGTCACATCCTTGAGGACTGATACAAGGGTTATCACGAAGTAAAACATTTTCAAGACAAACACACACAAGCAATTTGAAAAATGAGCAAATACCTAAGAGTCCGTAGATAACTACGGATAGAAAGGGTGCTAACACCTTCCCTTTGTATAATCTACCCCCCGTACTCAGAAACATCTCGAAAAAGGTTTTTTCTGTTCTTTTTCCTTTTCCTTGTTGGATAAAATAAAAGTCGGTGGCGACTCTTGCTTACCGCGATATTTGCAAACAAAAAACGCAAACCAGTATTAACAGTCGATTCTGCCACCGTATCACAATATGGATCAAAATATTACAGGTTATTTTAAAAGTCAACAAAAAGACATTTTTTGTCAAGGAAATTTACATCAAGTTAAATACTTCAAATGAAAAAAATTACCAACATGAAAATTGTAGGAGACATCTTGAGATTTCCAAAAAGTCCTAGATCACCTTCATATGACAAAAATTGTGAGAGTTATGGTTGGCACAAGTTCGATAATTTTTGAGAAATGCATGAAACCTCAATTGAGCAATTTTGAATTTTTAGACTAATGGGCATAACTTTTGAGGATAAAAAATGTTTATGACATGATAGAATACTTCTAAGTCCATTGGTACATGGTCATATTTTTTATCCTATTTATTTAAATTTTTATTTAATTTTTGTAAAAGAATTAAATTAAAAATAACAAATAATTGGATTAATGTTGGACTATGATCATTTGGACATCTTCTATAAGGCCCAAGACCTCATAAAAGCTTGCCAAAACCGTGAGAGACATGTTTGAGATAAGGATCTTCAAAAATGGCAAGTTAGAAAACATGTTTCATTGATTTTTGGTAACACCATGATCACTTGATTCTTTCCTTATTTGGTGACTTAAATCTCCTCCTCTATAAATACTCAAGCCCTCACACTACAATCACATGAAAATTTTGCAACAAGAAAAGTCTCAAAAATCATAAATTTTTAAAGAAAATGCACCATTGAATCTCAAGTTCCAGTTTGATTCAGTCCAAACCATCACCTCAAAACACTTCCAAAACATCTCCAAGGTAAGAATAAATAACTTTCCATGTCTATCTATACCTAAAACTTGCATACATGTCATGTCCGATTTGCATTATTTTTGATTATTCGTATTACAAATTATACGCATTGTTAACTGATTCTTACAATTCAAATTGCTTAGCATGATTGTTTATAACAAATTTGAAGCCTTACATACAAGTTTTAACATGAGGAATACAAGATTCCATTGTTAGGACATAAAATTCTATTTGTTTCATGGCGCAGTGGTAATGTTCTTGCTTGGCGAAGGAGAGAGTGTGGGTTCGAGCCTGGACGCTTGCAACCATCTTTTATCTGTTTTCTAATCCTTTCCACTTTCTATTATTTTTACTTATTTTCTTATTTAATTTTCTACTAATCATTTTAATCCATAAAAAATCAAAATAAATAGTCTTAGGGTTTTTATTAATTAATCTAATTTTGGACATATTTTTAATTCAATTTTGTTAGACTTAGTTTTTTTAATTAACTAACCTTTGTAATTAATTTAGAATTAGATAACTAATTATTTTCTAAATGCTTAAAATTAACCAAAAATACAAAAACAAATGTGACATTTTAGACATTTAGGTTTTAAAAAAAAATTAAATTGTATTTTTATTTATTTGCTATTTATTTTTAGACAAGTCTATATGTTGTATAAAAATTATAATAGCTTATTGTTTAATTTCTCGCAAGGTTTTATTAAATATTGTAACTTCCCTAAAGCCATGTAATAGTCCTAGGGCTTTACTTTTTTCACTTATATTTTATATTCATGTATATATAATTGTTATATGTATGCTAATAGGGTTTGTATGGAAAGACAAAAACAAACATTAGAAAATCTTAACTCGAGATAATATAACTGAACCGAATCACATTTGCACACTTTGCACCTCTAGGGTAACCTCTCTTCGTTGCCTTTGGAAACATGGTCATGTCCCTCAAAAGTAAGGGTACTTTAGCAAAGACCCTCGATTAAATCATCATAGTCTCTTCAAATAAAGATTATGGTCCCGCGATGTCCCTCGAGTTTCCTACGAAAAATGATCTAGTCCCTTGTTGCCTACGAATAATATGATGATAGTCCCTTCAAATTGCTAAAGTATCCTTACAAGTTGCTTTCTATGACCATTTGACGACCTTTCGCCCGTCCCTTTACATCCAATAGATAAGACTACTTACCAACTAATGGCATGGATAATACTATCTCTAAAGGAGGAGAAAATAATAATAAAGACCTTTAGTGGGTAAGAACTCTTATATGCTTGCTCACAACTTTTCTCAAAACATTTTTCACACATCACTTTCAAACGAAATATTTTCTAAAACACTTTGTACGCATTCTTGAGGACTGATACAAGAATCATTACAAAGTTGGTCTTACATTGGATTTTCAAAATATTTTCAAACAAATCACACACACAAAGCAAGATTTTCAAAAGTGAGCTAGAAATTAAGAGCCCGTAGATAACTACGGGTGAAAAGGGTGCTAATACCTTCCCTTTTCATAACTTACCCCCCGAACTCAAAATCTATCAAGGCCTTTCCTGTTCTTTTCATCCTTTCCTTATATTGGATAAAATAAAATTCGACGGCGACTCTTGCTAACTGCAACATTTGCGATAAAAACGCTAAACAAGTCAGTTCTCCCACCGTATTACATAGCAGCACTAGGATGAGACATGTGAATAGTAATAATACAATGGATATTCCTTTATCTGATTTACAGAGCAGTTGATAGGATGTTCTACTATAGTCACGTGATGATATACTTTAATAGTATTTTCACATTTCTTCCTGTTACATCTAACATCATGAGTCATAGGCTTTTGATAGAGTTTGGTGAAGCTTGATTAGAGGTCAGAGTCATTGTCTTCTTCTCACACTTAACTTCTTGAGTTAGAGGCTTTTGATAAGTTGTGCTAAAGCTTGACCAGAGTAAATTCCTCAGAGCTTGAGATATCAGAGTCATAGATAATTTGATTCTATCTCAGATGTCTTCTAGATAGATTCTTGTAGATACATTGACTTGATAACCCATATTCTATATTTGATTTGTTGCTTCTTTAAGATCTTCTTTCAGACGTTATCCATTTGAATCAAAGACTTCAGATTTAGTTGGATGAAGATTGTTCAGAGTTTAAAGTCATTCTCTTTTACATCAGATTCTGCTTGCTTCTGATAACATCAATCTTCAGACTTCGACAGTCTTCAGATTCCACTGATCTTCCATGTTCAATATATGCTCTGCTTAGCATCTGGTGCATTTCAACTTGACTTGATATTTGTAGAAGTAGATAGAACATTGTAAACACTTCTTTATTTAATGGTTAGAGTGCGTTTGGATATCCAAAAATCCATAAATTCTTTGTTTATAATCCAGAACTTCACTTGTCCATATCCCACAACTTGCATGCTCAGAGTCCAGAGTTTATGAGTAAAATCTGCACACTTAAACAAACCGTTAGAGTACAAAATTGTTCTCTATACAAATGTAATTTTTATCATCAAAACTTCAAGGATTATTTGACGAACCAAACTTGTTCCAACAATTATGTTACAATGAACTAAGAAGGTCTAAAGTAAATAACCATATACCTCTTAAAGCTAGTAACACACCAGGACCTACAAAGATTTTGGTACCAAAGGTCAAAAGATAACATGTTTTGCATAGATGCTTTGAAACTTTTAATGAAGCCTTAGTGTGTATTAAATAAAGTTTTAAAAAGAAATACATTTGAGTATACAAGTAAAAGTCGTGCTTGATGGAATTTGATATTTATGAAGATTATGATCCAAGTTGTTCGTTGATGGTTTATCTCAACGAATGTGATCAAAGTATTTTTGTTCAGGATGCTTCTCAACAATCATGATGATTTATGATAGTCATTTAACCTCTTAGTAGGTTGAGGTGATAACTTTTAAATTGATTTATCAATCCTGTGGTTTGAACCAACTCTCGAGTTAATTTATTTGTCGAGAAGGATTTATGATAGGTTTCGTCATTCTCCTTAAAGGAGGAGTTTTACTCAAGTAACTTGAGACTTAAGGTGGTACACATTTTAGAGGTCAAAAAAATTGGAAAACTCTGATCAAACCTATAAATAAGTGGCTCATTATTTGCTCAATATTTAAATTATTATTATTGATGAATCACTTGAGTCTTAAGAATTTTTAGCAAAAGAGGTGCAATCTGATTAAAAAGGGGTGTCAAAAGTAGTATACTAAAGCTAAAACTCAACCCAAGACCCAAAAAAGACCAGGAAAGCTAAAAATAAGAAGGATGATCGATTTGCCTAATTGATTAGAGCCTCATTGCGCTTCAAAATTTTAAGTTGAATCAGAATGTATCTTGACCTCCAAACAAATCAAATCACAACATTAATGAAGAACACATAAATTATTCAAAATCATCAACAAATACTCGATTTGGTCTGTTAAATAATCGATTATAACACACAATTTGGAAAAATTTTGCTATCAATCTTTTCTGGGCCAAATATTCAACAATTTTGTGGAGTTTTGATACGCCCAAAAATTTAGAAACAACATTATAAATATGTACTCCTATTCCTTTCTTTTGCATCGTATTTTCTCTCTCTTCTTCTTGTGGCGTCTCTTTTATTGCTTTTCCTTCTTACCTTGTATAAATCTGCTAAAAGAAGACATAATGGTTGGTTGTCTTTTCCTGGCGGTGAAAGCCTCAAGGTGCGTATGCCAACCTTTCCTTCCTTCAGAATGAGATAATTTTCTCCATGCCTTTTGATCCTCTTAGGGCGGTGAACCTCAGGATAAGTATGACTTTCCTTCCTTCAATAATGGGGAAAAGAGTACAGTGCCTATGTCGATGACTTGGGGATTTTTGGACCTCTTCTAGACCCTTTCTCAATTCTGGAACATCTATTTTGTGTGAGGCTGCCTCTTCCACAATGTTATTCCTCAAATTTGTGTTATGTACACTTTCTTTGATTCGAGTTAGCCTTTCCACCAAGGCCTGAGAGTTCTGATATTGAACCATCTGGTACACATTGTTCAACAACTCATCGGCTCCTTGCAAGCTAAGATTAGTCTCTAAGAGTTAAAATTCGGAAAATGCTTCTCGGCCGGGCATCGTAGGAGATAACGGAGGTCTGGACGAAGGTTCACCTAAATGAAACTATAGTGTAGATCCGAGGAATGAAGGTAGTGGAAACACTCCTTGATCTTCCATAAAATGGACATAACTCTGAAGCGAGGGAATAAATTGAACAATTGTCATGATCGTTTGTCCCTTAAGGAGGAGGCGAAAGATTCTTGATAGCTTCAGCGGCTGCAACGACTTGTCGTTGGATGGCAAAACGGGTAGATTTGGAGACTGTCATTGTAAATGGATCCAAAGGAGGATAACTTGAATCCGACTCTGAAGAAATTGATCAAGAAATGAAGATATGTGCTTCGATAGAAGGAGATCCAAATTTTTTATCTAGAGAAATTTAGTTGTATCAAGGGAAGTTAGGTCTTGAAAAATCACAGGAATTAGAAGATGATTCCCATAGACGACCCAAATGTTCTTCTCTGGAACTAGGTGATGATCAGAAAGAGATGGTTCATAGTCTGTTACAGTGGTTCATTGATTCTGAAATAGTCGAGAGGGGCTGACCTGCAAGGTTAACACCCTAACACTCAAGTTAGCTAGAGAATGAGAAATATAATTTGAATAATTGAAAAATGACAAAACTTCTCCTTAAATAAGAGACGTGGTTAGCAACAGAACATATGTGATTAGACGCAATATGTGATCAACCGTTTGATCAATCTAAACAGTTGAAATAATGCTTACTAATAAGATTGTCCGTTCGAAGGAGAGAAAAGGTTCGCCTGCTCTTCGTTGAACGTTGTTCCACACTGCTATTGGGCTTCCATGCTTCTCGATTTTGTGGACGACTCCAAACATATGTCTATTCAGAGATGCAGGGATCCACAACATCCCACTTATTCATGTTTAAATTGATGCATTCCAACCACTAGACTATTAAATTAAAAAAAATATAAAATATAGTAAAGTTATTAAAAATATAACACTTTTATTAAAAGATTTAATAGAAATACATCGACAATATAAAACAGTTTTACTCTATCAATAAAATCATAACGTTAATTTTTGTAAAAGTAAATTTTTCTTTAAATCACATATAATTTTTTTTTAAAAGTTGTGGAGCACTGAACATGTAAACTATTTTTTATTAAAATAACTTTATTAATTATTGATATGTTTTTTACTATCATAAAATAAGTAAGTAATATTATATTCACTTTAAAATAAAATTTCTCTATAGATTTATCATTACAAAACGAACTGAGCAACAAATATTTTTGTTTAATTTATGGCTTCGATTGTAGCGTAGTTTGATGGACAGTTTCCAATACATTATTAGTTGTCTAACATTTTGACCCAATAATTTAGATTTTTTATACTATTTTATTATTTTAAAATTAAATACAAATTAAATTATATATTTATTAGTAATAATATATTTAATTAAGTATTACACCAAAAAATTAATAAACGAAATGAAATACTAATAAATTATTAATAAGATTATTAAAAATTAAAAATTTAGTAACCTTTTTCATTGACTTGTACTTTATTAAATAAAATAAAAGTTGAGACCTTATTTATTATTTACTTTATTTTGTTTCTTTATTTAAAGTTGAAACATTTTATCAAATCATTATCATGATTCACTGTCATGGAGTCATGTGAAGTATCAGAGATTCTCAAATCGGCCAAAAACATATCCAAAACAGTTTTCCTCTTTCCCCTCACAGCATTCATCCTTGTCCTTCTTCTTCCTCTCCTCGTTTACTTCAACCAATCATCTTCAAAGATTCTCTTCACAACCACAGATGTTGAAAATCAAACAACAACAACAACAAGTAGTTGCAACAATTTGTTTTCTGGAAAATGGGTTCCGTATCTAGAACAACGTTATTACAACGAAACGTGTCCTTTTATAGCAGAGAAACAAAACTGTCTGATTCATGGAAGACCAGACAGTGATTTTCTTAAATGGAGATGGAAACCTGATGATTGTGAGCTTCCTATGTTTGATGCAAAAGTGTTTTTGAAGATTGTTAAGGGAAAGTCAATGGCTTTTGTTGGTGATTCAATTGGGAGAAATCAGATGCAATCTTTACTGTGTCTCTTGAGTCCGGTAAGTTTTTCTTCATCAAAATTTAATGTCCGAATTATATTAATAAATTTTATATCGTAATTTAATCACAATCGTAAATTTATTAAAAATGTTTATTTTTTATTTAATTTTTTATAAAATATTATAATTAAGTGGTTAGGATGACCTGCTAATGTAAAATGTTTTATATTAAATGTGCATAACAATTAAACTTTTTTGTTAAATAGTCTAATGGTCGAAAATGTTGCATTCAACTGAATGTTTGAGGTAACTATTAAATGAGTTGGTTTAGCGATAAATGTATTTTTATTTTTTATTTCAAGCATGATGTTATGGATTAATTGCTTCCTTAATATCTGTTTGGTTGTTTGAATTTTTTAATTTTTTATTATTATTGTGTGTATTTTATTATAAGTGTAGAAAAACAAGAGGAAGGTTGAAATCTGGTAGATGAAAAGTAGTTGGAGGCATATAGACAAGAAAATATTGGCTTTTAGGTATACTGACTCACATGATGAATAAATAATAGTACGACAAAAGAAAAATCTAGGACCCACCTAATACCTGTTTTATTTGCATTTGAATTTTAATTTTTTTTGAATAATTGTTTTTTTAAATAATGATTTTTTCAAAAAAATTATTAAATAATTATTTTTTAAACAAAAAAATTTGCTACACAGAGGTCAAGCCACTCTGTATAGCACATGCATGTGAATTAGAGAGGAGGCGTCACAATGTATAGCTTTGTCCTCCTATGTAGACGCATACATGTAAATTTAAGTGGATGCGCCACTTTAGATGGCTTGACAGTTGTTGTTATTAATTTTTTTTAAATAATAATAAAAGTAATTAAAATATTTTATATTAATATTTAAAATTACACAATGCATAGATACATATGTTTAGAGACATTCCCTCAACCTAAGCGTGTCCCTGTATGACATAAACGCCCATGCCTTTGTCTTACCCCTTGCCTCACCATTCTCTGTTGAATTCCTTAAGGTGTTTGAGGCCTGTTCTAACTCGCTTGATGATAAGGTGCTTGATGATAAGGTGCTTGATGTGATGGTCCTGGTACATTAGAATCATACATCTCCTCGATCATTTCTCTCCAATGTGCTGTGTTTCCAAATAGATTGGTGCCCATGTTATTGAAGTTTGGTCTTGTTGGTTGGGATATCTGTGGGTGAGGTGGTTGATAGGTTGAATCGTTTTGAAAACGAAACAACGGTTATTGAGGTGTCTGGAATTCGTATGATGGTTGGGTGCTTCGATGGTGTGATGTTTGACTGTATGTAGGTTGAGTGGTACGGGAGGAAGGAGAGGTATCAAGTGTCTTCGGTGTTGTGGTAGGATGTAGAGGGTGCATATTGTTGGTGGTGGATCAGGTCGTGCTCTTGGTATTGTGTTTGTGTGTGACATAAATTGATGACGGGTTTGGGTGGATGTGGTGGTGTATGGTTGTTGGGTTTGAGTGGGTTGACATTGTTGTTGGGTTTGATATTGTTGAGGGGTTGATTGTTGGAGTTGTTGTTGGGCGTATGATGTAGTTCTTTGACGTGGGTCGATCAAATATGTCTCATGAGACAAAAAAAAATTTGTTGAAACCAATGTGTACCATCTCAAATATTGGAGAGTTGATTTTAAGTCATCTTGCGAGATCGGCTCCCTTAGGACCAATTCACGTCGATGCCTCCATTGACGACATTGATTTCTAGCGAAGTCTCTCAAATCATTAAATCTCTATTGGTCATCAACTCTGAGTAGATGCCATTGTTCCAAACACGTAGGGGTCTGGGATACCCTATTGCATGCCGAACTGTAGCTTCACACGATCACTGTGGTTTATCTCCACAGTATTGAATCTAATGAGTGATCGAGTTCCTTATACGGCCTCCATACAAACGGTAGAGGAAAAAAATGTTAATCTAATATTAATATTAAACTTAATTAACATATTGAAAGCGTTGTATAAAATATGTAAGCTTAATACCTCTTCGGGTCCAACATGATCAATTTGTTCGAATATTAGGTCTAACTTTGCAACCAATTTTTTTTATAGCAAACTTTCTGGAGTAATTAATTTGTTGTAAGAAAGAAATTTCAATTTCAATTCGGTTTTTTATTTCGTGTTCAAGTTAACATTCGATTACAACAACCTTCAGATAATGGTCCAAAAAATTACAACACGCAAAACACAACAACACGATAAGCAGACAAAACAACTAAACACATCATAATAACTAAGAGATAAAAATCATCAACACAATATTGTCTGGTCCAAGCATTATCATAATGATATCAGCGTTGTGTCTCACCTTTTTCCATGAACGACTTACTCCATTATTGTTCCTCACGGTAATTTGCCTTTCTATTTTTCTGTTCTGTTCACCTTCAGGAATGTCTCCTTCTAACCAACGAATCAAGTGCCTCTGAAAATGCTTGAACGTCTGCGTGTTTCAGAGTTTGATCTTCATCAGAGGCTTTGTCGCTGAAAAAATAACATGAGCATCTTTTTTGATTAGTGAAAACCTTGACAATAGAGTGGAAAACCTTGACAAGGGAGTGAAAAACATTTTTTAAGAGTGATGTGAGAAATGGTGTGAAAAATAGTGAAGATGGATGGTTGTATTTATAGAAAACCAAATACAATTGTCAAACCACCTACAATGGTGCCTCCTCCTTAAAAAGAATATGCATGCGCTACAATGCATGACACTGTATAGGAGGACAAACCATGCACTGTGACGCCTCCTCTCTAATTTACATGCATGCGCCACACAAAGTAGCTTAACCTGTGTGGCAAATTTTTTTATTTAAAAGTGGTTATTTTGATAATTTTTTTGAAAAATTGATTATTTGAGATTTTTTTTTAAAAAAAGTTTTTAAAAAAAATTTCTTTGAATTTTTATTGGTAAATTTGGTTTCTTAGAATTATCTTTTGGAGTTTAGGAGCAGTGAAGTTTGAAAAAATTGGAGGGAAAAAGGATAGAAAATATGGAAGATATTCCCTCAATTTAAATGAGTAATTTTTTTTCACAGAACAACATATTATGAAAATCAGAATCTTCTATCTATGAAATAAAATCTTTAATTATGCATTTGTACTAGGTAATTGATTTTTTTAAATGATTTAAAATTTTATTTAAATTATTATTTTTTAAATTCTTTTGTTTAAATATAATATTAAAAATATTTTTTGTTTTTTGTCATATTTATAAATTTTAAAACTTTTACGTCAATTTTTTAATTGCAAAAATAAGGATCAATTTGCAAATTTAAAAAATTGATTTGTAAAATTTGAAAATTGAGGGTCAACTTGCAATTCCTTGAAAATTTTGAGGGTCAATTTCTAGCATCTCCTCAAAACTTCCAAAGAGAACAGAAGATTTTTTTTTTTTTATCTGTTGTGATTTTAGGCTTTGTTTAGATTTGAATCCGATCTAAGTTTTACTCAAATTCTCTTGATACTATGCATTTGATTTATTTATTTATTTGCAAATCAGATCCATTAAAAAGTTGTCTTTGTTAGTAGTATTATATTAATATTTGAACCGTGTGCAATGCACATGGAGATGTTAAAGTGAAACTTTGGAGTAGTAATTAGGGGAATCTCAAATCAACGTGGGTGCAATTGTTTATAAACTCCATACATTCAATCCCAATTCTTTACTCCAATAACATAGTTTTCTTTGTTGGGGGAGAAAACAACTCCCAAACCTTAGTTTCATTATTAGTCTTTACCAAATATGGTCAGTGTTATTCTTAAGGGTTGAGGTTTCAATCCCATACAAAACAACTCCTGCTACTTAGCTTTACTATTAGTATTTATACAAACAATTTTTGTGTTAGATTAGTTCATATAGAATTTTGCTTTGCCTTCAATTGACCCCTGCAAAGTGACGGCAAGATTGATCCTTAGATTAGTCGTACTTAGGGAGGGCAAAATGAATCTGACGTCCATTTTGTCTGTATTTTTTTTGCGGCCCGCACCCTCTAATATGTTCTTTCTGTTTCGTCTGTCTCTTTTTATGCAGGCTTTTTCGAGACTGAACATATAAGAATTTTTGCAATTTTTAGACTTTATGGATGCACAGTTTGCATGCCCACTCCACCCTCATTTTTTCGTGGGACGGGCAAGATTTTATGTCCACATCCCTAACTAGGAGTGTCCCATCTAATTTTTTGCAGGCTTTTACGAAAACGAATATATAAGACTTTTTTGCAATTTTTAGACGACTTTAGCAGTGCAAAGTCCCCATATCCCCACCTTCATTTTTTTGCGGGATTGGCAAGGTTTTATGCCCGCCTCATTAACTCCGGTCCCATTCTGTTCTTTTTAGGCTTTTGCAAGTGCAAGCATTAACAATAATTTTTGCAATTTTTATACTTTAGGGTTGCAAAGCCCGTATGTCCACCTCACCCTCATTTTTTTTCTAGGACGTATCAAAGTTTTAGACCAACACTTTCCAATATGTCCGTCCTTTTCCGTTTCGTTTTTCTACGGATTTTTGCGGACGCAGACCTAAATTGGACGAACATGCCCATTTGCCACCCATAATTGTACTAGAGTCGGATACCAAGTTTCTAAAAAAGAAAAATAATAGTCCATGTTCATTGCTGTTAGTATATGCTTTTGAAGTTGAGTACTTGCCAAATTCTACTTGCCAAATAAAACTTAATTTCTGCATGTTCTTTCAGGTTGCTCGGCCAGAGGACATTACAACCAAATATGTGTCAAATGATGACCTAACATATTTCAAATGGTGGTTCTATGCTGATTATAACTTCACCATTACAATGCTGTGGTCTCCTTTCTTAGTGAAATCCTCTAAATCTTACATCTACAATAGTTCTAATTTCTACAAACCCGAGAGTCTATATCTAGACGAACCAGATACAGCTTGGACGAGTCGAATTGAAAATTACGACTATGTAATATTCTCCGGGGGACAATGGTTTTTCCGACCATTCACATTCTACGAAAACAATCAAGTTGTTGGATGTCAAAAATGCAACAACTCAATAGAACTCAACTATTACGGATACAAGAAAGCATACCGAACCGCGCTCAAAACTATTATGAATCACAAACAATTCAAAGGATTAATAATTTTGGCGACACATTCTCCGAATCATTTTGAGAACGGCGAATGGAATAAAGGCGGAGGCTGTAATAGAACACGGCCATTTAGTAATGAACAAAAATGGGAAGTGCATCCTTATGGTCTAGAGATATTACACCAAATACAAATGGATGAGTTCAATGCTGCAAAGAAGGATGCAGGCGAAAATGGCTCGCGTTTTGGTTTGATCGATATAACGGACGCGATGTTGATGAGGCCGGATGGACATCCTAACAAATACGGGCACGCGTCGGATAAAAATGTGAGTGTTAATGATTGTGTTCATTGGTGTATGCCGGGTCCTGTAGATACTATCAATGAGATTTTTCTCTATATGATCATGAGAATGAAGTTATGATAGATGATATTTTTAGTTTTGAAATGCATAATTGTGTTTCAGAAAATAATTTTTCTTAAAGAATGTATTGAACAAAGGTGTTAGTGTTTTTCTATGAAGAACTGCTAATTTAGTATTAGGCCTGATAACAAGTTGTTTTTAGGCGAAGTGGTCATAATTACTAGAAATTCACAGTTAGAATTCGAACTCTGGTGTAACGTTTAACCTAGCAATATCGATTTTTGATAGTTGAGATGCGAACAAGAAAAATATTAAGTTAATAACATGATATTATTACACAAATGAACTGCTGATTCTTGTTGTCTGTTTTGATTTTGCCAAAACAGTGCAAGAAAAAAAAATGTAAATGATCATTATGAGGACAGCATTTTTGTTTGTTTGCATACATTTTCTTAAATTCATACCCCTAATTCTTTGAGAAGTAGTCAAAGTAAACTCTTAATTGTTATGATAACATAAATGTTATTATCAATCAGTAGTAGTTTTTTTTTTTTTTTAATGATGAATCGGTCAGTATTTGGTGTTAATTGAAAAGAAATTTATGTAGTTTTGAAATATCTTACAGAAAAGTGGGTCAAAGAAGTGTTAAATAATATTATATTGTTATGGATTTTTTTTATTAAACCAAAAATAAGATACATGAGATGGGAGAGATCTCTTCAAATGATTATGTAGCTTTGAAAGTACAAGGAATCAAGCTGATTCGAAAATCTCCACTTATTATGATTGAAAAAATATGACAATGAAAATAAGAAGCATATGGTGTAATTGGTTCGGTATGAAGTGATTTTTGGTCAAAAAAATAATCCAAATCGATGATGTCTTCATCGGTTTGGTTTAATTTAGTTTTTAGTGTTTTTTTTAAATAGATTCAAACCAAATTAATCGATTTGATTAAGTTTGGTTGAATTTAATTGATCGGTTAAAATTTTTTTTTATCAATATTATATTCATTTGTGTATTCTTTTCTATATTATGTATAAAAGTTGACACTTGACAGTGATTAATACAACTAAAATAAGTTTACTTTCATATTTAATACTATTCAAGTATGATTTATAAGTAAAAAAGATAAATTTCACGCTTATTTGTTAGAATAAAATTTGGTTCTGCAATAATACCTCTGAGTTTTGATGATAACAACGAGTATGTTTGTATGAACAATTTTGGTACTCTAACGTTTGTTATTTTTAGAATTTAACAAACATGTTTTGCTTTTGATAAAAAACGTTGCCAAGATATTAGAAGAGACCAAGTTCCACTTCTGCGCTACACAAGTTCTGATGAACAGTAGCAAACTACTTCAGAAAACTCTAAAGTTTGGACTCTGATACACGGTCAAGAAATCAAGTTCTGAAGATCTGAAGACAGAAGTTCTGATGAACAAGTCCAAATGCTGAAGACTTATGTTTCTGAAGAAAAAGGATTCTGAAGACCAAATGCTAAAGACTCTGAAGACTTGAAGTTCTGATGACCCAAGTGTTATTTTGTTTCTTCTGACCCATGCTCAATCAGAAGCCTCTGAAGTCAAGCAGATAATAAGATAAATATTACGTTGTACAACAATACATGGTACAATCAAAACATTTCATTCCACTACCATGAAGGACGGATACGTTGTACGATCTTATCCCCCACGTAGAATCAAGCTGCTAGCTTTCTGGAAATTTCAGAAATGCCCTCCAACAAATATATTATTTTATTGGCTATATATATATATATATATATATATATATATATATATATATATATATATATATATATATATATATATATATATATATATATATATATATATATATATATATATATATATATATATATATGCTTGAAGACCAAAGGAAATGGCCGCTAATTCACGTTCTCTCATAAGACTGTTAATAGTATTTCTATTTTCTTATGTCTATTGTTCTTGAAATACTATTTCCTATAAGCTTGTGTAGAAGTAAATCTATTATAAACAAATCTTTTTCAAACTGTTGTTTGATTGTGCCTTAAGGGACCAGTTGGTCAGAATCTTTAAGAAGTCTAAGATTAGTGTGTCTTAGAAGTTGTACGTGAGTCACTTGCAGTTAATTTGTGAAAATAATTGAGTTGAAAACTGAAAAGAAACGATGTTGGTTTATCATTATCGAGCCATAATTAATTGATAGGCCCTTAAAGAGTTAAACGGTAAAATAGTAATAATTAAATTGGAATAATTAAGAATGTAAAATGCCAATTAAGAATATGAATAACCTTATTTAATTAGTTTTAATTAGAATGTAATTTTACTAGTAGTTAACTTTATTATATTTATAGTAAACAATAAGTTTTTTAATTTCTCTAAAGTAATGATGGATTTTTGTGAGTTACCAAACTAAGAAACACATAAGTAAAATGAAAAGAAGGATAAATGGAAAAAGTAAGGGTGTTTGATTGATTGAAGTAAATTATATGTACAAGTGCCATATTTTTAGAGAACACTAATCCTATAGGTCAAAATATTGTGAACTATAGAATTTAGCATTGCTCATCTATTTTCGTAATTTCTCTTAATATTAAGAGTATGTAATTCCCATTTTATTTTATATGGTGTTTTTAGCTTTTCTAATCCATACATACATATTTTCTTTAGAACGTGCTTTATTATAAATTGTTGTTCTGATTAATAGTGGTATAAACATTGAATTGAATACGAGTAAAATGGTGTCAAATTCCACTTTTATTTGATTGATTCTTTTTGTCATTTTTGTAAACCTCGTTGAATTTGAGAAATACTTGTTTGTCTCGTATTCATTTATTTTTATTTGATTAGCTCTAATTTTGTTAAGGAGAATTTGGCTATTGCAATGTTTAGACGGTTGCCAATTTCACTAACAACTTATTATATTAAAAAGAAGACCAATGAATCAATTTAAATATTAGAGGTTTGTCTTAAATGATCATGTCTTGAATTGAATCACAGTCTTGATTAAAATATTTTTTGAATTGATTCAAAGGAAAGGTTGAGTTGGATCACCAAAATATTTGAATAGATTTCTAGAAACTGAATCAAAACACGATGAATCAAAATATCTTTTTGAATCGATTCAAACAAGTGCGTGAATTGATTCTCCAAAACAGAATATAAAATATGAATTTTAAAAATTTCATTGAATCAATTCATAATTCAATTTGAATCGATTCAGGCAAACTTGACATTTTGAATCGATTTATAAACCATTTTGATTGGAATCATTTAGGTTGATTTTAGTCAAACATTCATTTTATACATAAAAATTATTTTTACTTTGTTTATGAGGGGATTATAAAGAGAAAATTCAAAATATAATAGATGATTAAAAGGAAGCATTAAAAGACGAAATAAACAGATAATGTACATGAGTAATTTAAACACTTATATTATACATTTTTCATATATATATATATATATTATATATATATATATATATATATATATATATATATATATATATATATATATATATATATATATATATATATATATATATATATATATATATATATATATATATATATATATATGAATTTTGTTTTTTTAATCATACATACTATTTTTTTAATATATATCACAAAATAATATATTTTTTCAAATATAGAAATGTATATATATACTGTTTTCCAAATATATATATATATATATATATATATATATATATATATATATATATAATATATATATATATATATATATATAATATATATATATATATATATATATATTATATATATATATATATATATATATATATATATATATATATATATATATATATATATATATATATATATATATATATATATATATATATATATATATATTATATATATATATATATATATATATATATATATATATATATATATTACTTTTTTTCAGTTATTTAAATAATAATAATATATAAACCAAATATCACATATATCAAAAAATAATATTTTTTTAATTATTATATATATAAATAATTTTGAAATATATACACAAATATATCTACAAATATATCAGAAAATAGAAATTTTATAATAAAAATCTGAAATTGATGAATAAATACTGTTGTTTTTTGAAGCTTTTTATAGTTTTCTCTAAAATTTAGCTCCCTTTGTATATATCAATTAGTAACTGAAAATAAAAATTTGAACAAATTACACACTAATATTGAAAATAAATTAAACACATAACAAAATAATTTAATTTATTTACCTGAAACCTTTAAATTGTGATTGGAAATTTTAGGTTTTATTTGGGAAAAAAATGAGAAGAAGAACAATGGAAGAGAAGAACCTGCAGAGAGGCAGGGAAGAGGGAAGAGATGAGGAAAATATGGAACGAAAATGGAAACAATGGGTAAATAAGTGTTGCAATTATTTGGCTTGAAATTAGCGAGGGGAAGCCTAACGAAAATAAAACGTTCAAAAGTGGCGTGGGGAAGCCCCTCGCTAAATAATGCATTGAAAAAAGGCCCCTGCAGGCGCAATCTGCACACTGTCATGAGTAGACAAAAATTATCTAGATGGCAGGGGTAGTCCCTTGCTATTGTCACGTTGACAAATAGCTTGGGGTTGCCCGTCACTATTTATAAAGATTTGTGCACATTTTATTTTTCCCAGAAGATTGCCCCTCGCAAATGATTATTTTAAAATTTAAATTTTCTCTCTTTTAATTTTGCGAGGGATAACCCCACGCAATATATTTTTTATTTTTTTCTTCCCTAATCTGCACTTTGCGAGGGACTTTGCACATGTGTACCTGATTTTTTCTCTCAAAGGTTTAACCCTTGGCTAAAACCCCTAACATTTTTCATACTTTTTTTTAGTGATTAGATTAATTCTGATTTTTGCAAGAAAAATTTGACTATTACAAAGTTTATCTCCTTGTCGATTTCACTAACAATTTATTATTTTTAAGTGTAAACATAATCAATAAAAATTAAAAATTATAACTAATTAATATAACTAAATTTTATATCTAGTACACCACCCAAAAAAAAGTACATTTTTGTAAGAAATGACAAAATAAAGCTAATTGAAGCTTTGTGTCAAAATTATAATATTAAAAAAAAAGACTAATGAGTTGGAAATGAGATCAGTTTCCAAAGATTCCTATAGAAAAGAAAAGGCAATACCAAATTCATAACATTTAGATGCGTTCTAAAAAGGATCCGGACCCACGACCAAACCTTTTAATTGATGGAAAAGGGAGCAACAAATCCATTGAAACCTGGAAAGTTGGTTTGGTGCAACTTTTGTGCGAAAAGTAATACCAAATGCTTTTAGCAGCATGCAACTTTAGGAATCATATATCCACTAAAATTTTCATGAGATGCTTACTTAATCTTGATTTGTGACAATTTGCTTTATCAAAAGCCGCAAAAAGTCATGCCTAGATCACACATTAACTTATTTGGATGTACCTCAATTCATTTGATCAACTGATGCACCCAATACCACTTTGATTGCAAAAAAAACAAATCAGCTTAGCAAACACTCACACTTTAATACTCGTACTTACCTAAAAGGGACAAATATTTCTCCTTTAAGATGGACCAAACCAATAACAACATACATCTCCTCAATAGGCGTCACATTGGTATTACTAGCTATAATTGCAAAATAGAATTATGATTTGATAATTTTTTTTTTTTTTTTGTTTTTTTACAGCATTGCCATGTTTATGAAAAATATATACTATAAAATGCCACAATTTAAAAAAAAAAAAAATTACAGTTTGATGACCAACTCTAGATGTTCCCAAGGTGAATTAAGTATCAATGTTGAGGTTTAAATCATAAAATAGTTTTAAATATCTTTAGCAATGTGTGAATCAATTCCATAAACTTATGATTTATCATGGAAATAAGAAGTGAATTTTAATATACGAATTGATTTATACTCATGCTGGAAATTTTATAAATCCTATATTTTTATAGACTTAATCATATCTAAGACTATACACTTCTCAATCACTTATGGATCATCCTAAGTACCTTAATATGTTGGAATGTATGGTGTTGTATCTCAAAATTTGTCCTCTCATTTCTTAAGTAATCTCTCACAAGATCTCCATTAGTTCAAGACTGCACAAGGGTTGATCAGCTCAAGACACCTCCTCAAGCACTGATAACTGAAAATTAGGGTTTGAGTTTGCACAAGGACAAATGGACTTTTAATGCCCCATATGGCTTTCATGGATCATTTTGAACTCTCAAGATTGCTCATGTCAAGTTTCAAGTCTTGGATCACATTTTTGCTCAGTCAATTAATCAGTTGACCTAAAATCAACTATATTGAGGAAAAGTCAATTGTGGTCAATTTACAGTCAAACTTCATAATTTTTGGTCCATATCAATATTATGAACTCATATATGTCATTTAATCAAGTTTGGGTCACAATTCCTCAAGAAATTTGATCAGATCATCAAAAGGGCAAAATGGTTAAAATTAGGGTTTTGATTGAGAAGGTGCAATTTCTAATTTTTGACCTAGAAAATGACTTATTGGTTTGAGACATGATCTCAAGGTTTCAAATACTTCATTTTGACATAATGACACGGCTCAAAATATCTCTCAAGATTAATTGATTGACAGATGAATTTCAGTCAATTGATGAAAAGTCAATTGTACACTGAAAAGTCAAACTTTGACTTTTTGGTCAAAATCAAGTATCAAAGATCATAATTCATAAAAATATGTAAAAATATGAAACTTGTTCATCAAGAAATCAAAAAGTCAGGATTTCATTTTGAAAAGTCAAAATTTCTAAACTTAGAAATTTTTCTAAGTGTTGGAAATTCACTTTTTTTTCATAACTTTGAGCCAAATTTCCACCATGATGTAAGATGATTCAAAGAAAACTTCCAACATGAAAGTTATAGATATCAATGAGATCTAAAACATTGTAGAACATAACTTTTTCTATAAATGCTTGGATTTCAAGTTATGATTTTAAGAAGACATGTTCATGAAACTTGGAAACTTAGTGAAATTTTGCCCTAGTTTAGGCAAGATTTTGACCTAACTTCATGGCAATTTTTCACAAAGTTCTAAGATGAATCTTCAAAAATGTCCAACATAGAGGTTGTTGTACCCTAAATTTCGCCCATAACTTTTTCAGTCGCACTTTCATATCATATTTTGTCGTTTGATCACAATCATTAATAAATAGCTTCATTCATCACATTTGCATCCTATCTTTAAGTTTGCTCTTGTGTTGTTGACTAACTTCTAATCAAAATACAAAAAATATTTGTCTTTGCCTTTGTATATTTGTGTTTTATAGGTACCGATTCAAAGCATCCGACAAATAAGGTTTTCCGGTATTATTTCCCTAAAATCTCTATTTGCAAAGAAAAATAATAATAATTAAAAATTTTCATTTTTGTTTTCCTGTACAATCGATTGCTCCCATAGTGAAATCGATTGCACAGAGTGTATTATGCACAATCTTTGAAAAAAATTGTGTTTTCAGCCTTCAAAAATATAAAAAAAAATTTAGTATGTGTCAACACATACGTGTTATGTGTCGACTCATCCTGTTTTGTATAACTAGCATGTGTCGACACATGCATGTTATATGTCGACTCATGCAAATTGATTGATTCTGTATTGTGTTAAAAAGGCAGCTTGTATCGATCCATAGAAGCTTGCGTTGACTCATGCTGTGTTATACAACTAGAATGTGACGATGCATACGAATCTTATGTCGACTCATAGCAGCAAAACACACGTGATTTTTGAAAAAAACCAGTAATTTTAAAACTGTTATCTTTTTGGCTTCAATTTTTCTGCATAATTTGAAAATTATATCATTAATTCAATTTTTGCCTCCAAGAATCAATTACCAAATTACCACTAATCCTAATCCTAAACTCTATAAATAGATACCTCATTTCATTCAAATCAGAAGCTTTTGATAGCCAAATCCCCCTTGCTAAAAAATCTCTCAATTCTCTCCATCTACCAAATTCTCTCAAAGCTCCATTCTCAAGAAAAGTTAGTAAGCTTTGCATTGAAGCTTACTAATCTTTGAGCTAAACCTTCATCCAAACACTTTTTCTTCATTAATTCTCTACATCCAAGCTTTGGTAATTGATTCTTGTGGTTGAATTGAAGCAAATTCTGAAAGTTGTTTGATAATTCTCTAATTCTACCTTTGGTAAGTTGGATCATCATCTTTCACAATGTGATCTCTTGTGGATTTATGGTTTTGATTCATTGAGCACTGTTTTATGATTTCATTAGTGCTATTTTCTCATAATTTGATGGAACTTTCATGCTCAATTGGATCCATGAGCATGAGGTGTTTGATGAAAAGTTGGAACAAGAATTTGATCCTTGAAATGCTATTTTCTATTGATTTTAACAGGTTGCAATCAATTGTTGTAACATTGTAATCGATTGTCACAGAAAATTGATTTGAAATAAACTGCACTGATGCAATTGGTTGTTGTCTAAGCACAATCGATTATAACAGTGCCCAAAATACTTTTTATGCCTTATTTTGGGGCTGTTTTGACTCAAATATTTTTTCTGCTCACTCTCTTTGATGGATAATTTGGATTACAATTTTAAATGTCCAATTTCTCTTTAAATTCAATGGACTTTGTGATGTAGATGAAGTTGGATAAATGTTCATCAATTCAAATCTACCTAAGATTGAATTATTTAATTCATTTTTGGTGCTTTGGATTAATGATATGTTTAGTGCTTTAATCCATCTAGAGGAGTGGTTGAATTTAAAGATGAAAGAATTTTGAGGTGGTAATCCAAATTAGCTTATCATCCCCCCCTCTTCATCTTATCCCTTTCTTTTTTTAATTGTGCTACATGTTAAGGGGTGATGATCTCTATATCATTTATCCAAACATGAAGTACATAGATTGCTATTGACCGGCCTCAAAATAGGTGCGACTTCTACATAAGTCCACTTACGATTGCTTAATATAGCGCTAAATTTTGTCCCGATTCGAATAAATTATCATTCGTGGCCCAAACCTATGTTTGCAAGCCCAAGTATGTTAATTTGATCTCTTTGATCCAATAACCTTGAGATTTATTGTGTGGAGGCTTTGGTTCTACCAATCCTCTAATAGATCTTCATCAATTTTGGTCAACGCGGATCACTTAAACATCATTGATCATTACATGTTACTTTTTAAAGATTCCAAAATGGATGATATACTTTACAACAAGCAAATGCAACTTGTTGTGTGGAGGCTTTGGTTCTACCAATCCTCTAATGAGTTCCAAATGCAAGTTTCAAAATGGTCATCCAACTAACCACTAATTTCTAACAATTGACTTTATTCTATGCTTTTATTTTATGCTCTTTACTTTATGTACCATTTACTTTTAGCATTTCACATTTCATGCTATTTTCATCTTTGCTCACTTGAGCATTTACTTTTATGTCATTTTTATTTTCCTCACTTGAGCTTTTCTTTTCCTTTTGAAGACACTTAATAATCAACATGAACCATAAAAAACATTAATGATACTTGGACTACTTGGTTACTATCCTTGGCATTATGGAGTATTGGACTTCTTGGACTTAGGATTAGAAACCTTGGCTTATGTTGGAGACCTTGTGACCTTAATGGATATTTTGTCAGGAGCTCTTGGGATTTACCTTAAGACATTGGGTTGTTTGTTTGTTTGTTTTGTGCACAGGTTATTGTAATTACACACTTTGTTTGTAATCTGGAATTCATCTGTATACAACCGTTACTCTGCCCAATTTTTTCGAAGACTTAATACACTTGAAGTTTGGTCTTCTCAAGAGGTCTAGTATCTTTGCTTGCTTGGTTTCAATCCAAAGAATGAGAATTCTATCTTGACCCATAATGTCAAGTATTGGCTTCATGTTGGTTAGAAGGTTCTTCTCCTTAGCTTTTACCTTATGCTTTAGGATAGTCCCTTCATCTCCTTCCATCTTCTTTAATTTTCAAAACCTTCTCATCTTCTTTCAAAATCTTTTTTTTTAAACTCGAACCGCTTTCATAATAAACCTCGACTTTGTCGAGTGCCTTTTCTTTTAAAACTTCTTTTCTTTAAACACTTCAATTCATTCAATCATACTTTGACATCTTTCAAAATTAACAAAAACACTTCAACTCATTCAAACTCTTTTGTACGCTGGAGCACCTTTTACATTCAAAACTTTTTTCAATATGAGACATGATTCATTGGTAGTCGATAAACATTCTCCTATCCCCATGGTTATAAAGGTGTCGACTTTTCCACTTGAGTTCCAGAGGCGTTTTCAAACCCTCACTCTTGCTGATGTAGGGTCCATCTTTCTCACACCTTTTGGGCGTTAGTCGAGATTTCTCTCCTAACAATGACGACTTGTCTCCTTGTTTAAAAATAATCAACAGACAAGTCTTTTCTAGCCGAACTACGGTGCTCTAACTTTCCCATTGCACGAGGGAGTACGTAGGCACTAAGTCTTACGACCCAAGGCGAGCAACAAAAATAATAAAAAACATTTCATTTTCTTTTGTTTGCAAATAAACATCCATTCTTTTCCTTTAGCAAGTAAACCTTTACATAACACTCATTTTAAAATAAACCAAACAAAGTGGATCCTGCGGAATACCGTAGATGCTTAGGATGCTAATACCTTCCCTTTGCATAACTGACCCCCGTACCTCGATCTCTGATCTTTTTGGGTTTTGTTCGCTTTTTTACCATTTCCCTTTGGAAACAATAAAGTACGGTGGCGACTTCATTCTGTTGAGATAAGTCAATTGATGGCTTAATCTCAAATCTTTACCGCTACATTTTCTATTTCATATCATTAATGTCGCAATTGAGCGCCAGAAAAGTGTGCGACAGGAAAGTGGTGACTTCACTGGGGACAAATTGACCTATTGCTGGTCCATTCCTAAGTGGGTCATTCCTAGCTTTGTTTGTTTCTCTTCTATGAGTGTTTATATATTGATTTACTTGCTGTTTATTACTTCCCATTATGTTGTATATATGTTTGTCTGAATTTTCCTGGTTTTCATGGGCTTGGTGATTTCTTATAAGTCTTCTACCCGGACTTTGGGCAAACATAAGATAGGACAGACGGTATAGTCATGTTAACTTTGAGGGAGTAATCCCAAAAAAGGAGACATGAGATCCCCCACTCAGTGGAGGCCCCTTTGATTATAGTGTTGTTTACCGAGTAATCGGGAAGACGTACTACTTTCGACCTGGGAGCCTGCTGAAGCTGAGGACCGTAGATTACCTAACCCATCTTGGCCTTTTAGGTGTAGTGCGGAAACTATGACGGAGTAATCCGGAAGTAGTTGTCACGCGATACTATGCTCGGACGAGTTTTTCTTGAGAATATTACTAATTACCGAGTTAATCAGGACGTTGGTAATATCCGAAGGAAGGATGTAGACTCTGGGAACCTCTTAGAACCTTGTTCGGCAGGTGATAACCATTAGTCCATACCTTATGGGTTGTACCTTTGACTCCAGACTCGTGACTCTAAACCATGTGATTTTGTTACTGTGCAGTGCATTGCATAACATTGCATATCATTTGCATCCTCTGCATCATTCTGCATACATCTAGGTTGTTAAGGATCTTATTCCCAATTGCTTCTTTCTTCCAGTTAATCGTCTACCGTCAAGCTGATTCCTCAACATAACTACGAGACTAGAGCTGCTGTCAGATTGAGAATGGAAAACCAAGAACAACACAACATGGAAGTCAGAATGGAAATCGATGAGTTGAAGTCAGGCATGGCCAAACTTACTGAGATGATGCAAGTCCTAATTTCCAGAGGAGAGCCACCTCAAAGGACTGTGATATCTGAAATCCCAATTGCTGCTGTTGACAACCAACCTATCCAACATACATCTACTACATGGCCAGAGTTTGGGTTACCTCATAACTACTCTCCGCCTGTTGCCATTACTTCAATGGTTGACCAGTCTTCCCGACCATTCTTTTAGGCTCCTATTTTCACTGAACCTCAGCCAATTGTTCATACTGCTTCTCGTCAACCTACTGCATAAGATGCTTTTGGGAATCCTCTCTTTGAGTACCATACTGGTAGTCCTCGATGTGTGAGTCAAGGATACTTTGGTGAGTTGGAAGAGTTCAAAGAACGGTATCAGACTTTAGAGAAGAGACTCCGAGCTATGGAAGGTAATGATTTCTTTGGTATTGCTACTGAAAATATGTGCCTAGTTTCTGATCTGGTTATGCCTGCAAAGTTCAAGACTCCCGAGTTTGAGAAATACCGGGGGCATACTTGTCCAAGAAGTCACTTGGTAATGTACTTTCGAAAGATGTCTGCTTACACCAAGAATGACAAGCTACTTATCCATTATTTCCAAGATAGTCTAAGTGGAGCTTCTTTAAAATGGTATATGGGACTTGAGAAAGTACGTATCCAATGCTTCCAAGATCTTGTTGATGCTTTCATAAAGCAATACAAATACAACCTTGACATGGCACCTGATTGTCACCAACTGCAAAATATGTTTCAGAATGAGAAAGAATCTTTCAAGGAGTATGCTCAATGATGGAGAGAATTGGCATCTCAAGTTGAACCACATCTGGAAGAGAAAGAGCTAACTGGATTGTTCATGGATACTTTGTCCCTTTCTTTTGGGAGAAGATGATTGGTAGTGTGTCCTCCAGCTTCACAGACCTGGTGACTATCGGCCAAAGATTAAAAGAAGGAATCAAGAGCGGAAAAGTGTCTAAAGCTGCTGAATCTTCTAATGGTGCAAAGAAATACCTTGGGAACTTTCAGAAGAAGAAAGAGGTAGAAGCCAATGTTGTCTCAACTGAGAGAAGAGGACCTCGCCATAGGCCTCAATACATTGATCAATCACAAGTAGCGGCTGTTATTCCCTCGGTCAATGCTCAACCAATTCAGGTTCTTCAAAAACAGAATATTGTGCAGAATCAGAATCGGAACAGGGCCCGGTTTGATCCCATCCCTATGACATACACTGAATTATATCCTGCATTGGTGCAGAAAGGCGTAATTACAACTAGGCATCTGATTCCTCGAAATCCTCCTCCAGTTGGGTTCAGATCTGACCTTCACTGTGAGTTTCATCAGGGAGCTATCGGTCATGACTTAGAGAGCTGTTATGCATTGAAAAATAGAGTGCAAGAATTGGTGAAAGCAAATATTCTCATTTTCAAAGAGGCAGGTCCTAATGTTGTCAACAATCCTTTTCCAAAACAAAGTGGCTGAAGACTGAGTCGGGGTACCCTTAAGTCACTTCCTAAAGCCAGTGTTTCAGAAAGGATAGCTCATCCTTGTTACTGATTAGTCACTAGGCCATCTTTCTTTCTGTTTGCATTTTCCCTTGTTTATGTTAAAATTGTTGCTTTCAAATTCTGTTTATACTTTCATGTTAATTCTAATGAAACGAGCATTGTAAAATTTTGATTCAAATCATTTTCATTTACTGCTTTCAAATATATTTCTCTTGTTTACTCTCTTTATCAAGCTTTTGTTTATGCAAAGATTGGAGGGAGGATGATGAAAACGAAATACCCATAATTATTGCTGGTGCTTTTGAATAAAACTTTGCTAAGGATATACAAGCATTATTTCAACTCCCAAACACTGGAGAAATAAGGAAGTTAATCCCTCATTCACCCCTTTGAGCCTAGAAGTTGGAGTTTCTTTCTATATAAAAAACCCCACAATCTTAACCTAGGGATGGGTAGTTCTCAGTTAATTTGGCTGTGCATTCAATTACAAGAGAAATCATGCAAGACATCTTTCATCAAAGGTCGCGATCAAGCTTTCCTTTGCACACAGCAAGAAGTGTCAAAGATGCTCCCAAACAAAAATGACAAAGATGGTTCCCCATAATCCTTGAGCAAGGCAGTCATTACCTTTCCAAAAAGAAAAATGAAATGAAAAGAAAAAAATCAAAAGAAAAATCCTGCTAAGTCAAAACCTCTGAAGGAGACTTAGGCAAAAAACTAGGGCATCCCGCTGACTGTAATTCCAAATGAAACAGTTCAGGCAAAAATTGGGGCATCCCGCTGACTGTAATCTCAAATAAAACAGTTCAGGAAAAAGTTGGGAATAATAAATTCAATTAGAAGAGGTCTTCAAATCCTCAAAATTCTCCACCGGAGTTGACAAAAGTCCTCAAAACAACAAAAAGATGTAATAAGAAATGACTGTCATTCTCAAGAATCCTTTAGCTTCCGAGCCATCTTCATTGTTGCCATCAGTGCAATTCCAAAATCTCTTGGAACCTGAATGGATATTCTGAATTAACTGAACGTAGGACTGAAGAACATCACGAAGATTGGGTTGGGTAAAAATAAACTTTGAGCCTTTATCCTTTATTTCTTAAACCGTGAACCAGACCATGTTACAACCCTTAAAAGACCTAATTGAAGCTAGGTTTCTTTTGAAAGCATACTACATCAAGGTTGCGTAAACTGACTCCTATGATCTTTTGCGAATCATTTGTTTTGGTTTCATGCCTTTGCTTTCTATTTCACTTTAAAAGTACAAGCCACTGTGTTTTAACTAGTGATATATTTTCTATACACCAATAACATCATTTCAAAAATGATTTTGGATTCAAAACTTTTGCATGAACTTTGCATTAAAATTACCATGTTTGAATAAACAATTTTGCTTGCAAATAAGTTTTCCTCGTCAAGGAATTTCAAACAGCTAAGGAACTTGGTCAGTGACCCTATCAGGGGCAAGTATCTTCCAGGTCCATTTGCGAATCAGTTTAAGATTTATTGCTCAGTGCAAGTTTTCTCAGAATTGGTTAGTCAGAAGATCATTTTTAAGACTCATACTGGAGCATTCCTTTCCAACAATCATCTCAAGAGCTGAAGCCGTGATCAGTTTATCTCCAATAGTCATTTCAGAGTTGAATCCGTGATCAGTTCATTTCCAGCAACTTTCGACTGAAGCCATGATCAGTCTATCTTCAACATTCAGCTAATCTGGAACAAATCCCCAAGAAGCTTTCCATGTCCTTCCTCAGAGGATCATCAGTTTAATACAGTTTACAAGTGTGACAAATTTTGGGTTCAAGACATTTTTCTTTCCAATCAAATTTGGCAGAGTTCTCCGTGTTGAGGAATCAAACTTCCAACCTTACCTCCATAAAAGAGTCAAACTCTATTGTCGTAAACGTCTGCATTACATGCATAGATCATTCACATATCATGCATAACAAAATTCACACATAAGGCATAACAAGAGTGTTTCATCCTCATTTGCATTTCCCGAGGTCTTGTTGCAGTTGACATGTCACCTTGAGATCAAAGTCCAAGTTACTTCGCACCTACCAAAGCAAACGTCAGTTCAGATGTCTCTCTTTCGTGCAATGCTAATCATGGATGAGCTGTTTCTCTCTTCCGTCCAATGGTAATCTTGGATATGTGGTCTCTTTTGTTTCCATCCAAAGACAATATTGCATGTTGTTATCTTTGTTGTTCAAAGCCAGTATTGGACGCCTTGTTTTTTTTTCTCTCTCTCACCCATCCAAAGCCAGTATTGGATGTTGTGATCTTTTCCCTCGTCTAAAGCCATTATTAGACGTTGAGTTTTCCCTTCATTCAAAGCCATTATTGGATGTTGTGTTTCTCTTCCGTCCAGCGTCTTTCCTGGATGACTCTGATGTAGCTTCAAATTTGGTCTCATCCCACATCTAATGTTCTTCTAGATGCTTCTGATTGTCTTTTCCAGAGAGTGGCTCGCCTCATTCAATTCCATTCTTGGATGTCGCTGCTTGCCTTCTCAGTTTATACCCCTTTTTTTTCCAAGTATTGTTGGTTACTCTTTGTCGCCCTGACAGATATCCAGAAATATCTTGTTGTTTCCCTGACGTGTCTTTCAATGTCATTTCATCTGAACTACCATAAGTTTCCAATTTCGAGTCTTTCCATATTCCCATAAAGTATGTCTCATCTCATACATCATTCAAAAAAATATGTCAAAAAAGAGCCCATGCATTCATTCATACATATGCTATCATCTCATCGCATCAGGGACGAAATTCAGGTCTGTTTGTATTTAATTACTTTTCGCCTATCTGGCAGAAATATAATTAAATAGGGGCAACTGTTGTACCCTAAATTTCGCCCCTAACTTTTTCAGTCGCACTTTCGTATCATATTTTGTCGTTTGGTTACAATCATTAATAAATAGCTTCATTCATCACATTTGCATCCTATCTTTAAGTTTTCTCTTGTGTTGTTGACTAACTTCTAATCAAAATACAAAAAATATTTGTCTTTGCCTTTGCGTATTTGTGTTTTGTAGGTATCGAGTCAAAGCATCCGACAAATAAGGTTTTCTGGTATTATTTCCCTAAAATCTCTATTTGCAAAGAAAAATAATAATAATAATAATTTTTCATTTTTGTTTTCCTGTACAATCGATTGCTCCCATAGTGCAATCGATTGCACAAAGTGTATTATGCACAATCTTTGAAAAAAACTGTGTTTTCAGACTTCAAAAATCTAAAAAACATTTTGTATGTGTCGACACATACGTGTTATGTGTCGACTCATCCGGTTTTGTATAACTAGCATGTGTCGACACATGCATGTTATGTGTCGACTCATACAAATTGATTGATTCTGTATTGTGTTGAAAAGGCAGCTTGTATCGATCCATAGAAGCTTGCGTCGACTCATGCTGTGTTATACAACTAGAATGTGTCGACACATACGACTCTTGTGTCGACTCATAGCAGCAAAACATACGTGATTTTTGAAAAAATCCAGCAATTTCAAAATTGTCATCTTTTTGGCTCCAATTTTTCTGCATAATTTGAAAATTATATCATTAATTCAATTTTTGGCTCCAAGAATCATTTACCAAATTACCACTAATCCTAATCCTAAACTCTATAAATAGAGACCTCATTTCATTCAAATCAGAAGCTTTTGATAGCCAAATCCACCTTGCTAAAATTTTTCTCAATTCTCTCCATCTACCAAATTCACTCAAAGCTCCATTCTCAAGAAAAGTTAGTAAGCTTTGCATTGAAGCTTACTAATCTTTGAGCTAAACCTTCATCCAAACACTTTTTCTTCATCAATTATCTACATCCAAGCTTGGGTAATTGATTCTTGTGGTTGAATTGAAGCAAATTTTGGAAGTTGTTTGATAATTCTCTAATTCTACCTTTGGTAAGTTGGATCATCATCTTTCACAATGTGATCTCTTGTGGATTTATGGTTTTGATTTATTGAGCACTGTTTTATGATTCCATTAGTTCTATTTTCTCATAATTTGATGGAACTTTCATACTCAATTGGATCCATGATCATAAGGTGTTTGATGAAAAGTTGGAACAAGAATTTGATCCTTGAAATGCTGTTTTCTACTGATTTTAACAGGTTGCAATCAATTGTTGTAACATTGCAATAGATTGTCACAGAAAATTGATTTGAAAAAAACTGCACCGATGCAATTGGTTATTGTCTAAGCACAATCGATTATAACAGTGCCAAAAATACTTTTTCTGCCTTATTTTGGGGTTGTTTTGACTCAAATATTTTTTCTGCTCACTCTCTTTGATAGATAATTTGGATTACAATTTTAAATGTCCAATTTCTCTTTAAATTCAATGGACTTTGTGATGTAGATGAAGTTGGATAAATGTTCATCAATTCAAATCTACTTAAGATTGAATTATTTAATTCATTTTTGGTGCTTTGGATTAATGATATGTTTAGTGCTTTAATCCATCTAGAGGAGTGGTTGAATTTAAAGATGAAAGAATTTTGAGGTGGTAATCCAAATTAACTTATCATTCCCCCCTCTTCATCTTATCCCTTTCTTTTTTAATTGTGCTACATGTTAAGGGGTGATGATCTCTATATCATTTATCCAAACATGAAGTACATAGATTGCTATTGACCGGCCTCAAAATAGGTGCGACTTCTATATAAGTCCACTTACGATTGCTTAACATAGCGCTAAATTTTGTCCCGATTCTAATAAATGATCATTTGTGGCCCAAACCTATATTTGCAAGCCCAAGTATGTTAATTTGATCTCTTTGATCCAATAACCTTGAGATTCATTGTGTGGAGGCTTTGGTTCTACCAATCCTCTAATGGATCTTCATCAATTTTGGTCAACATGGATCACTTAAACATCGTTGATCATTACATGTTACTTTTTGAGGATTCTAAAATGGATGATATACTTGACAAAAAGCAAATGCAACTTGTTGTGTGGAGGCTTTGGTTCTACCAATCCTCTAATGAGTTCCAAATGCAAGTTTCAAGATGGTCATCCAACTAACCACTAATTTCTAACAATTTACTTTATTTTATGCTTTTTATTTTATGCTCTTTACTTTATGTACCATTTAATTTTAGCATTTCACATTTCATGCTATTTTCATATTTACTCACTTGAGCATTTACTTTTATGTCATTTTTATTTTGCTCACTTGAGCTTTTCTTTTCCTTTTGAAGACACTTAATAATCAACATGAACCATAACAAACATTAATGATACTTGGACTACTTAGTTACTATCCTTGGCATTATGGAGTATTGGACTTCTTGGACTTAGGATTAGAAACCTTGGCTTATGTTGGAGACCTTGTGACCTTAATGGATATTTTGTCTGGAGCTCTTGGGGTTTACCTCAATACATTGGGTTGTTTGTTTGTTTTGTGCACAGGTTATTATGATTACACACTTTGTTTGTAATATGGAATTCATCTGTATACAACCGTTACTCTGCCCAATTTTTTCGAAGACTTAATACACTTGAAGTTTGGTCTTCTCAAGAGGTCTAGTATCTTTTCTTGCTTGGTTTCAATCCAAAGAATGGGAATTCTATCTTGACCCATAATGTCAAGTATTGGCTTCATGTTGGTTAGACGGTTCTTCTCCTTAGATTTTACCTTATGCTTTAGGATAGTCCCTTCATCTCCTTCCATCTTCTTTAATTTTCAAAACCTTCTCATCTTCTTTCAAAATCTTATTTTTTTTAAAACTCGAACCGCTTTCATAATAAACCTCGACTTTGTAGAGTGCCTTTTCTTTTAAAACTTCTTTTCTTTAAACACTTCAATTCATTCAATCATACTTTGACATCTTTCAAAATTAACAAAAACACTTCAACTCATTCAAACTCTTTTGTACGCTCGAGCACCTTTTACATTCAAAACTTTTTTAAAGATGAGACATGATTCATTGACAGTCGAGCAACATTCTCATATCCCCATGGTTATAAAGGTGTCGACTTTTCCACTTGAGTTCCAGAGGCATTTTCAAACCCTTACTATTGCTGACGCAGGGTCCATCTTTCTCACACCTTGTGGGCGTTAGTCGAGATTTCTCTCCTAACAATGACGACTTGTCTCCTTGTTTAAAAATAATCAACAAACAAGTCTTTTCTAGCCGAACTACGGTGCTCTAAATTTCCCATTGCACGAGGGAGTACGTAGGCACTAAGTCTTACGACCCAAGGCGGGAAACAAAAATAATAAAAAACATTTCATTTTCTTTTGTTTGCAAATAAACATCCATTCTTTTCCTTTAGCAAGTAAACCTTTACATAACACTCATTTTAAAAGAAACCAAACAAAGTGGATCCTGCGGAATACCGTAGATGCTTAGGGTGCTAATACCTTCCTTTTGCATAACCGACCCTCGTACCTTGATCTATGATCTTTTTGGGTTTTGTTCGCTTTTTTCCCATTTCCCTTTGGAAACAATAAAGTGCGGTGGCGACATCATTGTGTTGAGATAATTCAATTGATGGCATAATCTCAAATCTTTACCGCTACATTTTCTATTTCATATCATTACTGTCGCAATTGAGCGCCAGAAAAGTGTGCGACAGAGGTTCTAGAGGATGTTACAAGCTTTCCAAAATGTCCAATAACTCATTGAGATCATGTTTGTGCTAAGAGAATCGAAGCCATGAAGTTAGAGTTTCATTCTTGTTTTGCAAGGTAAATTTATGAAAAACACTTGATCCAATCTTCAAGCATGCTGTACAAATCTCACATTGCAGGCTTCTAACTTGCCTTTCACTCCATAATTAAATGTTACACAACTGTTAGAGCTTTGATCCAAGCATTTGAGGCATTATCCAAATGGTTATTCCATTAATGGCACAAAGGTAACACTTCCATTTTAGAAAAGAAAGCTTTATTGCAAAAGTCAATGCATAAAGTTACCAACTTGTTCCATCTGAGTACAAGTAATTTCAAAGAAAAAAGAAACATCTCTAGAGCCTCCCATAAAATCAGGCCATGCTTGTACTATGCCTTGAAACCATGTTTTCCACTTTTCTTCAAAATCAAGTAACACAGCCATAACTCTCTATCTCACAGATCTGTCCACCTCAAGTGCTTTAACCTTTTTCTTATAATTATACAAGTCTATTGCAAGACAAGGCACGATTAGAAGCATCCTAAAACTATCTCAAGCACCCTTGCTGCACAGAACTGCCCAAACTTGACAGTTTTGAGCTAAAACTTCCCATCTCCATTTCCACTCGTGCGTTTTGTTTCTTAATCATCCAAACACCTTACATACATCATATACAAATGATCCAAGTCCCTGTTTCAAGACTGTAATCACATTTCTATCATCCACCCTTTTTGAAACTCAAGCTTGCAACTTGACTTGAGTAGGAAGTTTCAGTCATCCTCAAGTCAAAGTAAGACTTGCAACACATTCAGGAAAGTCCAAGAAAGCTAACCAGGTCATCTTCACTCTTCAAAACTTGCTCAAGCTCCATACACAAATCCAGCTGCAAGAGGTAAGTTTTCAAACTTCAATATCTTGATACAAGCATCTTTTTGCATACATTCTGAAGTTAAAATGTAGACATTATTGCCCTCAAGCTGACCATATCCCTAGTTTGCATTTTACTTGCTTGTGCTTGGAGAATTTTGCTTCTGACCAGTTAGGGCACACATTTGGTATCAAACAAAATTAAGTTTAACCTTTGATTTGTAGCCTAAATAAATTATATGGTTAAATTGATGGTGAAATTTCCAGCAAGTTTCATGTTTGTATTTTTTAAAATGGTAAAAAATGAGAAAGTTACAGGGTTAACAATAGTGGAGGTTGTATTATACGCGCGCATGAAGGAGGAAGAAGATGATTTTAAATATTCAAGACTTGGTTTATTTTATATTTAGTGGAAGCTGTTTTATTACCGGATGTACAAGCCACCCCAGTGGCAAGCAAGCGCGTATTAAGTCTTTGCTAATCATAAGGGCGTGGGTTCAAGCCCCAGCGCTGCCACTTTTCATTATTTTTCACATTTTTACTCTTTTTTGTTCCAGCAAGCAGCACATGGGCCTTCAAGCAATGGGCTTTGGTTTTTTTTCTAATTTCTAACCCCCCTGTTTACTTTTGCATGCTGGCCCAACTTTTTTTTATCATTTCATTTTTATTTATTTTCTTATTCTTATTTTATTTTTATTTTCAGTTTTCTTTTATTATTTTTTATTATTACTATTATTATTATTATCATTATTATTATTTTGATTAATAAAAAATCTAAAAATATTTTATTTATTTATTTGCATATTTAAAAAATACTCATTTATATTTTATTTTCTTTATAAAACAAAAAGAACAAAAACATTTTCTTAACAATTTAATTTTTTTTTAATAATTAATAATTAGATTTAGGTTTAATTATTTTTCCTTTTTTATTTAAAATTAATTTAGAATTTAAGTTTCTTTTAATTAACTAATTTCCATATTATAATCATTAATTTAAAACTTTTTTCATAAAAAACCCTAAAAAATGTTTCATACTTAATTTCTTTCTTAGATAGTTTAATTTTAATTTTGTTTAATTTTAATTAATCACTTTATTTAATTAGGTCAAGACTAAGCCCTTTCATTAAAACCCTTAACAAAAACCAAACAAAATCATTTTATTTCATTTATATCCTTGTACATTATTTATTCAATTCTTGTATATTATTCAATATGTTTGTAATAGATAATTAGGTTTAATTTTCTTGCAAAATCCCCATTAGTAAATTTGTATACCCCCTCCCATAATGATGTAATAGCGTAGTAATTTTAATTTCCGCAATTTATTGTTTTAATATAAATGCTAGTAATTAGGGTTTGTATGGCAAGACTAAAATCAACAAATAGCAAACCCTAATTCAAGATAAAACAATGCATGTAAATCAAACACACATGCACACTTGCACTCTTAGGGTAATTCCACTTTGTTGCCTTACAAAAATGGCCATGTTATGCATGTGGGGTATCTTAGCAAAAACAATAAAAAATACAAGATCACAGTCCCTCGATGATGCTATCAATGTTGCCTTTCAAAATGATCTTAGTCCCTCAAAGAGAAATGCTAAGATATCTCACAACATTGCTATCATGACTATATGATGATCCACACCCGTCCCTTTACATCCAAAGATAAGGCTTCTTACCAATCAATGTAAGATAGCAATATCAAAGGAAGGAAGAAATGAACAAAGACTTTTGAGTAGGTAGATTGTTCCTAGTTGCTTGCTCATTTTCAAATCAAATATCCTTGCTTATTTTCAAAAAAAAAAACACCAAACACTTTCAAAAACACTTTCAAAACATTTTCCAAACATGAAATATTTTCAAAAGGCCAACACTTTGTATACGTTCTTACTAACGAGAACCATTACAAAGTTTTCCTAAACGAAGGCGCCTTTTCAAAAATACTTTCAAAAACCACACAAATCACATTTTCAAACAAAGCAAATGATCTAGCAAGCAACTAAGAGTCCATAGATAACTATGGATGAAAAGGATGCTAACAACTTCCATTTTCATAATCTACCCCCCGAACTCAAGAAACAGTCTCAAAGGTCTTTCCTGTTCTTTTCAGCCTTTCCTTTTGGATAAAAGAAAAGTCGGTGGTGACTCTTGCTAACCGTAATATTTGCAATAAAACGCAAAACACCCAAGTCAGTTCTCCCACCGTATCACATAACTGGCGACTCTGATGGGGATTAGCCTAAAAGTGGGGTTACCTTAGGGCTAGATCACCTTTATTTGATTTCATTGTTTGACTTGTTTGTTTACATTTTGGTTCCTTGTTTGGGCTTGTTTTAAATCATCTACCCGCATGACATAGCTTCTATCTGCAGAAATACTATCCAAGTCAATCTCGTAAGAATTCCTCCTCAACTCAAAGAGTTAGCATCAAGGATCCCTGAGAATTCTTTATTCATCGAAAGACATGGTCGCCTCCTAAACTTGGTTACCTCCAACATTGATGAAGATATGATGAAAGTGCCTTTCCAATTCTATGATCCTCTACATCATTGCTTCACTTTTCCCGATTATCAGCTTGTACCAACTCTGGAAGAATTCTCACAACTTTTGAGGATTCCTATTCTCAATCAACTACCCTTCAACGATACAGAAAGAGATCCAAAACTAGAAGAGATTGCCCAAGCACTACACTTGAAACAATCTGATGTCACAACTAATTGGGAAACAAGGAGTGGTGTCAAAGGTTTCTTAGCCAAGTTCTTGTTTGAGAAAGCTCAAGATTGTTGGAACTCCTTGGACTTACAAGCTTTTGAAGAAATCTTGGCCCTTCTCATCTATGGGATGGTTTTGTTTCCAAACCCTGATCAACTCATAGATGTAAATGCTATCAAAATCTTCATGTCTCACAATCCAATGCCTACTTTGTTGGGAGATATCCTACACTCTTTTCATTCCACACTATGATGAAGAGGGGGATCCTCATGTGTTGCACTCCTCTCTTGGCAAGATGGTTTATTTCGCATCTTCCCCGATCTGTATTGAAGAACGAGCAAGGTTTGAGGTGGTCCCATAGGTTGATAACGCTCAGACATTTAGATGTTCATTGGTGTTCTCGATCCTTGAAGAATGTTACTATCATCGACCGTTATGGAGAATTCCCTAATGTCCCTTTGCTTGGCATTAGGGGAGGTATCACTTACAACCGCTACTTAGCCTTACGACAGTTTGGTTACGCCTGAAGGGATGGTCCACATGAGATGCTCATCAAGGGGTGGTATTCGACTACAAGAGCGACGATCAAAGCTACCGTCAGAGGTTTATACGAGCTTGGAGGATGGTAAGAAAAGTGGATAGTAAGACGCTGTGACATAAGAATTCCATTCCCCTTGAGCCTTACCTTAGGTGGGTGCGAGCTCGTTCTCAAAAACTTGTGATGTCTTATCCCTCCATCTGACCAGTTATCATGGAACCTGTGGTTGAAGGAGATGTCCCATACATTGTCCTTCATCCCGACATGCCTACTTCTCTTGAAGACTTGCAAAAGGGTTGGATTCAGCTAAAGGAAGAACGAGATACTTTTGAAGCTCAATTCTACGCTGGTGAGAAGAGGGTCTTGGAGCTCACGAAGCAGCTACAAGAAGAGCAAAGTGTGAACGCCTATCTCGCGTCGAAGAGGATGTGTTCAGTCTTTTTATCTTAGAGAGTTATTTTGTAAGCCCAAGAGGCATGTTGTAATATTTTCAAACTAATTAGTGAAAATTGACGTTTGTTCATTCTTTTGTGTATACAAATTTAAATTTCATAAATCCTTGAAATCATTTGCATATATATCTTCCATGCATAATAACATGATAGGTTTTCACACAACATGTTTGCTTATCTTTCTGCTGTTTATTTCAGCAAGATGGATCTAGAGAAAACTATGAAGGATCTTCTGGCACAAAACTCTCAATTCCAAGAGACTCTACTGGCCCTAGCCTAGGGGAAACAGGATATGATGGCATTGCTGGCATCTAAGAAGAAACCCAAGAGAAAGGCCCTAATCAACATGGGTAGAAGGTTCAAAGAGTCAGTCCGTCAGATCCCGGTAGTGGAAGACTCATCAGAGGAAGATGAGAATCAGATTGGAGAAGCTAAGCGTACCCAGGATGGGTGCATCAATGGTCAAGTGTCTGATGATGATTATTTTGACGAGCAGTATCCCCCTGCCGATGTCAAATATAAGCAGTTAGAAGACAGATTGAAGGCCGTCGAGATCCAAGTTGTTCCCAGTTTATATTTTGATGATTTGGGTTTGATCTTTAGGGTTGTTATTCCCCACAAATTCAAAATACCGGTCTTTGCAAAGTACGATGGAGTTTCTTGTCCAAAACTTCACCTGAAATCTTATGTGCGCAAGATACAGCCGCACACGGCTGATAAGAAACTCTGGGTTCACGTTTTCCAAGAGAGCTTAGCTGGAATGCAACTAGAATGGTTTTACCAGTTATACAGTTCCCATATCAATACATGGGAAGATTTATCCACCACATTCTACCATCAATACCAGTATAACGCCGACTTGGCACCAACAAGAGTTCAGTTACAAGATATGACAATGGGGAAGAACGAAGGATATAAAGAATATGCATAAAAGTGGAGAGACCTTGCCAGTAGGATTCAACCACCTTTGACTGATATGGAGCACATTGACATGTTTATGGGCACTTTATCGGGTCCATTCTTTAATCTATTGGTTGGTTGTTCTTCTTCCGGTTTCACCGAGTTAATCTTAACCGAAGAAAGAGTTGAAAGCGACATCAAAATTGGGAAGATTTCCATGGCATCTGCCTCCACTTCCAATCCTATAAAGAAACCTTTTGCCGTGAAGAAAGAAGTAAATGTTGTGTACGGGGCAAGGGCCCGTACCAAGAAGGATGACCGCCAGTCTTTTAATGTTGTCTGAATCTCCAATCTAACTTCTACTCAAAGATTGTCTGCTAATCATCAATGTTTTGAAACTCCAAGAAGACAATTTACAAGGATAGGAATATCACTATCCCAAGCCTTACAACATTTACTAAAGGCTAATTTGGTGACATTACGCGATCCTCCTGCCAATCCAGATACCTCTTCACCAAAGTATAATCCAAACGCCAAATGTGCTTACCACTCAAGTAGCCCCGGGCATGAGACTGACCAATGCTAGGCTTTGAAGAATGAAATTCAGGATTTGATCGATAACAAGACTATTGAATTTGATCCTCCTCCAACTCCGAATGTAATCACCGCGCCTATGCCAAATCATGGCAAGGGTGTTAATGTTGTTGAAGATACAATTTTTGTTTCCTCTGTTAAAGACTTGACTACTCCGCTGAATATCATCAAAAAGAATCTGTTGAAAGTAGGGATTTTCCCTGGCTGTCTGAAAGACTGTGTTCGCTATGCCAAACAACTCAATGGATGCGAAGGGCTGAAGGAAGGCATTCAACGCCTAATGGATAGCCACGAGATCCTATTTGAGAAGACCCCACTTGCTAAAAGTTTGACTAATAAATGTGAATATCTCTCCATTATAACCATATCAAACAAGACTCTTAGGATCTCCTCTAAAGGTCCTATTAGGATTTTAAATGAACCAACTGTTACTCCCCTAATAATTACCAATCCTGGACCAATTCCCTACTCTTCAAACAAGGCAGTACCATGGAACTATGGCGCTGAGGTGTTTTACCATGGGATAAAACAAGACGCTTGGATCGAAGAAGACAAAGCTGATGATGTTGGTAACATAACTGGCTCAAGTAAGATAACTCGAACTGGGAGAATCTTTTCACCCAATATCTCACCACCAGTTGTTACAAAGGCGCCTGTCTGCATCACTGCTACTAAGCCAAGTACTGATACAAGAGGGAAGGAGAAAGTTGTTGAGCCAGTCGTGACAGAAATACCCGCAAAGGACGTTGCTGATGGAGAACCTTCCACTCGTTAGATGTACGAGATCTTGAAAATAATAAAAAGAAGCGATTTCAAGATTGTGGAACAGTTGGGGCAAACCCCTATTTCTATGTTGTCGTTTCTACTCTGTTTCGATGCCCATGCTCTAATATTAATAAAATTCTTAAAAAAGGCTCATGTCCCTCATGAGACCACAACGGACCAGTTTAAGAATTGCGTGGCGAGCTTAACGACTGATAATGGTTTGGGGTTCTCAGATGCCGATCTAACACTGCTTGGGAAGAATCACAATAAACTCTACCCGTTTCTGTCGAGTGCAAAGGAACCACCCTAGCACATGTTATGGTCGACACTGGTTCTTCTCTAAACGTGCTACCCAAGGGGGGCGTTAGACCGTTTAGACTGTGAAGGTTTAGTCTTGAAACCAAGTGATATCATTGTAAGGGCTTTCGACGGGTCAAAAAGGACAATTTAAGGGGAGGTAGATCTTCCAATCAAGGTGGGTATGATCGGTGGAAATAGAACTGACTGTTTTTTAAGCTGGTTCGCGAAATATCGCGGTAAGCAAGAGTCGCCACCGTCTTTTATGTTCTCCAATATGGAAAGGACAAAAGCACAGCAAAATTCCTTCTTTGAGAATGTTTCTCGGTTCGGGAGGTAGATTTATAGAAAGGGAAGGTGTTAGCACCCTTTCTATCCATGGTTATCCATGGGCTCTTAGGTACTTGCTCTTATGTTTTCAAAATTTGTTTGCTTTTGAAGTGTTTGCGGGTTTCGAAAAAGTTTCGTTTGAAAAATTTCTAAGTAACTCTTGTATCTGTCCTCAAGAGTGTATGAAAAATTTGTTTGAAAACTTTTAGAAAGTGTGAGTGCGAAAAGTTGTTTTTGTTTTTGAAAGAGCAAGTACCCAGGAGAAATCTACCTACTCTAAGGAATTAGGCTGTGTAAGAGTCCTTTAGATAGTGCTATCCCACTATTGAGAGGTAGGTAGCATCGTCGTTGGAGGTGTTCGGGTCAATTCGATTATTAGCGACAGTGTGGTCACCGAAGCAATAGTAGGACACCTTAGAAGTAACCCTAATGTCCTAGATTCTTTTTTTATCCGAGGCAACCGTTTCGAGGCAACTGGATCTTTAGACAGGAGGGCAACCTCTAAAACACCCTATACTCAATGACCACGTTCGAGGCAACCAAGTGAGGCGTACCCTAGGAGTGGCATGTGCAAATGTATCAATTTTCAGTTTATGTTTATCTTTGAACATGTCATTTGTGAGCTACGGATTAATTTTATTAGGCATACAGTCTTGTAGGCATATTAACAGTTAAGAGTGCGGAAAATAAAGTGCAGAAATATGAATCTACGCTATTACAAGGCGCGGGTCTATACATCGACAAAAAACAAAAACCCGTTTTGATAATAAGTGCAAAAAGTAAAGAAAGCGGTAAATCCTAATTACTATTACATCCTTTGAGCAGATACATAATAATCAAAAATAGAATTAACAATAAATGTGCGCAAAGAAATTAAATCAGGACGTCCTTAGGGTTTTTGACCCTTTTGAGAAAAATACGAGTTTTGGTCCTTTTTTACAATTTAATTCAATATTAAACCTAAAAAACTAATTAATTATTTATTTACAAGAAAAAGATTTTTGTGTTTTTTTATGTAAAATAAAACAAAAGGAATTAAAATTAAAAGTTAGTAAAACCTAATTCTAAGTTTATTTTACTTATTGAGAAAAAGGTTAAAATTAAACCTAAATTAAACTAAGTTGATTAATTAGAATTTATCTACAAAAATAAATTAATCAATAAAAATAGTAATAATTAATAAAAATATTCACATTTTTTTTGTTCTCTGAATTTATTAAAAATATTAATTTGTTAGTTAATTAAATAATATTAATAATTATTAAAGAAAATAAAAGGAAAAGAAAAAATAAAAGTAGTAAAAACCAGGGGGGGGTGTGATGGCCCAATGGAGGTTTTATTCTGAAAATTTAGGCCCAATATCAATTTAAGCCTGTTGACTTTCTTGGTCAAATACGTATGGTTGACTGAGGAACATGGTGCTCATCACTTTCTGGCCTTTGGATTGATGATTGGGAACACCTGGCGCGCTGATCATTGAAGGCACATGGTGGAGTATTGTTGTGAGGCTGCATAGGAATTTGTTAGAAAAAACAATATTGAGATTTGGGTGGACCTGGGAATCGAACCCAGGTCCCAGTAGTTACCACGCACGTCATCAACCACCAAGCCACTTTGTTGTCTTTGTTAATATAATATGCAATAAATATAATGTAAGAAAAGAAACAAATCACATGCTGAAACAAAAAGAGGCGCGCGTATTTGAATGGTCCAGTGAGGTATTGCCAGCTCACCGTCTTCTTCATGAAACCTGCAGAAAAACATGTCAAATAGCGGGGGTTTTAAACCCCCTCAAAATACAAATGCCAAAAATAGAGATTAGGCTTGTGCATTATATAAATAGGGTACGAGGTGTCCAATGAATTCGTCTCATCCTGACGAATTTAACCATATCCATGAGAAGCTCTGATTTTGCTTATGCTGTAAAGCCCTAAATTGAGAACTCTGAAACCCTAGATTTCATTAATGGTGTTTTGCGTTTCAGGGCACCATAATCAAATTAATCTATCCCATTAGCTTCAAAATGATGTTAGCAATGCAAAGCAATGATTATATCATGTTAAGGATGCATAAAACTTGAATTTCGATTATGGAAAAGAATGAGCAAACCGTGTTTCTGTTTGGCCATGTTCTTGAGCTTTAGAGCTTGTTTCTGATTGCAAAATGTTCCCCCAAGTCCCAGCAATCTATTGGAATTAATAAAGGGCTTTTAATTGTGCTGGAAGATTGATTTCAGTTTTGAGTTTTTTTGCTTGATTTTTGAATTTGGTTATGGTGTTTGCAGTAGCTTTTCCACGTGTTTAGCATTAGGGTTAGACTCAGTACTTATGAGGGAAGGGAATTAGGTTAACTTCTGGGCCTTAATCCATGCACATGAGAGAATTAGGTTTAGGTTTTCCACCATTAACAAACTTTCCTTTTTTAAGCAAAACCAAGACTTGGTGTACAACATAACCCTAGCACGAGTTTGTGAGCTGGCACATGATGTATGGAAGCTATTCAAATCCAAATTACACTATTCCATTGATTTTTAGATTTTATTTGAATTATTATGGATTTAAAATGAATTAAATCAATACAAATTAAATAAAATAGAAAAATAAATGTTTGATCTTGAAATTAATCATGGGACACATGTGTGGCATGACAAGGCTGAATCAAGTGGAAGAAAGTGGGCCCTTTTGTCAAAAATTGAAGTTTCAAGGATAGTTGACTTTTGCATATTCCCTAAAATTTCCCAACTTCTCCAATGCACATCTTGCTCAATTTTGATCATATGAACATGTTCTTGGACATTTTGGAAAGGTCTTGAAGTACTCTAACCAATGCCTTTGGTCCCATGTCATTTTGATTTACCAATCTCAAGTAATGGTCTTTGACTTAAAATGCCTTTTTGTTGACTTTTGAAAATGACCTATAATGTTGAAATTGATAACTTTTTGTGAGAGCATTTCTTTGACTTGGAATGTGAATATGAGTTGTAGGAAATGTCATCCCCTTCAAAATTAGCATTGGATGGGATTTTTATGATGAACCATGAGAAAGTTATGCCTTGGTCAAGTTACAGTTTACTTTTCAACTGTCCAAAAATGGAAACTTTTGCATCTTGATGAATTTTGAGCCATTCTTGTGGAATCATGATCTAGACTTGATCAAATGATGATTGTGGCTTAAAAATAAGATGTTGACCAAATTTTTTGACTTTTGACTGCCAAATGACCATTTTACCCCTACAGTTGATTGTGAAGCAATTAGGGCTTTTGACTGTGCAACTTGATGCTGTGAGTCTTGAAACTTGACATGTAGATGCTTGGAAATGTGTATAGGCATATGAGGCTTGATTGAGCCTTTGAAAACCTCAACTTCCTTGCAAGAAACAAAACCCTAATTTTGACTGGCTTAGGAGGATGTTTGACTGTGCAACCCCTTGAGAAGTTTTGAGCCATTTGAGGATTGATCTTGACAAATCTTGAAGAATATGGGAGGGAAAATTTTGGGGTACAACAGTGGGCTCATAAATTTTCAATTCCACCTTCTACATCATGGATATCCATCCTGCCTATTCTTGTCTGTTGGGTCGCCCTTGGATCCATATAGCTGGGGCAGTAATGTCAACTCTCCATCAAAAACTCAAATATCCTGTCAAAGGAAGAATTGTCACCGTCTGTAGGGAGGAGGAGTTTATGGTGAGCCACCTTAAATCTTTCAAATACGTGGAAATGGATGAAGAGTTCATAGAGACTCCGTGTCAACCCTTTGAAGTTATGCCACCAATGGTTGCTGCTACCAAATGTTCCTCTGATGTGTCCAAAGCTGTTAAGGCTGTGCCGAAGATGGTTTCAGTCAAAGATGCTCGTGCTACAATTGAAGACGGAACCTGTGATACTTGGGGGAAACTCCTCGAGATACCATTCCAAACGAACAAGTTTGGTTTTAGTTTCACCATCAAGGCTCAGAAGGAAGTGAGGCGCGCTCGTGCAGGAAAGCCACCTCTCCGCATTGGAAGCCATGAGGTTAACGCTGTGGGTGATTCGGATGATGAAGCTGCATTTAAAGATTGGGTGTATCCAACTACAACGGAGCTAAAGAATTGGCATGCAAAGAACTTTGTGCCTATCTCCTTTATTGAGGAGTAATCTACTTGTTTATTGCTTTTTATTGAATTCAAGAACATTTTGTCTGTAATATTTAAACAATGACTTTTAAGCCATGTGCCTGGCCCAGGAGACTATGGTCCATTTGTCAAGGGTTTTATTTATGTTCATCTAATCATATGATCATTCAATACAAACCATTGGACTCTTTTTCATTCAAATCTTTGTGTTCATTGTCTTTCTTTTCCTTCAAATACATTTTTCAAAATAGCCATGTATCTTACATGCACACACACACACACTCTTGCAGGTCCTCATCCACTCTGGATCTTATTGCCAATGACTCTACTATTGCCAACTATGACTTCAAATGTCCAATTAACCAAGCCGAAGATGAAGGCGAGGAAGATTGTAATATACCGGGAGAACTAGCCAGACTTCTATTACAAGAGGAGAAAGCTATTCAGCCGCACGAAGAGTCAGTTGAAGTCATCAATCTAGGGACCGAGACAGACAAGAAAGAAGTCAATATTGGCACTAACCTGGAAAGCAATGTCAAGAGTAGATTGGTTCAGATGTTGCATGATTATGTGGAAGTGTTTGCTTGGTTGTACAAAGATATGCCAGGGTTGGATACCGACATTGTAGTTCATCGTCTGCCGACAAAAGAAGATTGTCCTCCTGTCAAACAGAAAATTCATCGCATGAGGCCTGACATGTCTGAAAAGATAAAAGCTGAAGTGATGAAATAATTTGATGCGAGATTCCTAGCTGTGACGTCTTATCCCCAATAGGTTTCCAATATGGTGCCAGTGCCAAAGAAAGACGGAAAAGTTCGCATGTGCGTAGACTATAGGGATCTGAATAGGGAAAGCCCCAAGGATGACTTCCCTCTACCTCACATTGACGTCTTGGTCGATAACACTGCTCAGCATAAAGTATTCTCTTTCATGGATGGTTTCTCCGACTATAATCAGATAAGGATGGCTCCCGAAGACATGGAGAAGACAACTTTCGTCATGCAATGGGGCACCTTTTGCTACAAGGTCATGCCGTTCGGATTGAAGGATGCAGGGGAAACATATAAAAGGGCTATGGTAGCTTTGTTTCATGACATGATTCATCATGAGATAAAGGTATACGTGGATGATATGATTGCCAGATCACAAACTAAAGAGGAACATCTTGATCACCTGTACAAGCTATTCGAAAAATTGAAAAAAGTACAAGTTGAGGTTGAACCTCAACAAGTACACATTTGGAGTACGATCTGGAAAGCTTCTAGGTTTTGTTGTCAGCAATAAAGGCATTAAACTTGATCCTGCCAAGGTAAAGGCCATCCAAGAAATGTCAGTCCCCCACTCTGAAAAAGAAGTTAGAGGATTCTTTGGTCGTCTCAATTACATCGCCCGCTTCATATCTCACTTGACTGCCACTTGTGAGCCAATCTTCAAACTCTTGAAGAAAGATCAAGTAGTCAGATGGAATGATGAATGCCAAGCTGCCTTCGACAAAATCAAGGAATATCTGCAAGAACCTCTTATTCTCATGCCTCAAGTTGAAGGAATACCCTTGATCATGTACTTGACAGTACTAGAGAACTCTATGGGTGTGTTTTGGGTAAACATGACGAGTCTGGCCGAAAAGAGCATGCTATTTATACCTGAGCAAAAAGTTTACCGACTGTGAAACCAGATATTCACTGCTCGAGAAAACTTGATGCACTCTGGCATGGGCTGCTCGGCGGCTAAGACAGTACATGTTGACTCATACCACTCTGTTGATTTCTAAAATGGATCCAATCAAGTACATCTTCGAGAAACCTGCCCTCTCTGGACGGATAGCCAGGTGATAAATGATCTTGACTGAGTACGACATTCAATACACGACACAAAAGGCCATCAAAGAAAGCGTACTAGCAGATCATTTGGCCCATCAAGCTGTTGATGATTATCAGTCCATGAACTTTGACTTCCCTGATGAGAACATCATGCTAGTAATCGAATGTGCGAAACCTGGACCATATGACGCACCTGAACAAGGATCCCGGTGGACTATGGTCTTCGATGGGGCTTCCAACGCCTTGGGTAACGAAATTGGTGTTGTGATCATATCTCCTGAAGGTTTCCACACTCCTTTCACTGCCAGATTATGCTTCAATTGAACGAAGAATATGGCCGAGTACGCAGCGTGCATTTTGGGTCCGAAAGCTTCCATTGATTTGAGGATCAAGCATTTGAATGTGTTTGGGGATTCCGCTCCAGTGATTAGCAAAGTAAAAGGAGATTGGGACACTAAGCACCCTAATGTCACCCCTTACAAGGAACTTGTGCTATCCCTGATTCCCTACTTCGAAGAGATCACCTTTGAACACTTCCCTAGGGAAGAAAATCAACTAGCCGATGCCTTGGCAACCATGTCTTCAATGTTCAAGGTTAGATGGGACGACGAAGCCCCTATGATTATGTGATACGGTGGGAGAACTGACTTGAGGTTTTGCGTTTGTATTTGCACTTGTTCGGTTTAGCAAGAGTCGCCATCGACTTTTTATTTTATCCTAAAGGAAAGGTTAAAAAAGCACAGGAAAAACCTTTGAGATGTTTTCGTGGGTTCGGGGGGTAGATTATGAAAAGGGAAGGTGCTAGCACCCTTTTCATCCATGGTTATCCATGGGCTCTTAGTTACTTGTTTTAGATCACTTGCCTTGATTTTCAATTGTTTGGAATGGTGCTTTGTGTGTGTGGTTTGGAAAATGTTTTGAAAAAGATGCCCTGTCTAGGCAACCATTGTAACAATTCTTTACTCGAATGTTTTACAAAGGTGTTTGTCTTTTTGAAAAGATGTTTCAATGTTTTTGAAAGTTGTTTTGAAAGTTGTGTTGTGGAGTGTGTTTTGAAAGTAGGCAAGTGTATTTTGCAAATTTGATCAAGTAACTAAGAGTTGTCTACCCCTAAATTTACTCAAAGATCTTTCCTATGTTTTAACCCTTTTAACAGTATTGTTCCACCATTGTATTTGGTGGACAATCTTGTGTTAGGATGTTAACAGGACGGGCACGGGTCATCGTTTAGACCATGAAAGCAATAGTGTCAAGTGTCTTTGGCAATTTGCTTGAGGGACTATGATCATTTTGTTTAGGCAACTTCGAAAGCATCATCGAGGGACTATGATCATTTTGTTTGTTTTTGTTTTGCCAAAGTACTTGACATGCAAACATGGCCCATTTTGGAAGGCAACAAGCGGGATTACCCTAGGGGTGCAAGTGTGAATGGTGTATTGATTGTCATGCATTTGTCTTTGTATTAGGTTATCTAGCGGTTGATTTTGAATCTTCGCATACAAACCCTAATTACTATACAGTATATAGAAAGCGATAAATTGCGGGAATTTAAAGTCTAAGCTATTACAAATAAGTATCCGGGAATGGGGGTATAAATATTTACAAATGGGGATGAGTCTTATCAGGATAGTAGTGTCCAAATAATATTTACAACCAAATCGAATTGCATTCTCAATGTAAAATGTATCAATGTATAATAATAAAAGCAATGTATCAAAAGTATTTGTGAAAGTGTATGTCATTATTTACAAGTGATGCGAATATTAACCTAATGTATTTACTAAGTATTAATATCATTTTTTGTGTTTTTGTCAATATTCTATAAACAAAAAAGGGTTTTTTAAAGAGAAAATATCTTAACTTAACAAAAATCCATTGTTTGCATATTTTGTTAATGTTTTATATACAAAAGGGTTTTAAAGAAAAGGAAAGAAAAATGTTTTAAGTTAAAGAAAATTAATGTTTATGTATTTTAGTTTGTATACAAAGGTTTATTAAACAAAAATTCTAAAAAGAAAATTATTTAATTTAGAAAAAATCCTATTTTTATATACTCTTAAATGTGATAAAAAAGTATTAATAAACATTTTACAAAAAAAAGAAATTAATGTATCATTTTTATTTAAAAAAAAATATTAGTATAAGTTATTTATAAAAAATAAAGTGATAGAGAAAATAGCATTAGTTTGAATAAAATAAAAAAAATGGATAAAAGATTAAATGGGCCTTAGAGTATCATGCTGGGCCCAAAAATGTGGGTGAAAGATGTCAATAGGGGGGGGGGGGGGTACACGCCAGTTTCAGTTGGGCTTAGGCGTTTGAATGGGGCGACAACCCAAGACGCGTTACAATTGAATTTGTTAGGGTTTTCATTTGTTGTTCAGAAAGGGTTTACAGCGTTGGAGCGAACGGCGCTCTTATCTTCGTTGTCCTCTTCATCTTTCTTGAGCAATGCTTTCTGAACAAACCTCCGCTCATGGCCACTAGGCGCCACCGTCCATCTCCTCCTCCCTCCATGGTCAAGAAAGGCGGCGACACGAAAAGGTTTGATTTCTGTTTTATGCATTTTTAGGTTTTCAAGGATTTATCTCTTGCATGTTTTACCTCTTACACGCTATTGATTTTTATATGCTATCTTTGTTTGTGTGAGGTGTGAAAGAAAAGGGAAGAAGAAATTAACCTTTGGAGAGGAGACAGATGAATGGGCTGGAGGCGTGTCTCAGGCGGCCAGGCGGAGGGAATATGATGACGAGGAGCTTGCTTCCTGGTATTTTTGTATCTTGCTTGCCTCTTTTAATGGTTTTATGATGATAGCTATAATCTGAAAACCCTGTAATAGTTGCTTCTTTTCCTCTTCTATTTGCTTGCCCCTGGATGTTTACCTTCTGGCTTTTTAACTCGATGATGAACTTAGTTCTGAGAGTTTGGGATTTGTTTGCTCATGTTGGTTCTGAGTTTGCTTGCTTATGTTGGTTCTGAGTTGCCTTATTTTGATGAAGATGCTTGCTTCTGAAGATGCTTGTATGATTTGCTTCTGAGTTGCCTATTGTTATGCTTTAGTTGCTTTTCCTCTCTCTTTTAGCTTTGATTCTGAGTTGGATATACTAACCCTATGATGAACATATTCTGAGGGTTTTTGTTGGTGTTTTGATTTTGATGTTGGTTTGGGTATTTGGATGTGTTGATGTTGTACAATTTGTTGGGGTTTCTGGTTTTGACAGGCTTGTGTTTTAGCTTGAAGCAGGCTTTTTGATGAAGGTTTATTGGGGTTTCTGGTTTCGACAGGCTTAAGGTTTAGGCTTCTTTGAAACTAATAGTTTGACAGGTTTGTTGGGATTTCTGGTTTAAAAGCTGTTTGTTTGCTTGACACAGGCTTTGAAAGGCTTGCTTCAGTTTGTATGGCTTGAAACAGGTTTGAGAACTTGTTTTTTGAAGTTACAGTTTTGAAAGGCTTGTGGGCTTGAGATAGTTTGGACTTTTAGGCTTTTATGTTTTGTAAGTTTCAAGGCTTTGTTGTTTTGGAACAGGCAGGATGTGTTAGGCTTCTTCAAGGCTTGTATGTTTGTATGGTTTTGTGAGGCTTCAAAGCTGGTTATGCAGGTTGAAGCTTATCAGGTTTTGAGAGCTTGTTTTTTAGTTACAGGCTTCAAGTTTTAGGCTTGTGGTATATTGTTTTTTTTGTGATATTCTTTTCATGTGTGTATTCTGCCCCCCTCTGACAGCATTCTGATTTTGTTATATTTATCTTTAGGCCTGCCTGGAAAACTGTAAGCCTGCTACTCTTCTCTCTTTTTCTCTCTCCACAGAAAGCATATTTTTGCTTAGAATGTCTCTTTTTTTTCTGAAAAGATTTTGGCCTGGAAAATGATGGATAAAAATGTATTCTTCACAAGCTCATTTGTCTTTCCTCTGCATACTTCTAAATTTTCTGCCTTGCTTTTGTGCTTGTTGACCGCTTTTGACAGTTTTGCTTAGTTGACATTGTTTTGTTGACAACTTTGTATTTGTGACTTAGTTTGCCTCTTTGACAATTTGGTTTGCTTCTTTGGACAGTTTTGACAGTTTAGTTGGCCTTTTGGACGTGGGCAACTTCCTTTTCAGTTTGAACTTTGTAATTGTTTGGCATATGCAGTTTGCACTTTGCAGTTTGTTTGAATTTGTTGACACTTTGCAATTTTGAATTTATGCAGCTTTGTGCATTTTGCAAAACAATTCATATGCTTGTAAAACATTGCTTTCCTCTTTGTGAACCAAGAAGAAACATCTTCTTGCGATTTGCAGAGAGGACGAATAAACTGATTCCGGCCAAAATCTTTAATGATGAGTTTTTATGATTAACTGCCTGAAAATGCTTTTTCCTTTAATTTATCTGTGTTGACTTCTTTCTCTTCTTGTCTTTTGCAGATAAAAAATCAGTCGAGCAATGGGGAGCAACAGTAGAAGATGAAGATTTAGGATAAACTTAATTTATTTTAATCATTTGTAATAAATATTATTATAAATACTTTTAAATAAATTTACTTGTATTTAAATAACACTTGTAACAATAATTAAAAATAAATAAAAGTCTTTTTGTCAGATATCTCTTTTATTTCACCGTCTCTTTAATTATTTAAGTTTTCTTGAATTAAAATAACTGGAAGTAAATCCTAATTATTCTAACTTAGATAAAATAACTAATTAATAAACACTGTAGTCTTGCAACTTCGCATTAATCAATAATAAACCCGGCGTCCCAATTAACCACAAGCATTGCACAGTTAATCAAGCAAACGTCCATGTGCCTTTCCTTTTACTGATTAAACCAAACACTGCAAATTTCCAACCAGAAGCCTCAGCTTCTAATCCAGAGATTCAGGTTTTGAGAAACAAACTGAAATTTTGAGCAGGCGTCAAAGCAGTGTAACAACCAATTAATACACCGTGGATTCAAATTCTTCTGAAAATGCGCGTGCCAACCCTAATTCTTGATTTATTGTCAAAGAAGCGTCTGCCTGATGAAACCCTGAGTCAAACTCAACCAAACCCTAACAATCTGCTTGAACTGATTCTAAATTAATGAAAACCCTAATTTTGTCTGACTGATGTGAAAAGTCTGTTTGACCGATTCTTAAGCCAATCTGAAAAAATCAGGAAAAGCCCGGAGCTGTGATTTCTTGTGGAAAAGAGAGGGCAAATTTTGGGGTACAACAGTTGCCCCTGTTCAATCTTCTTGAACCTGAAGAGTTAGATTGGCAAGCTTGCCGTTCGCGACTCGAAGGTAAAAGGAGATTGGACACTAGAGTGCCCAACAAAATTTGCACTCGCCAAAGCGTAGTTTGAGGGAATGGGCTTAAAGATGCCATTTGGTGATGGGCTTAAAGATGCCATCTGGAATGTGTGACAGAATTTTATCGGGGGATGGGCTTAGAGATGCCATATGGAAATTGCTGGTAGGAGGATGGGCTTAGAGATGCCATCTGGAAATGTTTGTTGAACTGTATGTCGTTGGTGAGTGGGTGAGTATCAGAAAGGTATCCATGTTTTGGAACATCTCTGAACTGGGGGTCTGAATAAGCAATAGATTGACATCCGTATCTGGAGAACCCGTAAACTGTCTTCAAAAGTTGAATCTGAACAAGCGATAGATTAACATCCGTGTTTGGAGAATCCGTAAACTGTTTTTAGAAGTTGAAGAATCTGAACAAGTGATAGGTTAACATCCGTGTCTGGAGAACCCGTAAACTGTTTTCAGAAGTCTTGAAATGGAGAAGGAACCGGTGTAGGGTTTCCTGATGATGAGTCCGTGTAAAACTGCATCTGAAATTGAGAAGGAACCGGTGTAGGGTTGCCTGATGATGAGTCTGTGTAAAACTGCATCTGAAATTGAGAAGGAACCGGTGTAGGGTTGCCTGATGATGAGTCAGTGTAGAACTGCATCTTGGATAATTGTTAATGATAGCCTTTTATTCTTATCCTGAAAAGGACAAAATGTTAGCTAAACACAAAGTTATGCTGCATGAAATGTATGATGCAATATATGTTATATCAATGTTTATGATATGAATGTAATGAATGCGCATGTAAACTGATGAGCTGTCTTGCCGAGGATAGATGAATCCTGGATGGATGGAGATAATAGAATCTTGACTGTTGTCGGGGAAAGTGAATCCTTGACTACTGCAGGGGATTGCAAGAATCTCTGATTGCTGAAGATGAGAAGTCCTGGGACCACTGTTGGGGAATCAGGAGCTTGGGTTGTATGCCAATCTACTGGGGATTCCTGTCTTGAGGAGATCTTCAATGGGGAATATTTGAATACTCTGAGGAATTGAAAATGAGAGTCTTCATTCTGCTTGGGGATTGATAGTTGGAAGTTTTAGCTCCGCTGGGGATTGCAAGAATCTTTTGATTGCTGCAGGTATTGATCTGGGATCTTGAAAAGGTTGGTCATGGAGATAGTTGTCCTGGATGGTTTCAGGTATTAATCTCTGACCGGAGAAAGAAAGATAGTTTTCCTGGCTTGTTACAGGTATTAATCTAGAACTTCTTCATGTAGATAGTTTTCCTGGCTGGTTTCAGGTATTAATCTACAATCAGTCGTCCGCAGATAGTTTTCCTGGCTTGTTACAGGTATTAATATGGAACTTGGGGTATACGCCACTTTGAGAATGAGAATCTTCATTCTGTTGGGGGCCATAAATTGGGAGTATACCAATCTTCTGAGGTTTTAAGGATGAGAGTCTTCATTCTGTTAACGGTCAGAAATTGGGAGTATACCAATCTTCTGAGGTTTTAAGGATGAGAATCTTCATTCTGTTAACCGTTAACTGCTATCTGGTCGATCTTCAGGCTTTCACAGAAACTTGTATTGCTATCTGGTCGATCTCCAGGCTTTCACAGAAACTTGTATTGCTATCTGGTCGTAATCCAGGCTTCACAATAACTTGTTGGGGATAAAACTATTATCCGATCGAATCCGGGCTTCATAGCTTGCTCTTAGGAGACACCACTATCTGGTCGTAATCCAGGCTTCACGGTAGTCTGATACTGTAACTGGGATCTGAATGAGTGACATAATGGCTACCGTGTCTAGAGCGTATCTGAAACTGTATCTTGGAGTTGAGATCTGTATGAGTAGCAGAATGACTTCCGTGTCTGGAGTGTATCTGAAACTGTAACTGGATCTGAATGAGTGACAAAATGACTACCGTGTCTGGAGCGTATCTGAAACTGTATCTTGGAGTTGAGATCTGTATGAGTAGCAGAATGACTTCCGTGTCTGGAGTGTATCTGAAACTGTAACTGGATCTCAGTGAGTGACAGAATGGCTACCGTGTCTGGAGCGTATCTGAAACTGTATCTTGGAGTTGAGATCTGTATGAGTAGCAGAATGACTTCCGTGTCTGGAGTGTATCTGAAACTGTAACTGAATCTGAATGAGTGACATAATGGCTACCGTGTTTGGAGCGTATCTGAAACTGTATCTTGGAGTTGAGATCTGTATGAGTAGCAGAATGACTTATGTGTCTGGAGTGTATCTGAAACTGTAACTGGATCTGAATGAGTGACAGAATGGCTACCGTGTTTGGAGCGTATCTGAAACTGTATCTTCCAACAGGTGATGAAGGAATTTTTATGAACTTGGTGATTGACATTCGACTGCCCTAAGTGATGGTGAGGGAGACTTGCCGCAAGTTCACTAAACTTTTGAGAGATTTGTTGAAATCTTGACTGGACTGCCCCAGGTTAATTGAACTTTGAAAAATTGGCTGAAACCTTGACTGGACTGCCCTAGGTTAAATGGACTTTGAAAGATTTATTGAAATCTTGACTGGACTGCCCCAAGTTAAATGGACTTTGAAAGATTTATTGAAATCTTGACTGGACTGCCCCAGGTTAACTGAACTTTGAAAGATCTGTTGAAACCTTGACTGGACTGCCCCAGGTTAATTGGATAGTGACATGTCATGCCCCTCTGTTGATAGGAGATTTTTGCAATGGAAGTGTCATCCTTTTGAAATGATTTTGTTCACTGAGAGAGTTTTCGTTCCTCCGAACAATCGTTGTAGGAATTTCTTCGCTGTCAAACAAATAACCATGTGCAAACAATGATATTCAAGTAATGCAAAGTTTATGTCTGTCTCGAAGTTTCGAAAAATGCATTTTTTAGCAGAAAACTTTTTATAAGACAAAATCAACACAAGATTTAGAGCAAAGCCTTACAGGAGTCAGGATACCTTTTGAACAGTATGCTTTCGAACTAACTCATGCTTCAATTAGGACTTTTGAAGGGTTGTAATGTGGCTTGGTTCACGGTTTAAGAAACAAAGGATAAAGGCTCAAAGTATATTTGTACCCACCCACTCTTCGTGATGTTCTTCAATCCTAAACTCAGTTAATTTGTGCGTCGAACTCCATTCGAATTTGGAACGACTTTTGGGTGATGGTTCACTAATTGAATTTGGAGGGCAGACAACCATCATTTTTCATGTTATTGAGGATTTGTAATGACCTCGTTCTTTTGATTTGTTATCCCTAACTTTTACCTGAATGTTCCTGTTTTCGAGATTACAGTCAGCAGGATGCTCTAGCTTTCTTAAGCCTCCTTTATAGGTTTTGGCTTAGTGGGCTTTTCTCTTTTGAGAGGTAATGGCTGCCTATGAGATAAGGAACCATCACTGTCTTTTGATTCCAAAGGAATGCTTTTTTTTGATGTCGTTTGTTGTATTACGAACTAAGAGTTTGCGACTTCAATGCGCATTTTTTTTGAATTAACTGAGAGACTACCCTGCCCCAGGTTTAAATCAAAGGTTTCAATTTGTTTAGAACAGAAAACTCCTACTTCTTTGGCTCGAAGGGGTTGACTAGGGATTATCTTCCTTATAACTCCAGTGTTTGGGAATTGAAAGAAACGTCTGTACATCATCAGGAAGGTCTGTTCAAAAGCATACTGTATGAGATTATGGTATTGTTTCGTCATCCTCCCTCTAAAGGCTTGCAGCTTTTTATCAAGAGTTAAATATCATAAAGAAAGCATAAGAGTAGTGAAAAAGAATGGATGAATTTAAGACAAACATATGCAATGCATTAATGAAACAGAGTTTGACATCAACAGATAATTGTTTGAATCACAAAAGAAATTACAACTATGAAAATTCAAATGGAACTAAAGTCTCTCCGTTTGAGCTTTGTCATTTCAGGTGGAGAAACCCTTAACGGAAGATTTTCATCTCGCCATCTGGCATGAATCTCAGCACTCCAATGTCAATCAGATCTTGAATCTTGTTCTTCAAGGCCCAACAGTCGTCGGTGTCATGTTCCGGACTATAGGAGTGGTATACACAAAATGCGTCAGGATGATAGCTAGGAGCGGAGGTATTGGGCTTTCTAATAGGATCCCTTAAAGCAGTCAGATTGACCTCCAACAAGAGTTCCAGTATTAGAGATGGCGGTATGTCAGTCTCAGTGAACTGTCTTCCAGACGTATTTTGCTTACGCCGATTACCCCGTTGACGCTGACGAGGTTGTTGATGGGCTTGTGACCCTGAAGCAAGTAGAGGAGCTTTTCCCTTGTCTTCTTGTCTCAAAGGGGGTTGAATGATCACTTGATCTTCAACCTCAGATGTTTGCCCCACTTGGTTGTCCCGGAGTAGTTGGTTGACGAGAACTCTGAGCTCCTCTTGTCTTTGAGCCAAGTCCTGGATGAGATCCATCTGGCCCACCAGTTGTCCCATCATCTGGATCCTCATTGTTGCCAGCTCAAACTGAAGTTCCTCCAACTGATCACTCCTGGCATTGCTTGAATTCCCCTGGACCATGCCCCTTGTGAGGAGAGCTTTCACTTCTTCTTGCCCCTGGGACAGGTTCAAGAACATTTCCTGAAGTTGAGCATTTTGGTCCTGGATATCCTTGACAGTCCTCTCTTACTGAAATAAACAGTAGGAGAATAAGGAAACCTGAAAAGGAAAAACTGTCATGATGCAATGCATGATATGTGGATGCATGTTTTCAAGGATCTCTTGGGGTAAACACAAGATAATGTTAGAGGTTGAACTTTGATCTTTGATTGGAGAACTTTGCACTGGTGGATGTCTTTCCACGAGAATCAAGCTCACCATGTCGAGTGGGTCATAGCCCCTGATTCAAGTTGTTGCACTTGATCTTTGATGGCATTTGTTTAGAGGAGAAACCCTCTTGCCCTTTTGGTAAATGTCTGGTTCAACATGACCCTACATTAAAAGAACCTCGAGATCCTTGAAACGGTTATTGAAAAAAATGCTATGGTATGATGTCATGATGTTAAGTAAGTGTATATACAGGTAATCATATTCACACAAAGCAAACAAGTCCTTAGGTTTAGGCTTGCATGGGGTTTGTAGGTGTTGTACCCCAAAATTTGCCCTCCCATTTCCTCAACATTTTCTCATCACAAGACCTTTGAAGATCAAGATCCAGTTAGGGTTTCCTCTGCTCAAGACTTCTCCTCGCACTGTGGACTCAAATTAGGGTTTGTGTTTGCCTAAGGATGTTTTGACCTAAAATGCCTAAGATGACTTTCATGCTTCATGTTGGACTCCCAAGTTTACCTATACCAAGTTTCAAGTCTTGATTCCAAGTTTTGCCCAGTCAATTGGACAGTTGACCTAGAAATCAGCTGTATTGGGGAAAAAGTCAACTGTGGCCAATTGACAGTCAAACCTCATGAAATTTGATCCACATCAACATTATGGACTCATATAGACCATTTGATCAAGTTTGGGTCACAATTCCCCAAGAAATTTGATCAGATCATCAAAAGGGCAAAATGGTCATTTTTAGGGTTTTGACTGCACAAAGGCAATTTTTGACTGTTTGACCTAGCCAATGGCAAACCAAGCTCACATATGGACTCAAGGACCCCATGGAATTATCTTGACATGTTCATCAAGCTCAAAAGATCCCAAGTACACAAGATTGACAGTTGAATTTCCCAGTCAATTGATCAATTTTGACTGTATACTGAAAAGTCAAACTTTGACTTTTTGGTCAAAATCAAGAGTCAAGATTCATTTTTCATCAAAACATGCCAAATCATGAAACTTGTTCACCAAGAAATCTCAAAATGCAAATTAGGGTTTGAAAATGGAATTTTTCATAACTTAGAATTTTTCTAAGTTATGAAAAACCCTAATTTTTTCCCAACTTTGCCCCATCTTTTCACCATGATCCATTTGGATTCAAACAAAAGTCAAAACATGAAAGTTGTAGCTTGTTGCATAATCTACAACTTTGATTCACAAAGTTTTCTCATTTGAAGCTTGTATCTCAAGTTATAATTTTTTGAATAAGGGCACTAAACCATCTTTTAACTTAGTGAAATTTGACCTATTTTGACAAGGTTTTCTACCCTACTTCAAGGCCACTTTTCATACCCTTCCACTTGGAATTTTGATTTGCATTTCAAAGATGGATTGTAGTACACATTCCAAGCTTTCCAAAATGTCCAAGAACTCATCAAACAACCTCATAACTTGAGAGATTCGAATTTCACAAGTTGGCAAAAATTCACTTTTGTTCTTCATCAAGACACGTTCATAATCTTGCCAATTTGAAATCAGTTTGCTTTATGCTTGATTACAGGTCCTTGAACCATTTCATACTCAATAATTTAATGCATATTCAATGTGTTAAGGTCATGTTCTTTGTGTTCTAACATTGCATAATGGTTTAATCCTAAACTAGATAAAGTGAAATTTCCATTTTTGAAAAGTTTAGCTTTATGTCAAGTTTGTAATCCAACAAGTACATGAAAGATCTGCTTTGCACAAGATTATGTGCATAACACACTGATCAAGAGAGGCTTATGCAGCACATTAGGAGGCCCCCTACTAATCTAAAACAACCAACTTGCTTTTGTAGCTTAAGTGTGAAGAAAGGTCCATAACTTATCACAACTCTCATCTCAGTTTAGAAACAGAAGAACAAAGTTATCAAACACATTCCATAGACCACATTCAAGCTTTGGCACGAGTCCTGAACATCTAAAGCACCCTCCATCTCAAAATCACCTTGAAACTGCACAAACAGGGGAGCCCCTGCAGATTGAGTGCAAACTCCCACTTCCCTCGAGCATTCTCACCAAAATCAATTCATACACCTTCCATACAACATATGCAAACTAACCATGGCCTAAAATCTGACCTGTAATCACTCTAACAGTTTCCACCATTTTTAATTTCTCCTTTTGCAGTTGAAGTTCTGCAGCTTGATACAAGAAGGTTCAAGACAAAGTGAGCATTGAAAAAGCATCCCTGGACCTCAAGGAAGCTTTTCCAATCATTACATTGCACTGAAAGTTCCTCATTCTCCAGATTGAAGTTCAACTGCACAGGTAAAACTTTGAACTCGTATCTCTCTTATCATGCATCTTTAGCCTTAAGTTTGTGAAGAGACAAGGTCCTACTCATAGCTCTGAACATGTACATATCCCTACATTTCATTTCTTTTGCCTGAGTAGAGAGAATTTGGAGTTTGAAAATGGTAGAAAAATTAGGTTAGGATTTAGGGGAGGAGAAATTCTCCCTCATCCTAGAGAGATAGGTCAAGTTCTTTATATGGTTAGAACCGTCTCTTCATGCTGAACATTTCTTGTGTTATGAGTTTTTGCTGAAAAGCCAAGAATCAGGAGTTAGACATTGAAGAACAGGGGCGCGCGTTTTTCAAATGTTTGAAGCTGGAGGTTGAAGACAATGGTCAGTGGGCTGGGCCTGTGTTATTTCACTTTTCACACCACTTAATTGCTATTACACCCCCTGAGCCCATTTGTCCTATTTTTAATCTTTTTTGACTTTTTCCTTTTTGGTTGACTTTGTTTATTTTTCCTCATGACATTAAAATTTTTAAAATATTTTTTTCCATCATTTTTGTATTTATTGCATATTTATTTGTTTATTTTCTTTGTTTGTACATAAATATATATATATACCATTATTAAAATAAAATAGAAAAAATGGTGTAAATACATTTTTATTTTTATTTACTTTCTGAAAATATTTCACATAAAAAATACTCTTTTATTTATTTTATTAAAATATTAAATAAATATTTATTTTTTATATAATACATATTTAGGGTTTAATATATATATATATATATATATATATATATATATATATATATATATATATATATATATATATATATATATATATATATATATATATATATATATATATATATATATATATATATATATATATATATATATATATATATATATATATATATATATATATATATATATATATATATATGTGATTATTAATACATTTAAGACAAAAATATAAAAATACTTGATTTTTTTTATTTTATTAATATTTGATAAAAAAATACCTTTTTCCATAATACATTTCATTTTGTTTTATTTTTTGAAAATAATGAATAAATAGTTGTATTAAATTAGATAATAATACATTTTCTTTCAAATTAGGGTTTTTGCCCTAAATTCAAAAATACTCAAAAAATAATACATTTTTATTTTCTTTTTCCATTTACATAAATAATATTTTCTCATACACATAAAAACTTTCTTTTTGCATTTCACATATTTATTTAATTTACATTTAATTATACAATTTATTTACCTTGCAAATATTCAAAATGATGTAATAATTTAGATTTAAATTCTTGTCATTATCCCCATTTGAACATTTGTACCCCCCTTCCCATATTTGGTTTTGTAATAGCTTAGTAATTTTAATTTCGCACTTTATTGCTTTCTAATGATAACATGTTAGAATTAGGGTTTGTATGCGAAAAAATAATAAAAAAAAATAGTTTGACCTAATACAAGATAAACAAGCATGAAAATGGACACACAAATCACACTTGCACCCCCTAGGGTATTCCACTTGTTGCCTTCAAATAAATGGGCCATGTTGCATGTTGAACTTCTTTGGGCAAAGCAAACAGTTTGAATGATCATAGTCCCTCGATAAAACTTTTCAAAACAAACAAAAAACAAATGATCAAGTCCCTTAAAGAAATTGCCCAAAGACATTCAACGTCGTTGCAATTATGGTCTAAACGATGACCCGCGCCTGTCCCTTTCACATCCTAACACAAGGTTGCCCACCAAATACAATGGTGGAACAAACTTGTTAAAAGGGTTAAAACGTAGCAATAATCTTTTTGAGAAATTTAGGAGTAGATAACCTCTTAGTTACTTGAATCAAACTTGCAAAACAAAACACTTGCCTAATTTCAAAATCACACATCACTACACTTTCAAAATAAACTTTCAAAAACAAATGAAAACTTTTTCAAAAGACATACATCTTTGTATACATCCCCACATGGATCATTACAAAGGTTGCCACCACATTGGCCTCTTTTCAAAACATTTTCAAACCCACACACTCAAGCACCATTTAAAACAATTGAAAACAAAAGGCAAGTGATCTAAGCAAGTAACTAAGAGCCCATGGATAACCATGGATAGAAAGGGTGCTAATACCTTCCCTTTCTATAATCTACTCCCCGAACCCAAGAAAACATCTCAAAAGGTTTTTGCTGTGCTTTTTAAACCTTTCCTTAGGATAAAATAAAAGGACGATGGCGACTCTTGCTAACCGCAACATTTGCGAATACAAACGCAAAACCTCAAGTCAGTTCTCCCACCGTATCACAGAACTGGCGACTCTGCTGGGGATATGACTTAAAAGTGGAGTAACCTTAGGGTTTAGATCACCTTTGTTTTCAATTGTTTGCTTTGTTTGCTTTTATATTTGTGGGCTTTGCATCGGAGTTTCGTAGATCCTAACCCGGATCTGGGAAATACCCTTTTTAGGTAGCATAATCTGTGAGGGACCTGTCCGGCGTAGACCGACATGGGTGAAGCAGTGGCTACGTTGGTGTGGCATCTTAGTCTGTACCTATATCCCTTGTGTTGTAACAGGGAGAATATAGGTCTTCTAAGGGGTCATTAAACACCAACCAACCTTAGAACCCTAAATTGACCAACTTGGCTATTAGGACAGTAGCAGTATGCTACACTCATTGAGGCTAAACTCTCGAGATGGTTCTGGCCGCGAGAAAAGATTGCGATGCTGGAGTTATGACCGATTGAGGGTAGCCAATGATTTGAGATCCTCTAGAACCCGGTTACTTTTGATAGGACAGGTTTTAACCAACAAAACCAAAAGAGGGTAATACCTGAAACTCATGCTGGCCTGAAACCTAAGGGTGTCTTGTGTGACTTGTGTGCCTTATCTGCCTATGTGAATATTTGTGGTGTGTTTCATCATAGCATCATTCCATCATACCATTGCATGCATCCTGTATAAAGGACTAACCCATTTCAAAGACAAAAAAGGTTTCATCTTTGCTCTGTTTTGTAGGACATCATGTTGCCCGTGCGTAGAAATACTGTCCGGCTCAACTTTGTTCAACCACCAGTTTTACTCAAGGATCTGGTTGGAAGGATTCCAAACACTACCTCCTTCATCAACAGACATGGTTCTCTCCTTGGCTTGATCACTGCAAAATGGGACCAACAACTAATAAGTGTTCTGACCCAGTTTTATGACCCTCTGCATCATTGTTTCACCTTTCAAGACTTCCAGCTGGTTCCTACCCTGGAAGAGTTCTCTTATCTGCTTGGGATCCCTGTCTTGGAACAAACTCCATTCACTGGTTTGGAAAAGACTCCTAGGCCTGAAGAGATTGCTGCAATTCTCCCCTTGACCAAAGAAGAGATATTGTCCAACTGGGAAACTAGAAATGGGGTCAAGGGCTTTTTGGTCAAATTTCTGATTGGCAAGGCTAATGATTTCTGGAATGACTTGGACTTCAAGGCATATGAGGATATTCTGGCTCTTTTGATCTATGGTCTGGTATTGTTTCCCAACCCTGACACTTTTATCAGTATCCATGTCATAAGGATCTTCATGTCTCGGAATCCGGTACCCACTCTTTTGGGTGATATTCTACAACAACTCTATGCTCGTACTGCTCGAAAACGGGGGACTCCGTGGTGTTGTGCTCCTTTACTAGTAAGGTGGTTTATTTCGCACCTTCCTAAGTTCGTGTTGAAGAATGAAGAAGGAAAAGGCTGGGCTCGGAGGTTAATGTCTCTCACTGATAATGACATCACCTGGACTCTCAGAGGTTTGGATGAGGTGGCTGTTATCGACCGTTGCGGAGAATACCCTAATGTCCCGTTGATTGGTATCCAAGGAGGAATCTCTTACAATCCGTGTTTAGCTCTCCGTCAGTTTGGAAGAGCCAGAGGAGATGGGCCTCATGAGATGCTGGTTCCTCACTTCCATTTTGAGTTTCAGGCAGACAGTGACAAACTACGCCAGGGATTCATTAAAGCTTGGGACAGAATCCACAAAGCTGACCCACAGGAGTTAGGACCAAAGACTTCTCTGCCATTGAAGCCCTATTGCAAATGGGTCCGCATCCGTGCTCAGAAGTTGGGTATGCCATATGAAGCTGTCAGACCAATCATCCTTGAATCTCCCAATGAAGATGGGGTTCCTCCAACTGTCCTCCCTCCTCAGATACCTACTGATTTTGACACCATGAAGAGATCTTGGGCACAGCTTAAGGAAGAAAGGGATTTCTATCGGGAGAAGTTCAACGAGCAGGAAAGAAAGATCCAGAGGCTGACTAAGCAATTGGAGGAAGAACGGGTCCTGAACAACTACATCAGCACTGAAAAGAGGAGGCCATGGGAGCATTGATGAGCTTTGATGTTTCCTTTTGTAGTTTTATTTCCTTTTCAGTATTTTTCATTCCTGTAATGCCTAAGGGCAAGTTGTTGAACAATTGAAATTTTCATCTAATGAAGTGTGTTTCCCTTTTTGTCTACAAAGTTGAATCTTGTTTGTCTTTGAAAACATAAAGCATACACATCCCATTGCACCATATGCATAGCAGGTACCCTATTTCGCAGGTTGCTTAATTTTTCTTCGCTGTTTGTGTGCACAATCATCATGAATCCAGAATCCTCCAGTGAGCAAGCAATCAAGGCCCTTCAGGCCCAAAGTGCACAATTTCAAGAGATGGTCCTAAGCCTAGCCCAAGGTCAGCAAGAGTTGAAGACTCTACTCATGAAGAAGAAGAAGAAAAAGAGGACCGCTTTGTTCAACACCGGACGCCGATTTGGGAACACACTCCACAATGAAGCTGATCCAACCACTTCTTCTGCTGAGAAAAACAGTCCCCAAGGGGGAGGAGCTCCTAGTCCCGCAGTCTCCGACAACGAGACGGACTATAATGACGAACAATACCCACCTGCTGCTGACAGATACAAACAATTGGAGGACCGCTTGAGCGCCATGGAAATTCAGAATGTGCCAGGACTGGGTTTCGGAGATTTGGGGTTATCTTCTGGGGTAGTCATTCCACACAAGTTTAAGGCGCCTGCCTTCGCCAAGTATGATGGGGTCTCCTGCCCAAAGCTGCATCTAAGGTCGTACGTAAGGAAAATCCAACCTTACACGGCGGATAAGAACCTCTGGATTCACTTCTTCCAAGATAGCCTCTCGGGGTCGCAGCTTGAATGGTTCTACCAATTGGATGGAGCTAGCATCCGACACTGGGAGGATTTGGCAACCGCATTCTACAGACAATACCAATACAATTCTGATCTCGCTCCTACACGTACCCAACTTCAGGGTATGTCTCTAGGAACGGGTGAAGGGTTCAAAGAGTACGCTCAAAAATGGAGAGATTTGGCTGGCAGGGTGCAGCCTCCATTAACTGATCGAGAGCTGGTTGATATGTTTCTGGGGACGTTGTCTGGTCCGTTTTTCAATCATTTGGTTGGTAACTCCTCCGCTGGATTTACAGATTTGATATTAACGGGAGAAAGAATTGAAGCTGGCATCAGGTCAGGCAAAATACAGAAGGCTGCCTCTACAAGTGCTGAGAAGAGGCCGTTTAAGAAAGAAGCAAGTGCCGTCTATGGTCCTAGAAGACAAGTCAAGCCCGAAAGTCGCCAAGCCGTCAATGCTTTGGTCATCTCCAAACCTGTTGTTGCTCCTCAGCAGTACAATCAACAAAGAGGCGAAAGGCCCAAGAGGCAGTATACCCGACTAAGTATGACCTTATCTCAAATTTTACCCCAACTGTTATCCACTAACCTGGTGACCCTCAAAGAAGCTCCTAAGGTCGTCAACACTGCGTCTCTTAAATACAACCCAAATGCCCGGTGTGCTTATCATTCTGATAGTCCTGGGCACACTACTGATGATTGCTGGGCCTTGAGAAACAAAGTGCAAGATCTGATCGACGCAAAAGAAATTCAGTTTGAAGCGCCAGAAAGACCAAATGTTGTAACGGCTCTGTGATCGGTGGATCTGGAACTAACTGTTTAACGCTGGTTCGCGAAATGTCACGGAAGCAAGAGTCGCCACCGTCTTTTATTTTCTCCAAATGGAAAGGACAAAAGCACAGAAAAATTCCTTAAAGAGATTGCTCTCGGTTCGGGAGGTAGATTATAGAAAGGGAAGGTGTTAGCACCCTTTCTATCCATGGTTATCCATGGGCTCTTAGATACTTGCTCATTGTGTTTTCAAAAATTGGTTTGTTTGCTTTTCAATGTGGGTTTAAAAAGTTTCTTTGAAAAGTTTCAGTTCGACTCGTACGTCAGAGTGTTTGAAAAGTTGCTTTCGAAAGCTTTTTGAAAAGGTGTCGGTGTGAAAAGTATTTTTGATTTGTTTTGAAATTAGAGCAAGTATCCTTGAGAACCTACCTACCCTAAGGAATTCGTCTGTGTAGATGTCCTTAAAAGTAGTGCCATCCCACCATTGAGAGGTAGGTAGCACCACCGTTGGAGGTGTTCGGGTCAATTCGAGTTTTAGGGACGTGGTGATCACCAGAGCAATAGGAAGACACCTTAGAAGCTACCCTCATGCCAGGTTCCCGGATCATGAGGACTTACTAAGACATCCTCTACTCGACGATCACCTTTCGAAAGGCAACAGTGAGGCGTACCCTAGGGGTGGTGTGTGCGAATCGTGTGTTGTTTTCATTTGTATTTGTCTTGTCATGCTTGTTGTGATCTACGCTTGATTTTAATTAGGGCCATTCATTCTTGCATGCATATTTAACAGTTATAAAGTTTGCGAGAAAATAAATCTAAGGCTATTACAAAGGCGCGGGTCCACATCGCCAAAAATTAAACCGGACCCGATTTGACTGAAAAAATAAATAAAGCGAATAAAAGTGCGGGAAATAAAATTGTTACAAGGCTTTGGGACATGTACATAATTATAATAAGCGACAAAGTAAAATGCGCGAAACAAAATAATTAAAGCGACGGGCGTTGGACCGTTTTTGCAAAAAAAGATTAACTTTAATAAGGAATTAAAATAAAAAATGAAAAATTAAATGTTTTGGGTATTTTTGTGTTTTTTTAAGATTTAAAAGAAAAGAAAAATTAAAATTAAAATGGAATGCTAAACCCTAATTCTAATGTTTTTTTTTAAAGTTTATTGTGAAAATATTGAAATTTGACCTAATTTAAATCTAATTTATTTATGTACAAATTTAATTATAAAATATAAATAAATAAATAATTATTACTGTGAAAAAAAGGGCAAAATATGAAAAGGAATCAAAATTGCTAATTAACCTAATTCTATATTTTTTGGATTTTTAGTTGTTAAAAAGAATGAAATTATAACCTAATTAAAACTAAGTTTATTTACATATAAAATTTAATTATAGAAAATAAATAAAATAAATATTATTAAAAAAGAAAGTAAGAAGAATAAAAATTAAACCTAATTCTATTTTTGGATTTTAGTTATTAAAAGGAATTAAAGTTAAAAAACCTAATTAAACTAAATATTTACATGTAATTTATTTATGGAGATAATAAAATAAAAATTATATTTTTTTGCCTTTTTCTGATTTTATGATATTTTTCATATTTTTGTAAAAATAATTAATTAATTAAAACAAATAAGAAAAATAAATAACATAGCAATTGAGAAAATAAAATATAAAAAAGAAAAGCAAACCAGGGGGGGGGGGGGGGGGGGTAGCCCCAAATTGGAGGTGTTGATCCAAAGGTTCTGGCCCATTAAAGCTTTGATCCATTGACTTTGCCAGTTTGCATGCTAGCGCGTTGACTTGGATTCATGGTACACCCTGACTCTGAGCCCTTTGATGGATCTCCTAGGACGCGTGGGCGCTGATCCCTGAGCGTGCATGATGATCCTTAGCGTGAGTGCTACATAGGAGTGGTTAATGAAAAATAGCATGGAAATTGCACAGACCTGGGACTTGAACCCAGGTCTTGGAGGTTGTATGCATCACGTGTTGCCAACTGAGCCAATTAATTTCAATTAATATATTATGGTTAATAAATAATAAAAGGAAAAACCAACGCCTAATGGAGAGCACGCGCGAAATTCAAATGTAGCCAATCCCTGCGTGCCACGGAGTCGTCTTCTCCACCATCCCTGCAAACAAAACATATAGGCAACGGTTTTCGTTGCGTTGCCTAAACCCACATATCAAAAAATAGCGAATAGACCCTCGACGCTCATAAATTGAGCGCGAGGGTTGGAATCTTTTCGTCTTCAAGCGCTGATTGCAATGGTGGTACCGTGATGGTCTAATTGTTCTTGGTCTGAAAACCCCTAATTTAAGAAACCTGCAACCCTAGAAATTGGTTATGGCAAAATCGCATACGATGCATGATTATTCAATTGAATACCATGGTCAGCTTTAGAACTTCATAAGGAACAAGAATCAACAAATAAAAAGTGCAAAGGATGCTTAAATTATGATGCACGATTTCAACAATTTTTCTTTGCAGTTTGAGTTGTAGATACCACTTCTTTGCGTTTTGATTGATGTTAGGGATTGGCACACGTTCAGAGTTTGTCAAGGAAGCTATTGAACCAAGTTTGGAGCCTTGAATTCACCTCTAGGATGCTTTTCAGTTTTCAACTTTTAGGGAAAATTTTCAAGTTTTTGTATAGCTTCTGAGCGCAGCTGAGAGTGTCCTGGCCATTAGGGTTGATTCCTGATCATATAGTGAAGGCATTAGGTTAACAAAATTGCACAAAATCTCATGAATTCAATGTTTTGCATATTTGATTTTGTAAGATCTTTTTGAAATCTTTTCCATGTGCAATTTGTGTCAATTAGCTCCAATCACACCAATTCTTGCCATATTTAATTGTACACGAAATCTTGAGCCTAGAATGTGTACAAAAAGATTTTTTTAGGTCAAGTTTATATTTTCTATATATTTAAATGATTTAAATGAATTAATATTAATATAAATTCAAATAAATAATTAAAACTTGAGAAAATACTTCCCTTTGGGCCTAATGGTCGTGCATAGGCTTGGCATGAAGAAACTTGGAAGAAAAATGGGCCCATTAGCATATTTGCATCAATGTTGACTTTTCAAAATTCCCAAAAATTTCCCAACTTCCACAAGGCATAACTTGCTCAATTTTTAAGCTTTTCACATGTTCTTGGACATTTTGGAAAGGTCTTTGAGTCCTTTAACCAATGCCTTTGGTCCCATGTCATTTTGATTTACCAATCTCAAGTTATGGCCTTTGACTTAAAGTCCCTTTTTGTTGACTTTTGAAAATGACCTATAATGTTGAAATTGATAACTTTTTGTGAGAGCATTTCTTGGACTTGGAATATGAAGATGAGTTGTAGGAAATGTCTTTCTATTCAAAATGAGCTTTGGATGGAATTTTTCTGATAATCCATGTGAAAGTTATGCCCTAGTCAATTTCAGTTGACTTTTTCAGCTGTCCAAATATAGTAACTTTTGCATCTTTGATGATTTCTGAGCCAAATTTTGAGAATCATGATCAAGCATTGATCAAATGATGTTTGTGGCTTCAAAATGATATGTTGACCAAAAATTTGAACTTTTGACTGTCAAATGACCATTTTGCCCCTACAGTTGACTGTAGTGCAATTTAGGGTTTTGACTGTGCAATTTTGAGCTGAATGCCTTGAAACTTGATATGAGGATACTTGACCACATTTGTAGGCATATGAGACTTGATTGGGCCTTTGAAAACTTCATTCTCTTGATCAGAACACAAACCCTAGTTTTGCATGTACAGGAGACTGTTGAGCTGCACAACCCTTGGGGAATTTTATGACTTAGCTTGGCAATTTCTTGGAGAATATGGGAGGGCAAATTTTGGGGTACAACAGTTGCCCCTGTTCAATCTTCTTAGACCTGAGGATGCAGATTGGCTGACGTGCCTTTCGTAATCCGATGGTAAAAGATGATTGGACACTAGAGTGCCCAGAAATTTGCGCTCACATAGTAGCAATGATGGTGGAATGGGCTTATAGATGCCATTTGGAGATTGCTGGATAGGATGATGGGCTTATAGATGCCATCTAGATGTTGATCGCATAAGAGACTCCTTAGCGAGAGCCTGCATACCTGCAAAAGAAAAATGAGTACCTGATACGTTGCAGGAGCTGATTTTAGATGCTTGGTATAGATGTGTCCTGACTGGTTACAGGAACTGAGTCTGGAGCTTCAAACGTTGATGAATGAACCAGGGATGGTTACTGCCTTAGCATGAATGATAAGAGAACCTTGGGTGATTTTAACTTCAACAACGCTCGTTGAGAAAAATCTTGGCGGGAACTACCATCTTTGCAATATCGGGAAGAGAACCATAGAAAATTATAATCTGAAAGGAATGGTCACCTCACTCAACGTCGGAGAGGGAAACATCTGAAAAGGACTTACTACCTCACACACCGTCGGAGAGGGAACCGTAGGAGACTATCACCTCACACTCATCGTCGGAGAGGGAACCATCTTGAAAAAGGGATTACTACCTCACACTCATCGTCGGAGAGGGGACCATAAGAGAATATTACCTCACACTCATCGTCGGAGAGGGAAATATCGGAAAAAGGAATTACCACCTCACACTCATCGTCGGAGAGGGGACCATAAGAGAATATCACCTCACACTCATCGTCGGAGAGGGAAACATCTTAAAGGCAATCTGGAAGCAGCATCAGAACGTCACCATATCCGGATCATATCTGAAACTATATCTAGAAGGATATCTGGAAGCAGCATCAGAACGTCACCATATCCGATTTACATCTGAAACTATATCGAGGAGGAAATCTGGAAGCAGCATCAGAACGTCACCATATCTGGATCATATCCGAAACTATATCTAGGAGGAAATCTGGAAGCAGCATCAGAACATCACCATATCTGGATCATATCCAAAACTATATCTAGAAGGATATCTGGAAGCAGTATCAGAACGTCACCATATTTGGATCATATCCGAAACTATATCGAGAAGGAATTCTGGAAGCAGTATCAGAACGTCACCATATCTGGTTTATATCTGAAACTATATCGAGAAGGAAATCTGGAAGCAGTATCAGAACGTCACCATATCTGGTTTATATCTGAAACTATATCGAGAAGGAAATCTGGAAGCAGCATCAGAACGTCACCATATCTGGTTTATATCTGAAACTATATCGAGAAGGAAATCTGGAAGCAGCATCAGAACGTCACCATCGCTGGGTTTACATCTGAAACTATATCTAGAAGGAATTCTGGAAGCAGTATCAGAACGTCACCATCGCTGGGTTTACATCTGAAACTATATCTAGAAGGAATTCTGGAAGCAGTATCAGAACGTCACCATCGCTGGGTTATATCCGAAACTATATCAAGAATGAATTGCGATAGTTGATAGTAGTCATTTTTGTATTGATCTTTTTCCTGAAAAGGCGAGACATAATTGGATGCAAAATCATGATGCATGAACTGTATGTCTTCAAAATCAATGAGATTCGTGTAGTATGATGCATATGCATGCTATAATGATGTATGTGACGTTTTATGAATATATGCTTGTCTAAGAAAATAAATCCTTGACGGGTGCCGGGAAGTCGTATCCTGGGCTGATGTTGAAGAATAGCTTTTGCTTCCGCTGGGGTTGATAGTTGCAAGTATACCGGTAGGAGAAGATGACTCCGTTGTGGAATAAACTTGGCGAATGGAAGATTCTGCGGGGAGAAAAGATGCTCTAGACGACCATGCTGGGAAGCAATACTCTGTGGGGAGAGATATGCTTTGCTGAATGTTGATAGTAACTTGCTGAGGATACCTTGCTGTATTGGAAGTATGAATGGACTTCGCTGGGGATAAGAAGATTCTGTCGACGACGCTCTTTCCGTGGCTTTTGGCTGAGGATAACCCAGTTATATCCTGTTAAGGAAATAACTCTTTAAATTGAGCCGGACGACGCGTTCGTGCCCTGCTAGGGGATAAGCTTTCAGAATCTACTGGGGATAAGCTTATTGCTTGGGGAGATAGATTCCAACCTTCCTGGGGAACTGGGTTGGACTCTCCTGGGGAAGTTTTGAACTGCGTTGGCTATGTTCTTCAACGGAGCTTACCCTGATACCTTGGAGGGTAGAACAATCAGACTGCTCAGACCAACCTTTATTGCCCCCGTTTCTATGGGGGAGGCACTTGTGGGATGCTGATAGTCGTTGGTGGACAAACCTTCTTCTGGTAGGCAGATGGCAGGACATAGTCGTACGCTTTAATCCCTAACTTTTGCCTGGACTGCCCTTTCGGGTTTTCAATCCACCGGGATACCCATTTTTGCCCAAGCCGCCTTTTCAGGTTTTCGACTTGCCGGGTGCACAGATTTCTTCATTTCATCCCTCATTTTGCCCGAACCCTTTTGGTTCGCCGGGAAGCCCTTATTTTTGCCTAGGTACGTCGACCTAGCGGGTCTTTGATTTTGCGTAGTATTTTCCGCCTATGCCCACGCTTTTAGAATGCAGGGAGGTGCCCTTGGCTGTTTATGTTACCATGTTACCAGAAGGTGTTTGATCAGGCCAGATTCGTTGTTGAAATGCCCCAAGTGACTCAAGCGGAGATTTGCCCCAGGCTATTTGGCCTTTTGAGAGATTCTCCGAATCTTGATTGGATTGCCCCAGATAATGGACAGCAGCCATGTCCTGCCCCTTGATTGGAAGTACTTTTGTTCATTATGCATTCATCGTGCGAAGTTCCCTACTGTTCAAACAAAAGTCATATGCAAACAAAGTTATGTTAAAAATGCAAAGCTTATGTCTGTCTCGAAGATTTTGAAAATGCATCTTTTCATAAAACAAGTGAATGTTTGTAAAACGTGACGTCAACTCCGTATTTACCGTAGGCCTTAAGGAGTCAGGATACCTTTCGTAACAGTATGCTTTCGAACTAACCCATGCTTCAGCTAGGACTTTTAAGGGTTATAACGTGGCCTGGTTCACGATTTAAGAAACAAAGGATAAAGGCTCAAATTATTTGTACCCACCCGCTCTTCGTGATGTTCTCCAAACCTAAACTCAGTTGATCATACGTTAGACCTTGTTTGAGTCTTTGCTCTGATTTTCCGGTGATGGTTCGGATATTGATGATTTATTTTGAATGGGCAGTCATTTCCTTTTTGTTGAGGATTTGTATGACCTCTTTCTTGATTTTGTTATCCCTTTCTTTTTTGCCTGAACTATTTCCTTTTTGGAATTACAGTCAGCGGGATGCCCCAGTTTCATAAGTCCCCTTTGTAGGTTTAGACTTTTTGGGCTTTTCATTTATGATTTTTTTCATGACTGCCTGTCCTTATGATTGTTCTGAACCATTACTGTCTTTGTTCGTTTTGTAAAGATGCACTTGGATCAACTGAGAGAACTACCCTGCCCCAGGTTATGATTAAGGGTTTTGATTTTTGAAAATAAAAACTCCTACTTCTTTGGCTCTGATGGGTTGACGAGGGATTATCATCCTTATAACTCCAGTGTTTAGGGGTTGAAACAATGCCTGTACCTCATCAGCGGGGTTTATTCAAAAGCATACTGTAATGATCGCGGTATCGTTTTCGTCATCCTCCCTCAAGAGGCTCAGAGTTATTAACCGAGAGTTGACATCAGAAAAAATATGAAAAGAATATAACAAAAATAATTGTATTAATTCCCCAAAACAGACATATGCGATGCATTGATAGAATAAAAGAGTTTGCTATGACATTAATTGTTTGTATAAGCAAAGAAAAATACAACTCAAAAATTCAAATAAACAAAAGGTCTTCAATGATTGGGCAACGGAGCAGTGATTATGTTCGGAGTCTCAGACACTTCAAACTGAATCTCCCCGGCGTCGATCATGTCTTGAATTTTGTTCTTGAGAGGCCAGCAGTTGTCTGTAGTATGCCCCGGGCTATCTGAATGATATGCGCACCTATCGTTGGGATGATAGTTGGGTGCAGAAGTGTTCGGATTTTGAAGAGGAGCCCTTAAGGTGATCAGCCCTGCCTTCAACATTTGTTGCAGTGCTTGATCCAGCGACATATTGAGTTTGGTATACTGTCGTTTCTCCTTGCGCTGCTGCCCCTGTCCTTGTTGAGCAGGTCCAGGATTGGAGATTTGGATTGCCCCTGCCTCATGACGGCTCTTTTTACCGTGCACAGCATTGGATTCTTTCTTTCCATGATGAGGCTTTTTATCAGAAGGTGCAGCCTCTTGAATTTTCCCAGACCGGATGCCGGCTTCAATTCTCTCCCCAGTCAAGATAAGATCTGTGAACCTAGCAGAAGAATTCCCGATGAGATGGTTGAAAAATGGCCCAGATAGGGTCCCCAAGAACATATCGACAAGCTCCCGATCAGTCAGAGGTGGTTGTACCCTTCCAGCAAGATCCCTCCACTTCTGAGCATACTCCTTAAAACCTTCGCTTGCACCTAATGACATACCCTGGAGTTGGGTACGTGTGGGGGCAAGGTCGGCATTGTACTGGTACTGCTTATAGAAAGCAGTTGCCAACTCCTCCCAGTTACGAATTTTGGTCCCATCCAGCTGATAGAACCATTCGAGGTGAGTCCCTGAAAGACTTTCCTGGAAGAAGTGGATCCACAAGTTTTTGTCTGCTGAGTATGGCTGAATCTTCCGAACATAGGACCTTAGATGCAGCTTGGGGCAAGACGCCCCGTCATACTTAGTAAAGGAGGGTGCTTTGAACTTCCGAGGAATAACCACACCAGTTGACAAACCCAGATCTCCGAAATCCAGCCCAGGTACCTGTTGAACCTCCATAGCCTTCAACCTATCCTCCAACTGTTTGTACTTGTCCTCGGCCGGAGGGTACTGTTCGTCGTCGAAATCTGTCTCGTTGTCGGAGACCACTGGACTAGGCACCTCTCTCTCATGGTGACTGCTTTCCCTCACAGATGGGGTTGTCCTCTCAGTCTCAGTCTGCGGTGTATTCCCAGATCTGCGTCTAGGGCTGAACAAAACAGTCCTCTTCTTTTTCTTGTCCTTCTTCACAAGCAGAGCCTTCAGGTCTTGTTGCCCCTGGGTCAAATTCATGATCAGTTCTTGGAACTGGGCGTTCTGAGCCTGGAGGTCCTTGATAGTCTGCTCGGCTGATGATTCAGGATTCATGACGATCGGCTGAAATAAACAGCGGAGAAGGGTAAGCAACCTGTCAAAGGGATACCTGCAATGCAATGAGATGTATGACATGCATGTAATGTTTTCAAGGACCTCGCGGGGTAAACAGAGAAACTTTGTTAGCATTTGGGAACTGGCAACTTGATTGAAGGTACTTCATGTTGTTGAGAGTCCTTCTTCAAGGGTCAAAGGCTCACCATATCCAGTGGGTCATAGCCCCTGACACCCTTGGCTAGAGGAAAATAAATCCTCTTTGCCCCTGGCTAGATGCTTGATTTATCCTGACCTGCATCACAAGCCCTTGAGATCCTTGAAATGGGTTAGGATGTATGCAATGGTATGCAATGGTATGATGTCATGCTATGCATGGGGTGAAGTAGGTAAACCCTGTTATGAGTCCCAATTAAGGACTATAAACAAACCCTGCAAGAAATTCAGTATACTTTGTTATGAGTCCCAATTAAGGACTATAAACAAAACCTGCAAGAGATCTAGTAAACCCTGTTATGAGTCCCAGTTAAGGACTATAAACAAAACCTGCAAGAAATTTGGTAAACCCTGTCATGAGTCCTAGTTAAGGACTATAAACAAGACCTGCAAGAAACTTAGTGTCCTGTTATGAGCCCCAATTAAGGACTATAAACAAGACCTGCAAGGAACCTAAGTAAAACCTGTCATGAGTCCCAATTAAGGACTATAAACAGAACCTGCAAGTGGTTAGTACACCCTGTTATGAGTCCTAGTTAAGGACTATAAACAAGACCTGCAAGAAACTTAGGTAAAACCTGTCATGAGTCCCAATTAAGGACTATAAACAGAACCTGCAAGACATCAAGGGTCAGATAACAAGCATGCAAGTAGTCAAGTACGAAGGCACACAAGTCACACAAAAGAAGCCCTTAAAGTTTAGGCCAGCATGAGGTCTAGGTGTTACCCTCTTTCAGTTGGTCGGTTCATACCTGTCCTATCAAAGTAAGCGGGTTCTTAGAGGATCCCAATATCATTGACTACCCTCAATCGGTCATAACTCCAGCATCGCAATCTTTTCTTGCGGCCAGAACCATCACGAGAGTTTAGCCTCAATGGGCATAGCATACTGCTACTGTTCTAATGGCCAAGTTGGGTCATTTAAGGTTCTAAGGTCTGTTGGTGCTTAATGACTCCTTGGAAGACCCATATTCTCCCCGTTTCAACACGAGGGATATCGGTACAGACCAAGGCGCCACACCAACGTAGCCACTGCTTCACCCATGTCGGTATACGCCGGACAGGTCCCTCACAGCTTATGCTACCTAAACAGGGTATCCCCAGATCCGGGTTAGGATCTATGTAACTCCCATGCAACCCACAATAGTAAAGCAAGCAATTCAGACCATTGAAAACACAGTTATGAACTATCCCTAAGGTACACCTCACTTTAAGTTTGGTCCCCAACAGAGTCGCCAGTTCTGTGATCGGTGGATCTGGAACTAACTGTTTAACGCTGGTTCGCGAAATGTCGCGGAAGCAAGAGTCGCCACCGTCTTTTATTTTCTCCAAATGGAAAGGACAAAAGCACAGAAAAATTCCTTAAAGAGATTGCTCTCGGTTCGGGAGGTAGATTATAGAAAGGGAAGGTGTTAGCACCCTTTCTATCCATGGTTATCCATGGGCTCTTAGATACTTGCTCATTGTGTTTTCAAAAATTGGTTTGTTTGCTTTTCAATGTGGGTTTAAAAAGTTTCTTTGAAAAGTTTCAGTTCGACTCGTACGTCAGAGTGTTTGAAAAGTTGCTTTCGAAAGCTTTTTGAAAAGGTGTCGGTGTGAAAAGTATTTTTGATTTGTTTTGAAATTAGAGCAAGTATCCTTGAGAACCTACCTACCCTAAGGAATTCGTCTGTGTAGATGTCCTTAAAAGTAGTGCCATCCCACCATTGAGAGGTAGGTAGCACCACCGTTGGAGGTGTTCGGGTCAATTCGAGTTTTAGGGACGTGGTGATCACCAGAGCAATAGGAAGACACCTTAGAAGCTACCCTCATGCCAGGTTCCCGGATCATGAGGACTTACTAAGACATCCTCTACTCGACGATCACCTTTCGAAAGGCAACAGTGAGGCGTACCCTAGGGGTGGTGTGTGCGAATCGTGTGTTGTTTTCATTTGTATTTGTCTTGTCATGCTTGTTGTGATCTACGCTTGATTTTAATTAGGGCCATTCATTCTTGCATGCATATTTAACAGTTATAAAGTTTGCGAGAAAATAAATCTAAGGCTATTACAAAGGCGCGGGTCCACATCGCCAAAAATTAAACCGGACCCGATTTGACTGAAAAAATAAATAAAGCGAATAAAAGTGCGAGAAATAAAATTGTTACAAGGCTTTGGGACATGTACATAATTATAATAAGCGACAAAGTAAAATGCGCGAAACAAAATAATTAAAGCGACGGGCGTTGGACCCTTTTTGCAAAAAAAGATTAACTTTAATAAGGAATTAAAATAAAAAATGAAAAATTAAATGTTTTGGGTATTTTTGTGTTTTTTAAGATTTAAAAGAAAAGAAAAATTAAAATTAAAATGGAATGCTAAACCCTAATTCTAATGTTTTTTTTAAGTTTATTGTGAAAATATTGAAATTTGACCTAATTTAAATCTAATTTATTTATGTACAAATTTAATTATAAAATATAAATAAATAAATAATTATTACTGTGAAAAAAAGGGCAAAATATGAAAAGGAATCAAAATTGCTAATTAACCTAATTCTATATTTTTTGGATTTTTAGTTGTTAAAAAGAATGAAATTATAACCTAATTAAAACTAAGTTTATTTACATATAAAATTTAATTATAGAAAATAAATAAAATAAATATTATTAAAAAAGAAAGTAAGAAGAATAAAAATTAAACCTAATTCTATTTTTGGATTTTAGTTATTAAAAGGAATTAAAGTTAAAAAACCTAATTAAACTAAATATTTACATGTAATTTATTTATGGAGATAATAAAATAAAAATTATATTTTTTTGCCTTTTTCTGATTTTATGATATTTTTCATATTTTTGTAAAAATAATTAATTAATTAAAACAAATAAGAAAAATAAATAACATAGCAATTGAGAAAATAAAATATAAAAAAGAAAAGCAAACCAGGGGGGGTAGCCCCAAATTGGAGGTGTTGATCCAAAGGTTCTGGCCCATTAAAGCTTTGATCCATTGACTTTGCCAGTTTGCATGCTAGCGCGTTGACTTGGATTCATGGTACACCCTGACTCTGAGCCCTTTGATGGATCTCCTAGGACGCGTGGGCGCTGATCCCTGAGCGTGCATGATGATCCTTAGCGTGAGTGCTACATAGGAGTGGTTAATGAAAAATAGCATGGAAATTGCACAGACCTGGGACTTGAACCCAGGTCTTGGAGGTTGTATGCATCACGTGTTGCCAACTGAGCCAATTAATTTCAATTAATATATTATGGTTAATAAATAATAAAAGGAAAAACCAACGCCTAATGGAGAGCACGCGCGAAATTCAAATGTAGCCAATCCCTGCGTGCCACGGAGTCGTCTTCTCCACCATCCCTGCAAACAAAACATATAGGCAACGGTTTTCGTTGCGTTGCCTAAACCCACATATCAAAAAATAGCGAATAGACCCTCGACGCTCATAAATTGAGCGCGAGGGTTGGAATCTTTTCGTCTTCAAGCGCTGATTGCAATGGTGGTACCGTGATGGTCTAATTGTTCTTAGTCTGAAAACCCCTAATTTAAGAAACCTGCAACCCTAGAAATTGGTTATGGCAAAATCGCATACGATGCATGATTATTCAATTGAATACCATGGTCAGCTTTAGAACTTCATAAGGAACAAAAATCAACAAATAAAAAGTGCAAAGGATGCTTAAATTATGATGCACGATTTCAACAATTTTTCTTTGCAGTTTGAGTTGTAGATACCACTTCTTTGCGTTTTGATTGATGTTAGGGATTGGCACACGTTCAGAGTTTGTCAAGGAAGTTATTGAACCAAGTTTGGAGCCTTGAATTCACCTCTAGGATGCTTTTCAGTTTTCAACTTTTAGGGAAAATTTTCAAGTTTTTGTATAGCTTCTGAGCGCAGCTGAGAGTGTCCTGGCCATTAGGGTTGATTCCTGATCATATAGTGAAGGCATTAGGTTAACAAAATTGCACAAAATCTCATGAATTCAATGTTTTGCATATTTGATTTTGTAAGATCTTTTTGAAATCTTTTCCATGTGCAATTTGTGTCAATTAGCTCCAATCACACCAATTCTTGCCATATTTAATTGTACACGAAATCTTGAGCCTAGAATGTGTACAAAAAGATTTTTTTAGGTCAAGTTTATATTTTCTATATATTTAAATGATTTAAATGAATTAATATTAATATAAATTCAAATAAATAATTAAAAATTGAGAAAATACTTCCCTTTGGGCCTAATGGTCGTGCATAGGCTTGGCATGAAGAAACTTGGAAGAAAAATGGGCCCATTAGCATATTTGCATCAATGTTGACTTTTCAAAATTCCCAAAAATTTCCCAACTTCCACAAGGCATAACTTGCTCAATTTTTAAGCTTTTCACATGTTCTTGGACATTTTGGAAAGGTCTTTGAGTCCTTTAACCAATGCCTTTGGTCCCATGTCATTTTGATTTACCAATCTCAAGTTATGGCCTTTGACTTAAAGTCCCTTTTTGTTGACTTTTGAAAATGACCTATAATGTTGAAATTGATAACTTTTTGTGAGAGCATTTCTTGGACTTGGAATATGAAGATGAGTTGTAGGAAATGTCTTTCTCTTCAAAATGAGCTTTGGATGGAATTTTTCTGATAATCCATGTGAAAGTTATGCCCTGGTCAATTTCAGTTGACTTTTTCAGCTGTCCAAATATAGTAACTTTTGCATCTTTGATGATTTCTGAGCCAAATTTTGAGAATCATGATCAAGCATTGATCAAATTATGTTTGTGGCTTCAAAATGATATGTTGACCAAAAATTTGAACTTTTGACTGTCAAATGACCATTTTGCCCCTACAGTTGACTGTAGTGAAATTTAGGGTTTTGACTGTGCAATTTTGAGCTGAATGCCTTGAAACTTGATATGAGGATACTTGACCACATTTGTAGGCATATGAGACTTGATTGGGCCTTTGAAAACTTCATTCTCTTGATCAGAACACAAACCCTAGTTTTGCCTGTACAGGAGACTGTTGAGCTGCACAACCCTTGGGGAATTTTATGACTTAGTGTTTCCAGTGATTTCTGGTAAACAACCGCTAGTCTTCCAAACTATCGAATAATCTTTATTAACGCTACTCAATCTCTTTGGTAACTCACAGGATCGACTAGATTGATCCTAGGACTCCTTGGATATCAAGGTTACTCTCACAATCGAACAATTATTCATGGGTGCTATTGTATAGATGTTTGGTTTGTTTCGATCCCTCTCTCTAAGAGTTTAAGAATGTGGTCAAAATGTATGTGAAAACTAAGTTATACGAATGATTGCTAATTGTAAGGCTGATTGAAAAGGCATATAAAACTGTATGGAAAATGAAGTAACTGGTTTCGATCCATAAAACATTTAACACAAAAGGTTTCTGGAATGTGGAAGTTTAAAATGTGAAGAAAGCGTTTAATGCAAGAAATCTAGAAAGGAGTTTAAGTGAAAGTACATGTCTGAAGAATAATACTTGAAAGTAAAGGCATTGAAAGTGTAAAAGTTCTTTGAAATATAGAGTGCTTCGAAATATAAAGAATGCAGTAAAATGTAAAACTTTAAAGAAAAAGCTTTGAAATGAAAAGACAGTAGATAAAGAAACTTGTAAATGTTGTTCGACAGAAAGAAAAAGAAGGAAAGTGCTGGAAATAGTAAAAGGGCTTTTATTCAATTAAAAAATACATGGTGCTATCATACATACATCTCTCTTGCATTCGTTTCCCTTGCCATGTGGTAGTTTGAATGTTATTGAGTATTTTGTATAACAGATATGACACACTGAAATCCTAACACTAAGACTTCTATTTATACTAATTCGACCCTAACGGTCTCGCTACAAGATCATGCCACGTTTCGAACATGCAAGACAATGCTCCTTTCATCTTTCCACGTGTCCTCAAATGCTCCAACACATAACTTTCAAACTTTGAAAGTCCCGCTTTCATTTAAATTTCAAATGCTTTGGTGTTTCTCTGCTTCGAACGCTCTTCTCAGACTTAGCTTCGCTGCTGTTTCGAGATCCCTTTGGATACGCTCCCAAGATCACCGTTCGAAGCTTCAAGCTTTGACACACTCATTCGAAACACTGCTTCTGCAATTTCGAAGCGTGGTGTTTTAATTCCATTTCGATCAGAACTTCTAGCTCTTTTTGAATTCTAAATAACATTATCAAAATCTTCAGCCAACAAATTGCCCCTTTAAAATATGTATTTCGATCTCTCTGAGAAATACCTATTTTAAACATTTATACAAGATTTTGATAGGATCTTCGAATCATCATAGCATTTAATGCGTTTGACCCTAGTCACATCAATCATAGCACCCTTTGGGTACCTTAACCGCCCAGAGTCACTTCACAGCATGGTGCAGTTATAAGTAATGATTGTTTTTAAAATCACGCCTATTACCTATATCAACTTCTCGCCACCTCTTCATCACACCAATCCATGATCTCCACGTATCATATTTTCACTCGGTGGATGTTTCATCTTCTTATTATAAAACGTCAATTTAACTTTCCTTTTTCCTTCTTTACACTCTAAACCTTTCAAACTCTGGAATTTTACTCTTCTTCTCTCATAAACACTCTAAGCTCTCAAATCGACAAAAATGTCTTCTTCCACATCATCCCAACTCAAGAAAGCTTCCAAGAAGAAGGGAAAAACTACAGGAGCAACTATGGAGAGTAAAATCGTCACCATTCAAGGCCAATCTGCTCTTGCTCCTCAAATGATCTCCAAAGAAAAAGAAATGCTGTACGCATCACAGGTACTCATCCCTACCCATGTTGCTGGTAAGAGGTTAGCCTTAAATGGCCCTCTTACAGTTTTTGAAATACTAAAAGACACCAGGACCATTTTTCCCGTGTGTTACAACTTCAAACCTTTATTCAACAAAATGGATGCCCCTAGGGCAGCAGAATTTCTTAATCCGAAAACCACAGAAACCTCAACTGTTCACCCCAAGGACCCATTTATCTTGGATTATGTAAAAAGCAATTTTAAACCATTCCGATCTTGCCCTACTGCTGATGTTGCTTATCAAAACTGGTTTGCGAAAGTAGAAGCCAAAAAATCCCAGCAATGGGAAGAACTAGGTATTTATAACCTTATTAAACTGTCGAAACCTGGATTCACTTATAGTCATCCTCTGCTATTTGCGTCCCTCTACTTCTGGGATAGTACCTACAACACTTTCCATCTTCCAGGTGGAATGATCACCCCAACCTTCTTCGATATAGCAGCCATTACTGGGCTGTCGCCAGTGGGGGAAACTTATGTTCCTGACAATGAAGAGCACTCAAGCATAATTGACTTCGAAGTCAAGTTAGCCAGCTTCTCCAAATTTATCGGCCATTATCATGTTGAAGGGGATAATGTGTCTGATACAGAACACATTGCTTTCTTAACCCTGTGGCTGTCTAGGTACGTTTTCTGTAGTAGATCCCTGCAGGTAGCTAGTAGGTTCATTCCTTTAGCTAGGGATTTACACGAAAATCGCAAAGTGTGCCTAAGCGAATTACTCTTAGTTGACCTCTATGAGAGCCTGAGGTCAGCTGTTTCGAGCCTCAAATCCCACAATTCCAAAAACATTCTTTTAGCTGGCCCATTTTGGTTACTTCAATTATGGCTCAATGCCATGTTCGAACCTTCTTTACCAACTGCCAACACCATAGACGAACAAGATGCAGAAATAAGTGATAGGATAGTCGAAGGCACTAGGCTTCGAAGACTAACCCCTAGTGATGACAAGGATGACTTCAAGGTTCAATTTTCGAAGTACATCTTGATACTCTCAAAAAGACACAAGTTCGAAGAGAGCATGGCGCCCTTTGCTTCGAGGGCTCATGGACCTTCTTGGTTCACCATGGCTCTCTCAGAAGCCATCAAGAGTAAGGAAATCCAAGATGTGTGGAGAGCTTTCTTGCTTCCTAGACTTATCTCTTCAAGGATAACCCCAGCTAAGAACCAAATTCTTCTCTTTGCCTACCAACCAAACTTCGTTTCGAGGCAGTTTGGCCTATGCCAACTGATTCCTGAACCTTTGTTTCAGACTGAGAGCGCCATCACATCTGGTCGAACTTTCAAGGCAAGGGAAGCCAAGATCCAACAAGAACAATACCAGGGTTTTGCCCAATTTGAACTGATAGCCTTCGAACCTACTCATCTCGCGGCCAAAGGATTTCTGGAGTGGTGGATTAAGTTTTATCAAACTTGTATGTTCGATACGCTTACTATTCGACAGAAACTAATTGATGCCTTCGATGTGCAGGTACCAGCAAAGAAAGGTATGTTTACTCATGCCAAAGAAATAAAAGCTTTTCAAAATTACTTCGAAACTACTTACGACCCCACACGCTTGGACTCCACTGTGCATCAAGCGGCTGAGACCTTGAAGGAAAAATTTAAACAAAAAGTTTCCAAGCTAAAACTTCCTTCAGGGCTGTCACCTGAGGATAGGTATAGGTTGGCATTCGAAATGCATCCACCTAAATTCCCCAGATTACCTACCTCAGAACTGGCTCTGGCTTGGTTTCCCCCATATCCATGGTGGTTTACTTGCAAAGAGATGTTCAAATATCTTCAAAGGAAACCAAAGCCATCTGAGACTGTGACATGGGCTCGACACTGGCTTCATGATTTCCCAGGACATCTTCGATATGACCTTTCTGCCATGTCAATTAAATCTGATCAAGGCACAGGTGCGAATGCTTGGGAAAAACTCCCAAATATCTTTATTTTCCAAATCTTTAACCTTTGCTTTGAATGTTTTGATTTTCAGCTATCAGGATAAAGACCACTGCCTCGAAATCGAAGGAAGGAAGTGCCTCTCAAGCCTCCATCGAAACTACCGAAAAGACTAATCCACCCGAGACGACTACTGCTGCTGCAACTACACCAACAACAACAACGCCAACAACAATAAGTGCCCCAATTCCAACGGTAATCACTTAGTTTTTATGCTTCGAATTCACTCAATCCTTTTATATCTAACTTCGTTAAACTTCGTGCAGACCAACAAGCTTCCCCCCACTACTCCCAAGAAGCGGAAACCAAGCACCACTGGGGAAGATCTGACTGCTGGGGGAAACTCAAACATTGCTTCGAAGAAGAAGCTGAAGAAAGCCACACCCAAAAGTACTGCTCCTACTAGTGTCTCTGGACTTGACTCCAGGGATGCTGCTCCCTTACCACAATCCAAAAATCCACCTTCGACCTCCAACCCACAGTTGGAACGCATAGCTAGTAACCTCTCTTCTGAGGGGCCACAGGTAAATCGAATTTCTTCTAAAAATGTTTAACTTCTTGTTACCTTGGTGAGTGTCATCCTTTAACACTTTGCTGCTCCTTGCAGAACATCCTGAATCCTACTTCTACTATTTCGACCTCACCGTCCAGGGCTGCTGTTCCGCTTAATTCCTCTCCTCAAGGAGATTCCAGCAATTTGGTCCAAAACAAAGGTTCTTCCAACGTAGCGGTTTTGGCTGGAACTTCTGAGCAACCAGATGACCAAGGCACCTCCATTCCTCTGAAAGAGGTTAACGAAACCATACCTCAAACGTCTGCAGAGGACTCACAAAGGGTTCTTCAAAAGTCCCCCCTTGAAACTCTTCAAGAGGATCCAAAGGATGCTCAGACTGAAGAGGAAAAAGCTGATTCTGGGCAAGGATTCGAAGAATCTGCAGACGAAGAATCTGAGGAGGAAAACGCCAATGATGGGGACAATGACAATGATGGTTCGACTGCCGGGACGGAGTCTAATGCACATAGCGGTGAAAAGGATGGTATCGAAGTGGTAGATTTGGTAGAGGATGAAGAAGACCAAGAGCACGAAGCAAATGAAGGGGATGGTGATACAATCAACGAAAACCCAAAGGTTGAAACAAACGAGGTTCCCCTACGCGTGGAATTCCCCCAATCCTCTCCGTCTCGAATGACTGATGAGGAACTGGCACTTCTGAGGCGAAATGACCCTATTGGGTACATGAAGGCAAAGTTGGCCCAGAGGGACATTCCACTCGCTAGGGCTGGCACTAGTTCAACCAGCTATCCTCTTCCCACAGATGAAAGAGTTGTTCTTCTCAACAAAATTAGGAGAACTATTCTCAATGTGGATATCTTCGAAGTGCTTAAGCAAGATAGTACTGCTTGCTACACTATGAAGGAGCTGCTTACCAAGGTTAATCTTTCCAGTTGCTCTTTGCCAGTCAGTACTCTCTTGTTTGATCTTCAAAATCTGCTGGACAACGTAACTGGCTATCTTCTCCAAGACGAATCTGCTGCCAAGCAGGTTCACGAAAAACGCATTGCTATGGATGCCGCCTATGAACAAGCTTCGAAGCTTTCTCAAGAAGCTGAAGATCAGGCTATGCATCTGAAGCAGGCAAAAACTGAATATGAGGCTCGAGCTGAGTCCATTCTTATTTGGGAAAGGCAGATTCTGGAACTTCAGCAGAAAGTTAAGGAGGCTAAGGAACAACAACTAGCCTTCGAAACTAATCCTGCAGGTAACCAATTCGAAGAGCTTCTCAACCGGGGGCTTGCAGAAATGGAGACTGCAGAACAACTTAAAGGAGAAGTGGCAACCTTGGAAGGTGCCAGGCGGTTTGCTCAGCAGAGACTTGAAACATTTCGAAGTACCTTTACTCGATTGAAAAATAATGTTTATTTCTAGATTTTTTGTTTATCTGACCATAACTTTGGTTCTTTCAATGTAATATTCGAACAACGCCATTTTGGCATTCTTATCTTGCCATCTTGGCTTTTTTATAATACTTTGTTTACGTTGTTACTATTCGAATTTCCCGCAGGCTTGGTTTATATTTCTTTAAATATTTCCCATTAACCTTTAGGACACGTTTATCATCTAAGAGTTCTTCGACTTCGTAGGCATTGTTAGAGAAAACTTTTAGTACTCGAAAAGGTCCTTCCCAATGAGGTGACCATTTACCTAATGCTTTGTTCTTTTTATCCATAGGCAATATGACTCTCCAAACCAAGTCATTAATGACGAATACTTTTTTCTTCACCCTCTTATTGTATGTTCTGGCCACTCTTTCTTTTTGCCTCATCAAAATATCCAACGCATGTAATCTAATTTCGTCCAATTCAACTAATTCGTTCATCATCATTTCCCAATATAACGCGGCTGGGATTTCGTTTTGTTTCTGTATTCGAACTGATTGCAGATGAATTTCTACTGGTAACACTGCATCATGGCCGAATGTAAGTTGAAAAGGAGTAGTGTTAGTGGCTTCTTTTGGAGATGTTCTACAAGCCCATAATACTTGGTCCAGAGTTTTGTGCCAATTTCTTGGCTTCTTGCCAATATGCTTCTTGATTAATCCTATTATTACTTTGTTTGCCGCTTCGACCTGTCCGTTTGCTTGAGCATAATATGGTGTTGATGTTAGCAATCTAAACCCCATTTCTTGGGCAAATCCTTGCATTTTTCTACCAGTAAATACAGAACCTTGGTCTGTAGTTATACTTTCTGGTAATCCAAACCTATAGATAATGTGCTTTTGTATAAATTCGATAATTGCCTCTTGATCAGCAACTACCAAAGGTATGGCTTCAATCCATTTGGTAAAATAATCTACTCCTACCAAGATATATTTCTGACCTTTGGACGAAGCAGGATTTATTTCGCCTATCAGGTCCAATGCCCATCCTCTGAATGGCCATGGTTTGATGATCGAATGCAGCTCACTTGCAGGGGCGTGTTGAATTCCTGCGTGTTTCTGACATTCCTCACATCCTTTCGCGAAGTCTATGCAATCTTTAAGCATGCTAGGCCAATACAAACCATATCGAAATAGCAACCATTTCATTTTATGGCCTGCTTGGTGTGCCCCACATGCCCCATTATGGACTTCAGACAATGCTAAATATGCCTCACTCTCTCCTAGGCATTTCAATAAAACACCTTCTTGGGTCTTTTTGAACAATTCGTTCCCCATGAGGAGGTATGACAATGCTTTATATTTTGTTCTTCTATCTACTTTTAGAGTTGGGTCTGCTAAATAACTCTTTAATGGACTTCGCCAATCTGTATCTGACAAAGTATTTATGGCTAGAATTTCGAATCCCTGTTTCTCGGCATATCCCAATCTCATATTTTCCAGATCTGATGGTGTGAATCTAGTAGCCATAACTCTTCCCCTTATTTCGACCAAATCCTTAAAATTCTTGGTGGATACTCTATAACCTGAAGCCAACTGCGCTAAGTCATTTGCTTCTTGGTTTTCTAATCTTGGTATGTGTTGAATATCCATGTATTCAAACTTTCTCAATAGCCTATTGACTATGACGAAGTATACCATTAGATTTTCCTTTATGCACTTATATTCTTTTGTAATTTGTTTGACCACCAACTCAGAATCTCCTTTAATTTCGACTCTGGTTGCCCCCAATTCCAACAAAGCTTCAAGTCCAACAATGAGCGCTTCATACTCAGCTTCGTTGTTCGAACAACGAGGACCATCCAATTTATACTTGAATTTTGTTGGAATTCCTTCAGGAGAAATTAGAAGGACTCCAACACCACTTCCATTCTTGTGGGTTGAACCATCAAAGTACAGTTTCCATGGTTGCATTTCGACGTAACTCATGCTTGTCTGCTCAACCAACGAATGATCCACAATGAAATCAGAAATCACTTGACCTTTCATAGCTTTTAAGGGCATGAACGTCAATGAATATTCTGTTAAGGCCAGAGCCCACTTTCCAACTCTACTATGCATTATTGGCTTTGAAAGCATATGTTTAATGACATCGAAGTGAGACGAAACATAAACATCAACAGGTTTTATATAATACTTGAGTTTCATACAAGAGAAATACAAACAGAGACATAGCTTTTCTAAGTTGCTATATCTGGTCTCTGCATCATTCAGCACTCTACTTAGATAGTATATGGCCCTTTCGACGCCATTGTTATCTTCTTGTGCTAACATACTACCTATGCTAACTTCAGAGGCAGATATGTACAATCTCATGGGCTTCCCCCATGATGGTGGAGACAAGATAGGAGGCTGAGAGAGATATTCTTTTATTTTGTCAAACGCCTCCTGGTGAGCTTCGTTCCATTCGAAGGCTTGACCTTGCTTCAGACGAAGTAACGGAGAGAAAGCTTGAGTCCTTCCACTCAGGTTCGAAATGAATCTTCTGAGGAAGTTAACTTTCCCTAGTAGAGATTGCAACTCCCTTTTTGACGCAGGTGCTTTCGTCTCCATTATGGCTTTGGTTTTGTTCTGGTTGATTTCAATTCCTTTCTTGTGGACCACAAAACCAAGAAAATCTCCAGCCTGCACAAAAAATGCACATTTAAGGGGATTCATTTTTAAGCCATGTTTTCTCATTCGCTCGAATGATTGGCTTAAATGATGCAAATGTGCTTCTGCAGATATAGATTTGATGACTATATCATCAATATACACCTGCATGAAGGTTTCGATAAAGTCATGAAAGATTGAATTCATCGCCCTTTGATAAGTTGCCCCAGCATTTTTTAAACCAAAAGGCATCACCACCCATTCGTAGGTGCCTAAGGCTCCTGGGCAACGAAATGCTGTCTTTGCAACATCTTCTTCAGCAATGAAAATCTGGTTATATCCAGAGTATCCATCTAACATGCTCAAGTATTCGAATCCTGCAGCAGAATCTACTAGCATTTCTGCCACGGGCATGGAATATTCATCCTTAGGGGTTGCAGTATTTAAATCCCTAAAATCTATGCAAATCCTTAAAGAACCATTTTTCTTGATAACAGGTACTATGTTTGCTAACCATTCGACGTACCTTGTTGTTCTGATGAATTTGCAACGCAGCAACCTTTCGATCTCAGCTTTAATTTTTGTGAGAACCGCTGGCGCGAATCTTCTGGGAGTTTGTTTGATGGGCCTCTTGCCATCTTTGATTGGCAGCCTATGTTCGACCAACTCCCTCTTTAAACCAGGCATCTCATCATAATCCCATGCGAAACAATCTTTGTTCTCCTTAAGGATTTCGATCACTTTTTCCTTGAGGCCTGGGCTAAGTTTAGCACTTACGTAAGTTACTCTTTTTGTTTTGTCATCCCCTAAGTTGACTTCTTCGAGTGGGTCCTGTGCCAACATTTTGACACCTGAATTTATGGGATCCCTTTCGAAGCCTAAAGGTTCTTTGTCATAGATGGCATCTAACCTTTGATCCATCTCCAACTCTTCGCTGGGTGAGCATTTCGAACCCCCCCCACTAACTTCATTCGTTTTTTCAAATGATTCATTTATCTCAGCCTCTAAGGCCGCTTTTGATTCATTCTCAGCCATGTAGGCCGAAATCCTTTCGAAAAAGGTAGACTCAGTCATGATTAAGGTTGTCGAAGTCCCAGCCTGCTGGCCGTTTTGGTATAGCACCTTCAACTTCCTCTTCTTCACTAATTATTGTTCTATCCCAGTAGAGTCCATCATGACGAAGTGTCATGTAGTAGTGGGCATTTCTAGTTTCATTTATCTCATCATTTGGAACACATGGAGCAATCTTTGCCAGATTTTTATCATAATCCCTTTTGTCAACTAGATTAACAGTTGACATAAAGTAACTCTGGTCTGCTTCGATATTTTCCACGATTCCGTCATCTCTCCACAGGACTAGTCGTTGATGCATTGACGAAGGAACTGCTCCCACGCCATGAATCCACTCTCTTCCTAGCAGTAGGTTATAGTTGGCCTTGGCTTCGACAACCATAAACATGGTGGGCCTGCAACTTGAGCCTATTGTCAATTCCAACTGGATTACCCCCAGTGTTTTACCCACTTTTCCTTCATAATTGGATAGAACCATATTATGGGGCTTGATATCCCCTTCGCGGATTTCCAACCTTTTTAGCATGAAATGGGGAATCAGATTGACTGCAGCACCCCCATCTACCAGAACTTTGTTCACCCCATGGACACCCACTTTCGCCCGAATGAAAAGTGGTTTGAGATGATTCTTCATTGTAGGCTCTGGACGTTCGAAGAACGCATTTTGTTCTTCAACAGCCCCATTGTCCATCACGTAGTAGCATACGGGCCTATGTTTCATTAAATCTGTGGTGTCTTCTTCCTCATATTCATTGATTTCGGTTTCTTGCCCGAATTCGCTGGGAAGCACAGACACTACATTACAGTTCAGGTTAAATGAAGACTCCCCCTCCGATTCGAAGTTATCTGTTATCATATCTTCGTCCTCTTCCGGGCCTGGGGTGTATTCCTTTGGTCCGTCTTGTTGATCTTCAGAGAAAAGCCTTCTGTTGACTGGAGGTTTCTCTTCCGTCTGGCTTTTTGGTTTATTGGTGCTCGATTCGCCTTGTATCTTTGTTGAAGTATCCCCTTTGTTTGCCACAGCTTCTCTTTCAGCCTTTCGAATCCTTTGCTGTCTGCGCCACTGGGATCTTGACATGGGGTTCCTTCCTTTGTAATTTTCTAATCTGACTTCCTCCCTTTTTTGTGTGTTGAATTGCCTCCTGTATGTCACAGCATGGCGTGCATTTCGTTCAGCATTCCTCCATTTGTCTTTGCCTTTGTCATTTCTGGCTTGCAGCCATCTATCGGTTGGCACTTCAGCAGGGAGTTTGAAAGTCACTCTTCGAGCAACTTTGGGGTGAGGGCTATCAGGTCTTCGCTGTTTGTATATGCTGTCGAAACGTGGGCCCATCTGGGCAGTTTCTTGATGGCTCCAGCAAGGGGCGAAGGGGATCGTTTCGAAGGCCCTAGCCATGCTTTGGTCATATACAGCAGAACATCTTGGGCACACCAAGCACTTAGTTGCCCCTTTGTAGCAGCGAAAAATAAACTCCAATAAACTCTCTCCAGCCTTGGGGTAGCATCTAAAGAGTTGGTTATCCTGGCGCCAATTGTTGCCAGTTCGAGCCCTCTGTACCCTTTCGAAATTTGCAGCAATTCTTTGGTTGCAGAGGATGCTGCACCTAGGGCACAGTATCATGCCTGGATCTCCTTTGTGGCATGACATGAGATAGTCTTTGAGAGTATCATCTCCAGTGTGATTGTCCCCCATTCTATGTTTTTCTTTTTCTAAGTATTTTTCCACTTCCTTCATCTCAGAACGGGGTCTTTCCATGTCCACCATATTTATTTCCAAATCCCCCTCTTTTGTTTCGTCATCGCCCCATCCTGTGGGCTTTATATCTTCGATCTGGACCTTCGAACTTTCTGGGGCAGAATATTTGACCAGATAGTCATATTTTCCACTGGGTTCCCCTAGAGTGTCCCATATTTCCTTCTGAGAGGGGACTGGCTGCGTAATTTGTACTTTCTCTAATTCCAAACTCAAGCCCTCAGTGACTTGTGTAAATCCTTCGTTGTGATCCCCTTGGCCTTCAGTAGCCTGGGTTTCTCCTGCAGCAGCCACAGGTCCAGCGATCGAAGTGTCTGGTGTATTCTGGATGCCTTCAGTGACTTCCTCGCTGACTTCGACCATCACCCAGTTTTCGACTTCAATGTCCTTCTCCCCAGTTAGGGTGTCGCTTCGATCAATTTCCACCATGTTGACTTCTCCAATGCATGCAGGCTCGGAGTAGTTGGTGTCTGCGACGTCCAAAGGATCTTCGTCTACTTTCATCTTCATCTTATCAGCAAACTTTAATCTGCCGTCTTTGATTGCGTTTTGAATCAAATCCCTGAAAAGAAAACATTGTGAGGTCTTGTGGCCTAGGAAACTATGATATTTGCAAAATCCCCTTTTCTTCCTTTGGTCCAAAGGGGGTATTTTGACATTTGATGGCACAATTAGTTGGCCATCTTTGACAAGCAAGTCAAAGATTTCGTCACATTTAGTGACATCGAAGGTGTAAACCTTCTTTGGAAACTTATCACTTTTCTCATTTTCAACAATATCTTTCCCTTTCGTAGGAACTAACATTTTGCAGGAGTAAGGTGGGGCCTGTTTTAATTCAGCGAGGTCGATTTCGACCTCTTCGAATTCGAATTCAGGATATTCTTCTACTTCCTCAGTTCCAACATAGGAAATTCTTTCTTTCTTGCTATTCTTAAAGACTCGGGCTTTTTCGGCTTTTAGTCTTTCGACCTGTCGAACCCTATCGGCTAACTGAGCCATATCCCTCAAGTGCTGAGTATCTAATTTCTTTCGAATAGAGTAATCCAATCCCCCAGCAGCCATTTCGACTAACTCATGCTCAGGCACTACTGTGTAACATCTGGATTTTAACAGCCTAAATCTATTCAAATAGTCATCAATGGGTTCAGTGAACTTTCTCTTAACACTAGCCAATTCCTTCAGACTTATTTTCGATTGTCCCATGTAAAATTGTTCATGGAATAATCTCTCTAAAAGGGTCCAAGTATCGACAGACCCAGGAGGCAACGTGGTAAACCAAGTGAAAGCGTTTTTTGTCAAGGAACTTGGGAAATATTTGATTCTAAGATCTTCATTATTGGCTATATCCCCCGCTTCGGTTAAATATCTCGCTATGTGTTCGACTGTAGACTCGTTGGTATCCCCAGCGAACTTTGTAAATTTAGGGACTTTGTATCCCCTTGGTAAATCAGTATGCATTATACAATCTAATATAGGAGAAGCGTAATTTGGCCTCCTCATTCCCATATTGAGGCCGTTTTGGGTCATGATCCTCTCTATCATGGTGGTCAGATTATTTTCTGCCAAGATGTTATCGTTTCGAACCCTATGAACGACAGCATCGGCATCTTGGTTTCGACCAACCAAAACAACTCCCCTAGGTTGTTCTCCTCGAAATTCTGGGGCTTCTGGTCTTTCGATCCTTGCCCCTGGTTCCATAATTTCCCTTTGTGGGCCTGGAATTATTGGGGCTTCTAACCTTGGTGCTCTGGCCCCTAAGTTAACCTCTTCTCTGAGTGGTCTATGAATTGGGTCGTTGGAAATTTGTTCTATAACAGGCACGTTTGTTCGAAATCCCGCCTGGTTCTGCCTACGCCTTTCTGTGGGAGCAAAGAAATCTGCTATTCGACTCATATTGTCAGCGTTTTCCCTGTTCGTCACAGTCACATTCTGAACTATTGGGGCGAATATTTCCTGCATGGTTTGCGCTAACACCCCTATCATATTGTGGTTGCTTTCATCCATCAATTGCCTAAAAGCCAACTGGTTATCTGTGGTTAGGGTAGGCAACGTGCTATAACCCACTGACCCTTGGTTATTTGACATAAATTGGTTTGCCCCAGACCCAGATCCTAGTTGTGGGGATGAATTTGATATGGAATTGTGTAATCCTGCCATAAAAGATGTTGGCATTCCGTAAGAAGAACTTCTAATTCTATTCCCATCGAAGCCGGGTGGTCTAGTTGATGGAGATGCGAAATGGGGTTGTGTCCCAGGTGGTGGAACGAATCCCCCAGGGTAACCCATGGTTCCAGTATTTCCTAAGATCGAACTGTTGGTTGATACGCCACTTACTCCGTTGGTGGCCATGTTACTGGTTGAAGATGCAACAGCCTGTGCATTCGAAGGGATTACATTAGATGCTCCGCTCGAAATGGACGCGTTAGTGCCTGTTGCCTGTGGGCCACCTTGGTCTCCTTGTTGGTTGTCTGAATTAGACATTTTGTCCAAACGTTTTCTTCTGGATAAAGGTTGGTTGCTGTTGGTTATCTTACCACTTCTCAGGTTCATAAAACACCCAAACTTCTTATGTTCCTACGTTTCTGGGATGGCTATGTCTTGACAATCCTTAATTCTGATATCCAACTATGGGTCCCACCGGGTGTGCCAATTTGTTTCCAGTGATTTCTGGTAAACAACCGCTAGTCTTCCAAACTATCGAATAATCTTTATTAACGCTACTCAATCTCTTTGGTAACTCACAGGATCGACTAGATTGATCCTAGGACTCCTTGGATATCAAGGTTACTCTCACAATCGAACAATTATTCATGGGTGCTATTGTATAGATGTTTGGTTTGTTTCGATCCCTCTCTCTAAGAGTTTAAGAATGTGGTCAAAATGTATGTGAAAACTAAGTTATACGAATGATTGCTAATTGTAAGGCTGATTGAAAAGGCATATAAAACTGTATGGAAAATGAAGTAACTGGTTTCGATCCATAAAACATTTAACACAAAAGGTTTCTGGAATGTGGAAGTTTAAAATGTGAAGAAAGCGTTTAATGCAAGAAATCTAGAAAGGAGTTTAAGTGAAAGTACATGTCTGAAGAATAATACTTGAAAGTAAAGGCATTGAAAGTGTAAAAGTTCTTTGAAATATAGAGTGCTTCGAAATATAAAGAATGCAGTAAAATGTAAAACTTTAAAGAAAAAGCTTTGAAATGAAAAGACAGTAGATAAAGAAACTTGTAAATGTTGTTCGACAGAAAGAAAAAGAAGGAAAGTGCTGGAAATAGTAAAAGGGCTTTTATTCAATTAAAAAATACATGGTGCTATCATACATACATCTCTCTTGCATTCGTTTCCCTTGCCATGTGGTAGTTTGAATGTTATTGAGTATTTTGTATAACAGATATGACACACTGAAATCCTAACACTAAGACTTCTATTTATACTAATTCGACCCTAACGGTCTCGCTACAAGATCATGCCACGTTTCGAACATGCAAGACAATGCTCCTTTCATCTTTCCACGTGTCCTCAAATGCTCCAACACATAACTTTCAAACTTTGAAAGTCCCGCTTTCATTTAAATTTCAAATGCTTTGGTGTTTCTCTGCTTCGAACGCTCTTCTCAGACTTAGCTTCGCTGCTGTTTCGAGATCCCTTTGGATACGCTCCCAAGATCACCGTTCGAAGCTTCAAGCTTTGACACACTCATTCGAAACACTGCTTCTGCAATTTCGAAGCGTGGTGTTTTAATTCCATTTCGATCAGAACTTCTAGCTCTTTTTGAATTCTAAATAACATTATCAAAATCTTCAGCCAACACTTAGCTTGGCAATTTCTTGGAGAATATGGGAGGGCAAATTTTGGGGTACAACAGGCTCCTATGCCCCAGCATAGGGTAAATGCCATTGAGGAAGAAGTGTACGCTGTTTCGGTAAATGAAGTTGTTACCCCTCTGAAGACTGTTAAGAAAAACCTACTGCGGGCCGGTTTATTTCCGGGATGCGGTGAAGGTTGCCTGTTCTGTGCTATTTCCCTATCTGATTGTCCCTTGCTGAGGTTAGGCATCCAAGGCCTAATGGATAGCAAGGAGATTCTATTCAAAAAGACTGCTGTTCAACTGGTTCCAATGAAAGAAGTTTCTGTAATTACCATCTTCAAAAATCCAATCAAGGCTCCCCCAAAGAAGCCTGTTCAAATTATGACTGTTGCACCTGTGATTATTACTGTCCCGGGGCCCCTCCCCTACATATCTGATAAAGCTGTCCCCTGGCATTATGGGGCAGACGTGTATGTAAATGGAGTCAAACAAGAATTCGACGCTAGTGCCAGTATCTGCGATATCACTAGTCCGGCCAAGGTCACCCGCAGTGGCAGGCTCTTCTCGCCTGACATTGCACCGCCCGCTATTCGAAGACCCCTCCTCATAAAACCTACAAGTATACCTGGTCCTGTTGCTGATCAAATTGTTTCCCCTGCTGCCGAGTCATCAAATGCTCGGGGCAAAGGGATTGAAGAAGAGCCTGCCCGGATGGAGGCACCAATACCCATAAATGCTGAGGCCTCCCGACAAGAAATGGAGGAGATTCTGAAAATAATAAAGAAGAGTGATTTTAATATTGTCGAGCAGTTGGGGCATACACCCTCCAAGATCTCCCTGCTCTCCTTATTGCTATGCTCTGAGGCCCATGCTAAGGCCTTGATCTCATTTCTCAAGACGGCCCATGTGCCGCAGGAGACGTATGCAGTCCAGTTCACTGATTGCATAGCAAATCTAACGGCGGACAACGGCTTGGGATTTTCAGATGCTGACCTGACCGCGAAAGGGAGAGACCACAATGATGCCCTGCATGTCTCCATCGAATGCAGGGGCACTACTCTGGCGCATGTATTGGTGGATACTGGTTCTTCCTTGAATGTTCTACCGAAAAAGGTTTTAGATCGTCTGGATTATGAAGGCCTAGAACTGAAGCCCAGCCATATCATCGTCAGGGCCTTTGACGGTTCCAAAAGGATGGTTCATGGAGAGGTTAACATCCCTATTCGTGTGGGCTCCCAAGTGTTTGACTCTACCTTTTATGTGATGGATATACGTCCATCGTACTCTTGTTTGCTGGGTCGACCTTGGATCCATAAAGCTGGGGCAGTGACCTCCACCTTGCACCAGAAGCTGAAGTATCCCGTCAGGGGGAAGATCGTCACTGTGCAAGGAGAAGAGGAGTATATGGTGAGCCATTTGAATTCCTTCAGGTACATTGAGATGGACGGAGAGTTCATTGAAACCCCCTTTCAGCATTTCGAGGAGGTGCATCCAATTTCAGCCGCTGCAGAGACAATAGCCGAAGAGAATGATTCCTTGAAGATGGCTTCCCTAAGGGATGCCCGGGCTGTGGTTCAGAAAGGCAATTGTGCACACTGGGGTCAGCTTCCTGACTTCACTCAGAAGAACGACAAGTTTGGGCTAGGCTTTACTGCAGAGGCTCAGAAGGCGGTGCGCAAAGAGAAGATCGGAAAGGCTCCGGTGTTTATTTCCAGCTCAAGGGTGAATGCTATCGAGGAGGATGTAGAGGAAGCTGAGTTTGACAGTTGGATCTACCCGACTACCAGCAACGGACCAAGCAACTGGACGGCAAAGGATTTTACCCCTATCACATTTGTCACGCAGTAATTAATTCCTTTTGATTTCCAATTTGTAACAAACAATATGTTAAAACTTTGTTGGCTCGGTGTCCTACCCGGGGCATCGTAGCTCCATTTGTGAGGGCTTTTTGTATGACATTTTCATATATCATCAATCAAAACATTGGACGTTTGTTGCATTTCAAATCTTTTGCTCTTTTCCTTTCTGTGTTATATATATTGCAAAACAGCTGTATTTACACACACTCACTTATACAGGTTTCAATCCACTCTGGATCTTACTGGTAACAGCTCTGCTACCGCCAGTTATGACTTCGAAAATCCGATCAACTTGGCCGAAGACGAAGGTGAAGATGATTTCGAAGTGCCTGGTGAACTCGCAAGACTGCTACTCCAGGAAGAGAGGGCTATTCAACCACATGAAGAGCCTGTGGAAACAATTAACTTGGGTACTGAGACAGATAGGAAAGAGGTCAAGATTGGTGCCAATCTAGAGTTCAGCGTGAAGCAACGATTGATCCAGATGCTACAAGACTACATGGAGATCTTTGCTTGGTCCTATGAAGATATGCCTGGTTTGGATGCCGACATTGTAGTTCACCACCTGCCAACCAAGGAAGATTGCCCTCCGGTAAAACAGAAAGTTCGACGGATGCGTCCAGAGATGTCTGAGAAGATCAAGGCCGAGGTCATGAAACAGTTTGATGCCGGGTTCCTTGCAGTTACTTCCTACCCCCAGTGGGTTGCCAATGTGGTGCCAGTACCGAAGAAGGACGGTAAAGTCAGAATGTGTGTCGACTACAGGGATCTGAACAGGGCCAGCCCCAAGGATGACTTCCCCCTACCTCACATCGATGTCCTTGTTGACAATACAGCTCAACACAAGGTGTTCTCCTTCATGGATGGTTTTTCGGGGTATAATCAGATCAAGATGGCTCCTGAGGATATGGAGAAGACTACCTTCGTGACTCAGTGGGGCACCTTCTGTTATAAGGTCATGCCATTCGGATTGAAAAATGCTGGGGCAACCTATCAACGTGCCATGGTTGCTTTATTTCATGATATGATCCATCATGAGATTGAAGTATACGTTGATGACATGATAGCGAGGTCTCAAACTGAGGAGGAGCACCTTGACCATCTGAGGAAGTTGTTTGACCGACTCAAGTTGTACAAGCTGAGATTGAATCCCAACAAATGCACCTTTGGGGTAAGATCCGGAAAATTGCTAGGTTTCATTGTAAGTGATAAAGGTATTCAGGTGGATCCTGCCAAGGTAAAAGCCATACAAGAGATGCCGACTCCAAAAACAGAGAAAGAAGTCAGAGGTTTCCTAGGACGACTGAATTACATTGCTCGATTCATCTCGCATCTGACTGCTACTTGTGAGCCAATCTTCAAATTGCTGAAGAAAGATCAAGTAGTACGCTGGAATGATGAATGTCAGGCCGCCTTTGAAAGGATAAAGGAATATCTCCAAGAGCCACCCATTCTTATGCCACCGGTGGAAGGGAGACCTCTGATACTATACTTAACAGTGCTTGATAATTCAATGGGGTGTGTGCTGGGGCAGCATGACGAGTCTGGCCGAAAAGAGCACGCTATTTATTACTTGAGCAAAAAGTTTACCGACTGTGAGTCTCGTTACTCACTGCTTGAGAAAACTTGCTGCGCTCTTGTATGGGCTGCTCGCCGGCTGAGACAGTATATGCTGACTCACACTACTTTATTGATTTCAAAGATGGATCCCATAAAGTACATATTTGAAAAGCCCGCTCTGTCTGGGAGAATAGCGAGATGGCAAATGATCTTGACAGAATATGATATCCAGTATACAACTCAGAAAGCAATTAAGGGAAGTGTACTGGCAGATCATTTGGCACATCAACCTGTGGATGATTACCAATCATTGAACTTTGATTTTCCGGACGAAGACATCATGGTGGTAACTGACTGTGAAGTACCTGGACCGGATGAAGGACCTGAGGAAGGATCCCGATGGTCTATGCATTTTGATGGAGCCTCCAATGCTTTGGGTAACGGCGTCGGCGCTGTAATCATATCTCCCAAAGGAACTCATACTCCCCTCACCGCCCGATTATGTTTCAGCTGCACTAACAACATGGCAGAATATGAGGCATGTATCATGGGTTTACAAGCTGCAATCGACTTAAGGATAAAATTTCTAAGTGTCTTCGGAGATTCCGCTCTCGTGATCAATCAGATCAAAGGCGAATGGGATACGAAACACCCGAATCTTATTCCTTACAAGGAGTATGTGTCGACCTTGCTCCCTCACTTTGAAGAGATAACTTTTGAGCATTTCCCCAGAGAGGAGAATCAGCTAGCGGACGCACTAGCCACGATGTCTTCAATGTTCAAAGTTAAATGGGACAATGAGGCTCCCCGAATCATAATCTGGAAGTTGGATGAACCGGCATACTGCTGCGAGCTCGAGGCTGAGAAGGTGACTGAAAAACCCTGGTATCATGAGGTGAAGAGGTACTTGGAAGCTCAGGAATACCCTGAAGGTGCATCCGTCAATGATAAGAAGTTCATGAGGAGATTTGCTGCAAAATTCTTCCTCAGCAACGGCATTCTCTACAAACGGAATCATGATTCGACTCTGCTGCGTTGTGTGGATAAGGCTGAAGCAGAGAAAATTATGATGGAACTGCATGAAGGTACATTTGGAACCCATTCCAGTGGACACACCATGGCTAAGAAAATCCTTCGGGCAGGATATTTCTGGTCCACAATGGAAGCCGATTGTTACCAGCACTCCCGAACTTGTCATAAATGCCAGATCTATGCTGACAAGGTGCATATCCCTCCGGTTCCTTTGAATGTCCTGACGGCACCTTGGCCTTTTGCAATGTGGGGCATCGATATGATCGGTGAGATCCGACCGACGGCATCCAATGGGCATCGCTTCATCTTGGTGGCGATCGATTACTTCACGAAATGGGTTGAGGCAGCTTCCTATGCCACAGTAACCAAGAGCGTCGTGGCGCGTTTCATCCGGCATAATCTGATCTGTCGGTACGGCGTCCCAGAAAGAATCATTACGGACAATGGTACCAATCTCAATAACAAAATGATCACTGAACTCTGTGAACAATTCAAGATACAGCACCACAATTCTTCTCCCTACCGGCCGAAGATGAATGGGGCTGTAGAGGCAGCCAATAAAAATATCAAGAAAATTGTGCAGAAGATGACAGTGACCTATAAAGATTGGCACGAGATGTTACCGTTCGCTCTTCATGGGTACCGCACCTCAGCAAGGACATCAACCGGGGCAACTCCTTTCTCTTTGGTCTATGGCATGGAGGCAGTCTTGCCAATCGAAATCCAGATACCCTCTCTCCGGATAATGAAGGATGCAGACTTGAATGAAGATGATTGGATCCAGACTCGACTTGATCAATTAAATCTGATTGACGAAAAGAGACTCACTGCTATCTGTCACGGTCAAACGTATCAAAAACGGATGATCAGGGCATTTAACAAGAAAGTCAGACCACAAGAGTATCAAGTTGGGGACCTGGTAATCAAACGCATCATCCTTCCTCAGAGTGATCCCAGGGGCAAATGGACCCCTACCTATGAAGGGCCATTTGTGGTTAAGCGTGTGTTCTCAGGAGGAGCCATGATCCTAACCACCATGGATGGTGACGACCTTCCTCACCCCGCCAATGCAGACATAGTGAAAAAATACTACGCATAAATAAAATACCCGCTAGGTTGACATACCTAGGCAAAATAAGGGCTTCCCGGCGAACCAAAAGGGTTCGGGCAAAAATAAGGGATGAAATGAAAAAATCTGTACACCCGGCAAGTCGAAAACCTGAAAGGGCGGCTTGGGCAAAAAAGGGTATCCCGGTGGACTGAAAACCCGAAAGGGCGGTCCAGGCAAAAGTTAGGGATAAAAGCGTAACACTATGTCTCATTGGATCACTTCGCATCCGGAATTCGGCATCAACTATCTGGCTCCAGATTTCGGCATTGACCAATCAGTTTCATCTTCAAATTAGGCAGCAAAGCGATGAGACGTTCGAAGACATAAAGGTGATAGCAGAGTTGGAACCCAGTGGGATTGTTCACATAGCTGTTTTGTTTCCTTTTTCAAATTGTAAACTCTATACTATTTGGCGATGTCCTCTTACTAGGATGTCAGCCTCTTGTACAAAAACGCCTATTCACATGCAAAGTTTAAATCAATATAAATTCACTTGTTCATACAGATTACCATTGTTTTCCTCTTTTTGTTTTGTCTTGCGAAGAACGTCCAATGTTCATTTTTGATATATGCATTTGACATTAAATTGCTGATTCATAAGCGTTTGCATATAAAACAAGAGATTAATTACAAGTGACATCAAAGACAGGGGCAATGCGGAGTTGTCTATTGCAGTCTGGTTGTTTTGTCCGCCAAGGCACCAAGGTAGGTTCAACTGAAGAATGTGGCCAAATCATCTCCATTCCCCGCAGAGTAAAACAGGATGCGACAAATACTTTCTCCAAGCGAAGTTGGCTCCCCGTCGATCCTGAAAGGTACAACACTCCCCGGCAGGTCTTGAAGCTCATCCCCAATAGATTCTGCAAGCTTATCCCCGGCGAAGCACGGACGTCCCACCCGAGTTTTATTTAGAGTTATTTCCTCACAAGGACTTATAACTGGGTTATCCTCAGCTAAAAGCCACGGAAGACCGCTCTCGGCAAAGTTCCTTCAATCCCCAGCGAAGTCTATCTTTGGTATTCCCAAGCAGAGTTTATCTTTGGAGTTCCCCAGCGGAGTTTATCATCATTATCCTCAGCGGAATCCGTCGTTAAAGTCCTCAGCAGGCCTCTCATCAAAACTTCGGCCAAGTATCTCTTCCACAGAGCAGCTTCCCGGCCGTTTGTCAAGGATTTATTTTCCTAAGACGAAATTACACTCATAAACATTTCACATTTTCATACATGACGAAACGCATACAACATCTCATGTTGAACATCATGATATCATGCATATCATACATCATGACATTGCATACAACTTACGTTTTTGCCTTTTCAGGAAAAAGACAATCTCGAAAACGACTACCTTCAACTGTCACAATTCCAGATTCGATACCTGTATCTAGCCAGGGCACATCTGAGAGTGATCAATTTCTAGACTCGGTTCCTGTATCTAGCCAGGGCACGTCTGAAGAGTTCGAAGATTCAATTCCTGTATCCAGCCAGGGCACATCTGTCAACTACAACATTTCCAGATTCGATTCCTGTATCCAGCCAGGGCATGTCTGTTGACCACGTTTCCAGACTCGATTCCTGTATCTAGCCAGGGCACGTCTGAAGAGTTCGAAGATTCGATTCCTGTATCCAGCCAGGGCACATCTGTTAAACGACTATTTCCAGATTCGACTCCTGTATCCAGCCAGGGCACATCTGTGAGCAACCGATTGTAGATTCGATACCTGTATCTAGCCAGGGCATATCTGCATAAGGAGACTGAAGATCAAACACCTGTAACAAGCCAGGAAAACATCCGTCTTTCTCAAATACACAAGTTTCTCGCAAAGGAATCTCTTATGCGACCGACACTTCCAAATGGCATCTATAAGCCCATTCCCCAACAAGGTTCTGTCACCCCTCCAAATGGCATCTATAAGCCCATTCCCGACACCACGTTGTTGAGACTCCAGCATGCGAGTGCAAATTTCCGGGCACTCTAGTGTCCAATCTCCTTTTACCCTCGAGTCACGAAAGGCAAACTTGCCAATCTAACTCTTCAGGTCCAAGAAGATTGAACAGGGGCAACTGTTGTACCCCAAAATTTGCCCTCCCATTTCCTCAACATTTTCTCATCACAAGACCTTTGAAGATCAAGATCCAGTTAGGGTTTCCTCTGCTCAAGACTTCTCCTCGCACTGTGGACTCAAATTAGGGTTTGTGTTTGCCTAAGGATGTTTTGACCTAAAATGCCTAAGATGACTTTCATGCTTCATGTTGGACTCCCAAGTTTACCTATACCAAGTTTCAAGTCTTGATTCCAAGTTTTGCCCAGTCAATTGGACAGTTGACCTAGAAATCAGCTGTATTGGGGAAAAAGTCAACTGTGGCCAATTGACAGTCAAACCTCATGAAATTTGATCCACATCAACATTATGGACTCATATAGACCATTTGATCAAGTTTGGGTCACAATTCCCCAAGAAATTTGATCAGATCATCAAAAGGGCAAAATGGTCATTTTTAGGGTTTTGACTGCACAAAGGCAATTTTTGACTGTTTGACCTAGCCAATGGCAAACCAAGCTCACATATGGACTCAAGGACCCCATGGAATTATCTTGACATGTTCATCAAGCTCAAAAGATCCCAAGTACACAAGATTGACAGTTGAATTTCCCAGTCAATTGATCAATTTTGACTGTATACTGAAAAGTCAAACTTTGACTTTTTGGTCAAAATCAAGAGTCAAGATTCATTTTTCATCAAAACATGCCAAATCATGAAACTTGTTCACCAAGAAATCTCAAAATGCAAATTAGGGTTTGAAAATGGAATTTTTCATAACTTAGAATTTTTCTAAGTTATGAAAAACCCTAATTTTTTCCCAACTTTGCCCCATCTTTTCACCATGATCCATTTGGATTCAAACAAAAGTCAAAACATGAAAGTTGTAGCTTGTTGCATAATCTACAACTTTGATTCACAAAGTTTTCTCATTTGAAGCTTGTATCTCAAGTTATAATTTTTTGAATAAGGGCACTAAACCATCTTTTAACTTAGTGAAATTTGACCTATTTTGACAAGGTTTTCTACCCTACTTCAAGGCCACTTTTCATACCCTTCCACTTGGAATTTTGATTTGCATTTCAAAGATGGATTGTAGTACACATTCCAAGCTTTCCAAAATGTCCAAGAACTCATCAAACAACCTCATAACTTGAGAGATTCGAATTTCACAAGTTGGCAAAAATTCACTTTTGTTCTTCATCAAGACACGTTCATAATCTTGCCAATTTGAAATCAGTTTGCTTTATGCTTGATTACAGGTCCTTGAACCATTTCATACTCAATAATTTAATGCATATTCAATGTGTTAAGGTCATGTTCTTTGTGTTCTAACATTGCATAATGGTTTAATCCTAAACTAGATAAAGTGAAATTTCCATTTTTGAAAAGTTTAGCTTTATGTCAAGTTTGTAATCCAACAAGTACATGAAAGATCTGCTTTGCACAAGATTATGTGCATAACACACTGATCAAGAGAGGCTTATGCAGCACATTAGGAGGCCCCCTACTAATCTAAAACAACCAACTTGCTTTTGTAGCTTAAGTGTGAAGAAAGGTCCATAACTTATCACAACTCTCATCTCAGTTTAGAAACAGAAGAACAAAGTTATCAAACACATTCCATAGACCACATTCAAGCTTTGGCACGAGTCCTGAACATCTAAAGCACCCTCCATCTCAAAATCACCTTGAAACTGCACAAACAGGGGAGCCCCTGCAGATTGAGTGCAAACTCCCACTTCCCTCGAGCATTCTCACCAAAATCAATTCATACACCTTCCATACAACATATGCAAACTAACCATGGCCTAAAATCTGACCTGTAATCACTCTAACAGTTTCCACCATTTTTAATTTCTCCTTTTGCAGTTGAAGTTCTGCAGCTTGATACAAGAAGGTTCAAGACAAAGTGAGCATTGAAAAAGCATCCCTGGACCTCAAGGAAGCTTTTCCAATCATTACATTGCACTGAAAGTTCCTCATTCTCCAGATTGAAGTTCAACTGCACAGGTAAAACTTTGAACTCGTATCTCTCTTATCATGCATCTTTAGCCTTAAGTTTGTGAAGAGACAAGGTCCTACTCATAGCTCTGAACATGTACATATACCTACATTTCATTTCTTTTGCCTGAGTAGAGAGAATTTGGAGTTTGAAAATGGTAGAAAAATTAGGTTAGGATTTAGGGGAGGAGAAATTCTCCCTCATCTTAGAGAGATAGGTCAAGTTCTTTATATGGTTAGAACCGTCTCTTCATGCTGAACATTTCTTGTGTTATGAGTTTTTGCTGAAAAGCCAAGAATCAGGAGTTAGACATTGAAGAACAGGGGCGCGCGTTTTTCAAATGTTTGAAGCTGGAGGTTGAAGACAATGGTCAGTGGGCTGGGCCTGTGTTATTTCACTTTTCACACCACTTAATTGCTATTACACCCCCTGAGCCCATTTGTCCTATTTTTAATCTTTTTTGACTTTTTCCTTTTTGGTTGACTTTGTTTATTTTTCCTCATGACATTAAAATTTTTAAAATATTTTTTTCCATCATTTTTGTATTTATTGCATATTTATTTGTTTATTTTCTTTGTTTGTACATAAATATATATATATACCATTATTAAAATAAAATAGAAAAAATGGTGTAAATACATTTTTATTTTTATTTACTTTCTGAAAATATTTCACATAAAAAATACTCTTTTATTTATTTTATTAAAATATTAAATAAATATTTATTTTTTGTATAATACATATTTAGGGTTTAATATATATATATATATATATATATGTGATTATTAATACATTTAAGACAAAAATATAAAAATACTTGATTTTTTTTATTTTATTAATATTTGATAAAAAAATACCTTTTTCCATAATACATTTCATTTTGTTTTATTTTTTGAAAATAATGAATAAATAGTTGTATTAAATTAGATAATAATACATTTTCTTTCAAATTAGGGTTTTTGCCCTAAATTCAAAAATACTCAAAAAATAATACATTTTTATTTTCTTTTTCCTTTTACATAAATAATATTTTCTCATACACATAAAAACTTTCTTTTTGCATTTCACATATTTATTTAATTTACATTTAATTATACAATTTATTTACCTTGCAAATATTCAAAATGATGTAATAATTTAGATTTAAATTCTTGTCAATATCCCCATTTGAACATTTGTACCCCCTTCCCATATTTGGTTTTGTAATAGCTTAGTAATTTTAATTTCGCACTTTATTGCTTTCTAATGATAACATGTTAGAATTAGGGTTTGTATGCGAAAAAATGATAAAAAAAAATAGTTTGACCTAATACAAGATAAACAAGCATGAAAATGGACACACAAATCACACTTGCACCCCCTAGGGTATTCCACTTGTTGCCTTCAAATAAATGGGCCATGTTGCATGTTGAACTTCTTTGGGCAAAGCAAACAGTTTGAATGATCATAGTCCCTCGATAAAACTTTTCAAAACAAACAAAAAACAAATGATCAAGTCCCTTAAAGAAATTGCCCAAAGATATTCAACGTCGTTGCAATTATGGTCTAAACGATGACCCGCGCCTGTCCCTTTCACATCCTAACACAAGGTTGCCCACCAAATACAATGGTGGAACAAACTTGTTAAAAGGGTTAAAACGTAGCAATAATCTTTTTGAGAAATTTAGGAGTAGATAACCTCTTAGTTACTTGAATCAAACTTGCAAAACAAAACACTTGCCTAATTTCAAAATCACACATCACTACACTTTCAAAATAAACTTTCAAAAACAAATGAAAACTTTTTCAAAAGACATACATCTTTGTATACATCCCCACATGGATCATTACAAAGGTTGCCACCACATTGGCCTCTTTTCAAAACATTTTCAAACCCACACACTCAAGCACCATTTAAAACAATTGAAAACAAAAGGCAAGTGATCTAAGCAAGTAACTAAGAGCCCATGGATAACCATGGATAGAAAGGGTGCTAATACCTTCCCTTTCTATAATCTACTCCCCGAACCCAAGAAAACATCTCAAAAGGTTTTTGCTGTGCTTTTTAAACCTTTCCTTAGGATAAAATAAAAGGTCGGTGGCGACTCTTGATAACCGCAACATTTGCGAATACAAACGCAAAACCTCAAGTCAGTTCTCCCACCGTATCACAGTAGGTAAGTACCCTCTTGAAGTTAGTTGGCTCATCCTGTCCTAAAATAGAAACTGGGTTCTAAGGAGCTCAATATCATTGGATTATTCTCTGTGTTCATTGTTTTGGTTTAGCCACTTAACTGGCGACCAAAATATTCCAAGAAAACAATCCTCAATGAGTGTAGTATCGAGTATCTACCAACTTCGGACTGCACCAAAGTCGGTCATCTCACTACCCCTAAAAAGGCTAAGATGGTCAATTAAGGTTCTAAGAGTTCGTTAGTGTTTCATGACATCACTCAGCGGCCCCGTATTCTCCTTGACTACTCAAGGGCTACCGGTACTCACAAATATGTCACACTAACATAGCTTACTGCTTCAACCATGTCGGTATACCCCGCACAGTTCCCTCACAGTTTTATTGCTATTTACCTAAAAAGGTGCCCCCAAATCCGGGTGTAGGATTTACAACAAACCCAAACAAGGACCCAAAAAGTAAAGCAATCCAAGCAATCAAAGCAAGTATGTAAAGGTGATCGAAACCCTAAGGTAACCCCACTTTTAAATCAGTCCCTAGCAGAGTCGCCAGTTCTGTGATACAGTGGGAGAACTGACTTGAGGTTTTGCGTTTGTATTTGCACTTGTTCGGTTTAGCAAGAGTCGCCACCGACTTTTTATTTTATCCTAAAGGAAAGGTTAAAAAAGCACAGGAAAAACCTTTGAGATATTTTCGTGGGTTCGGGGGGTAGATTATGAAAAGGGAAGGTGCTAGCACCCTTTTCATCCATGGTTATCCATGGGCTCTTAGTTACTTGTTTTAGATCACTTGCCTTGATTTTCAATTGTTTGGAATGGTGCTTTGTGTGTGTGGTTTGGAAAATGTTTTGAAAAAGATGCCTTGTCTAGGCAACCGTTGTAACAATTCTTTACTCGAATGTTTTACAAAGGTGTTTGTCTTTTTGAAAAGATGTTTCAATGTTTTTGAAAGTTGTTTTGAAAGTTGTGTTGTGGAGTGTGTTTTGAAAGTAGGCAAGTGTGTTTTGCAAATTTGATCAAGTAACTAAGAGTTGTCTACCCCTAAATTTACTCAAAGATCTTTCCTATGTTTTAACCCTTTTAACAGTATTGTTCCACCATTGTATTTGGTGGACAATCTTGTGTTAGGATGTTAACGGGACGTGCACGGGTCATCGTTTAGACCATGAAAGCAATAGTGTCAAGTGTCTTTGGCAATTTGCTTGAGGGACTATGATCATTTTGTTTAGGCAACTTCGAAAGCGTCATCGAGGGACTATGATCATTTTGTTTGTTTTTGTTTTGCCAAAGTACTTCACATGCAAACATGGCCCATTTTGGAAGGCAACAAGCGGGATTACCCTAGGGGTGCAAGTGTGAATGGTGTATTGATTGTCATGCATTTGTCTTTGTATTAGGTTATCTAGCGGTTGATTTTGAATCTTCGCATACAAACCCTAATTACTATACAGTATATAGAAAGCGATAAATTGCGGGAATTTAAAGTCTAAGCTATTACAAATAAGTATCCGGGAATGGGGGTATAAATATTTACAAATGGGGATGAGTCTTATCAGGATAGTAGTGTCCAAATAATATTTACAACCAAATCGAATTGCATTCTCAATGTAAAATGTATCAATGTATAAGAATAAAAGCAATGTATCAAAAGTATTTGTGAAAGTGTATGTGATTATTTACAAGTGATGCGAATATTAACCTAATGTATTTACTAAGTATTAATATCATTTTTTGTGTTTTTGTCAATATTCTATAAACAAAAAAGGGTTTTTTAAAGAGAAAATATCTTAACTTAACAAAAATCCATTGTTTGCATATTTTGTTAATGTTTTATATACAAAAGGGTTTTAAAGAAAAGGAAAGAAAAATGTTTTAAGTTAAAGAAAATTAATGTTTATGTATTTTAGTTTGTATACAAAGGTTTATTAAACAAAAATTCTAAAAAGAAAATTATTTAATTTAGAAAAAATCCTATTTTTATATACTCTTAAATGTGATAAAAAAGTATTAATAAACATTTTACAAAAAAAAGAAATTAATGTATCATTTTTATTTAAAAAAAAATTAGTATAAGTTATTTATAAAAAATAAAGTGATAGAGAAAATAGCATTAGTTTGAATAAAATAAAAAAAAAATGGATAAAAGATTAAATGGGCCTTAGAGTATCACGCTGGGCCCAAAAATGTGGGTGAAAGATGTCAATAGGGGGGGGGGGGGTACACGCCAGTTTCAGTTGGGCTTAGGCGTTTGAATGGGGCGACAACCCAAGACTGTTAGAACAATGTTTGAATCTACTACCCTATATTTGAGTTTTGATGATAACAAAGTGAAAAGATATAGTATTTATATGTTTCATGTTTGAACTATATGCTGCCTAAAATTACTATGTTCTGACTTGCAGATACGCTGATTAAAATAAGCAAGATCACTTATTCAACATCAGAATTTGATTTCATACACCAGCATCAGAAGTTGCTGAATCAGAACGTCAAGATCAGATGATCAACTCACGTACATGCTGAAGCTTGATGAACAGAACTGCGCATAAACACTCTGATATAGAAACACAATAGTTCATCAGCAGGGAAGCAGAATCAGAATGAGCCAAGCCAGAACGTGCATTGAAGAAGCAACGGTACTGTGCATTGAACGCTAATTAATTCCAACGGCATCATTCTAGACAAGATCTGCTCAAAAAGGAAAGCTTGTTATTAGCATTGAATCAAGAATATTGCATTCAACGTTCATCTTCTCAAGTGCTATATAAACAAGGCTTCGAAGATTATAATGGTTAATGCTCTCCAAATCTCTACACGCACAAAGCTGAACCATAATCTTCATCTACCAGTTTTGCTAAACCAACAAACTCTGATACTCCATTACAGTTTAGCAATCTAGTTTCTAAGCTTAATTTGTGTATACATCACAGTTGTGATAAAGTTTTGTAGAAAACATTCACACACATTGTTTTATACCTTTGTAAGAAAGTGTTGCCTTGACAAACCGGATTGTGGTTTGAATCAAGAAGGCTTTAGCAGTTGTTAAAGCAGTCTGTAATATTCAGTTGAATATAGTGAATTAAGACCTCGTTGGAGAGAGGCGAAATCACCTTGACGGGTGGACTGGAGTAGTTTGAGATCAAACGAACCAGGATAAAAATATCTTGTCAATTGCTTTAAGATTTCAGTTTTACAATTCAACCCCCCCTTCTTGTGTTTTTCACCCCTTCAATTGGCATCAGAGCGCCTGGTTCTGAGCTAAAACACCTAACCGTGTCAGTACAAGATCCAGCGTCAGAAAAACACAATGGCAGGAAACAACTCTCACTTCAGCAATGACAACAATGAGGACAGAGACAGATTCAGCGGCAAACCTCCAGTCTTTGATGGAGAAAACTTTGATTACTGGAAAGACAGAATTGAAAGCTTCTTTCTAGCACATGATGCTGATCTGTGGGATATGGTGACAGATGGATACACGCACCCTGTGAATGCAACTGGTCAGAAGATTGATAGAAAATCAATGTCTGATCAACAAAAGCGTGATTTCAAGAATCACCATAAGGCCAGAACCATCCTCCTCAGTGCCATCTCCTATACTGAGTATGAAAAGATCTCCAACAAAGACACAGCTAAGAACATCTTTGATTCTCTCAGAATGACGCATGAGGGAAACGTTCAAGTCAAAGAAACAAAAGCTCTGGCGCTCATTCAGAAGTATGAGGCGTTCAAAATGGAAGAATCTGAATCCATTGAAACTATGTTCTCTAGATTCCAGATTCTGGTAGCTGGTCTCAAAGTTCTGGACAAAGGATACTCTACTGCTGACCATGTCAAGAAGATAATCAGAAGTTTACCCAAGCAGTGGAGGCCTATGGTTACTGCTCTGAAGCTAGCGAAGGATCTCAACAAAATCACTCTGGAGGAACTTATAAGCTCCCTCAGAAGTCATGAGATAGAGCTAGAAGCTGATGAGCCTCAGAAGCAAGGTAAGCCTTTAGCATTAAAATCTAACAGAAAATATGAGTCTAAAGTTTTGCAGGCAGTTGAAGAAACATCTGATGGATCCTCATCAGAAGAAGACGAACTTTCCCTTCTCTCCAGAAGAGTAAATCAACTGTGGAAGCAAAGACAAAGGAAGTTCAGGAATCCCAGAAGATCTGATCAGAACGAGTCTTCTTCCAGATACAGAAGGACAGATTCTTCCTCTGGATACAGAAGATCTGAAGGCTCCTCCAGTAGCAAGAAGCCAAACACAAAAGACATCATCTGCTACGAGTGCAATGAGCAAGGACACTACAAGAGTGACTGCCCAAAGCTTCAGAGGGAAAAGCCCAAAAAGAAGTTTGGAAGAGAGAAGAAGAAAAGTCTCATGGCCACATGGGATGACTCTGACTCGTCTGAAGCTGACTCAGAATCAGATGATGAAAGGGCAAACATAGCGCTCATGGCTAACATTCCAGATGATAGTGAAGCTTCTGAATCAGACTCAGAATCAGACACAGAAGAGGTATTCCCTAACTTCGCTGTTAATTTTACAAAGGCTGAACTTGCTGAAAGCCTCAATGAAATTCTGGAACGTTATCAGCAGATTAGAGCTAAATTCAGAGACCTGAAAAGGAATCTTGAATCTGACTCTAATAAGTCTGAGAGTCTCAAATTGGAAAACTCTGAGCTGAGAGATAAAATTTCAAAATTAGAAAACTCTTTACAAAACTCTCAGAAGGAACCAATTTCTGAAACTCCCAGCAACGCTGATGAGATCATCAAGGAGTATGATCATAGTTTCCAGAAGTTCCTTGCTAAAAGCATAGATAGAAGCAGAATGGCTTCAATGATCTATGGAGTTAGCAGAAACGGCAGGAAAGGAATAGGATACCAAGGTAAGGTTCCTACACCTAAGAATGTCATGGATTTAACCATTAAACACACTCCTCTAAATTCACACTTTGTGTATGGTCACACACACGACATCAAATATACTAGCAGTAAGCACTCTGTGAAACCAAAATTCAACCAGAGTTTTGGTAAAACTAACAAGTCAGGACCCAAGAAAATCTGGGTACCTAAGGATAAAATAATACATGTTGCAGATATCTTTAGCAGCAAGTCAGAAACACCAGTCATGGTACCTGGACTCTGGCTGCTCACGACACATGACGGGAAGAAGGCATATGTTCCAAAGCCTGGAACTTAAGCCTGGAGGCCACGTTGGCTTTGGAGGCAATCAGAGGGGAAAGATAATTGGCTCTGGAACTGTAGGTAATGGAAATCTTCCCTCTATTAATAATGTTCTGCTAGTTGATGGATTGATGCATAACCTGTTATCCATAAGTCAATTAAGTGATAACGGTTATGATATAATCTTTAATCAAAAATCATGTAAAGCTGTTAGTCAGAAAGATGGGACTATCCTGTTTAATGGAAAGAGGAAAAACAACATTTACAAAATAAAACTTTCTGAACTAAAGAGTCAGAACGTAAAATGTCTTCTGTCTGTTAACAACGAGCAGTGGATCTGGCACAGAAGATTGGGGCATGTTAGTATGAGAAGAATATCTCAGATTAACAAACTCAATCTGGTCAGAGGACTTCCTAATCTGAAGTTCAATTCAGATGCTCTGTGTGAAGCATGTCAGAAAGGCAAATTTGCAAAACCTTCTTTTAAATCCAAAAATGTTGTTTCTACCTCTAAGCCATTAGAACTTCTGCACATTGACTTATTTGGACCAGTTAAAACTGCTTCAGTCAGTGGTAAGAAGTATGGGTTAGTAATCGTAGATGACTATAGCAGATGGACATGGGTAAAGTTCTTAAGACACAAGGACGAGTCACACTCTGTGTTTGTTACCTTCTGTAACCAAGTTCAGAATGAAAAAGATCTTAGAATCGTTAAAGTCAGAAGTGATCATGGTGGAGAATTTGAAAATAAAGATTTTGAGTCATTCTTTAATGACAAAGGCATTTTGCATGATTTCTCTTGTCCTAGAACTCCCCAACAAAATGGAGTTGTAGAACGAAAGAACAGAACATTGCAAGAAATGGCCAGAACCATGATCAATGAGACAAACGTTGCTAAGACTTTCTGGGCAGAGGCAATAAACACAGCGTGCTACATTCAGAATAGAATCTCAATAAGACCTATTCTGGAAAAGACTCCATATGAATTGTGGAAGAACAGAAAGCCCAACATTTCGTATTTTCATCCATTTGGATGTACTTGCTTTATGTTAAATACAAAGAATTATTTGAACAAGTTTGATTCTAAGGCACAGAAGTGTATTATGTTAGGATACTCTGAACGCTCAAGAGGGTACAGAGTATACAATACAGAAACACAGATTGTGGAAGAATCAATCAGTGTTCGTTTTGATGACAAGCTTGACTCTGAAAAGTCAAAGCAGAATGAAACTTTTGCAGGTATAGAAATTGAATTTGCAGGTTCTGAAGACAAGTCATCAGAAGCTCTCAACACAGACATTCCTTCAACGTCTGAAAGAAGCAATGCTAGAAATCCTACAACTGCTTCTGATCAACCTCAGAAGAGATTACCCAGAAGCAGCTTGGATCACCCAGAAGAGACTATCCTAGGAAGAAAGGAAGATCCAATCAGAACAAGAGCAAGCTTCAGAAACTCTGAAGAAACTCTTATGGGACTTGTGTCTCTGATTGAACCTTCTTCTATTGATGAAGCACTTCTGGATAATGACTGGATTCTGGCAATGCAAGAAGAGCTGAATCAATTCACCAGAAACGACGTATGGGATCTCGTTCCCAGACCAAAAGGATTCAACGTCATTGGAACAAGATGGGTGTTCAGAAACAAGCTAAATGAACAAGGTGAAGTCATCAGAAACAAGGCACGACTGGTTGCACAAGGTTATAGTCAGCAAGAGGGGATAGACTATACAGAAACCTTTGCCCCAGTCACCAGGTTAGAATCTATCAGACTTTTAATCTCATTTGCTGTTAATAGAGGCATCACTCTGTATCAGATGGATGTCAAAAGTGCATTCTTAAATGGTTATATAGAAGAAGAAGTGTATGTTCACCAACCCCCAGGTTTTGAAAATACAAAACATCCAGAACATGTTTTCAAACTAAAGAAGTCACTATATGGTCTGAAACAAGCTCCCAGAGCTTGGTATGAAAGGCTAAGTAACTTTATGCTTGAAAATGAATTCACCAGAGGGAAAGTGGACACTACTCTATTCTGTAAAACAGTTAAGAGTGACATTTTAGTCTGTCAAATTTATGTTGATGATATCATTTTTGGTTCTACTAATCCTTCTCTTGGAAGAAAATTTGCTAAGTGTATGCAGGCAGAATTTGAGATGAGCCTCATGGGGGAACTGAAATTCTTTCTAGGAATTCAGATCAATCAAACTCCAGAAGGAACTTACATTCATCAGAGCAAATACATCAGAGATCTTCTGAAGAAATTTGACCTCTCAGAATGTAAGCCATCAAAGATTCCAATGCATCCTACTTGCATTCTGGAAAGAGAAGAGGTAAGCAAAAGTGTAGAACAGAAAGTCTACAGAGGTATGATTGGTTCTCTCCTCTATCTGGCTGCTTCAAGACCTGATATCTTATTCAGCGTATGTATTTGTGCTAGATTCCAATCAGATCCTAGAGAATCTCACTTAACAGCTGTTAAGCGAATTTTCAAGTATCTGAAAGGTACTACTAATCTGGGTTTGTTTTATAGAAAATCTAGTGATTACAGCTTAGTAGGCTACTGTGATGCTGATTTTGCTGGAGACAGAGTGGAACGTAAAAGTACTTCTGGAAGCTGCCAGTTTCTGGGAGAAAATCTGATCTCGTGGTCCAGCAAAAGGCAGTCAACAATTGCTCTGTCAACAGCAGAAGCTGAGTACATAGCAGCAGCAGGATGTAGCACACAAATGCTCTGGATGAAAAGTCAGCTTGAAGACTTCCAGATTTTTGAGAGTAACATTCCTATTCTTTGTGATAATACTTCTGCTATTTGCTTAAGTAAGAATCCTATTTTACATTCTAGAGCTAAGCATATAGAAATAAAACATCATTTCATTAGGGACTATATTCAGAAAGGAATTTTAAACTTAAAATTTATAGATACAGACCATCAATGGGCTGATATCTTTACTAAACCCCTTTCAGAAGATAGGTTCAATTTCATTCTGAAACATCTCAGCATGAAAGTATGCCCAGAATGAAAATGTTTTAATTCCATATATTTATCTTCAGAATGTAATTATATTACTGTGAACTTCTGATCAATCTTCTTTCAGAAAGACAGAACATGCAGATTGTATCAGATGCAAGTCTAAAGATTTGAGAGTCTAATCTCAAAGACAGACGTGCTGGTCACTACATCAAACAAGTGTCATCCAATCATCAGCAAATCTCTGAAGCAGAACGCATGCACGCTTCTGAGAAGGCAAAGCGCTGATTGAGTGCATTGAGACACATGTCTGGTAACCGTTTTTAAGTATCTTTCTCAAATCCCCCAAAATCAGCAAGCATTTAATGAAAAGTAATCACGCCTGTTAAATGGCAATCATTATTTTTTTTCTCTCTCTTAAAAACGTTCAATTTTTCAAAATAATTTTGAAAAACTCTATTTAAGCACATTAATCCTTCATTCTTATTCCTTACGCTTTCTCATAATCACTTAAGCATTTTCTGCATATTTCTGAGTTTATCTCCTACAAACCTTTTTCTCTTAATTCATTCTCAAAGCTTTTTAGTGTGAACAATGGCATCCTCCAGCATTTCTGCAGGCAATCAGAAGAAAGAAACTTCTGAGCAATATCAGGTGCCCCTCAGAACTCTTCTCACACCGGTAAAGAACCTTGAAGTTCTCTCTGAGTTAATCATCGACTTTGAAAGCTTGAAGGAAAATGGATTTGACCTAACTGAAGAAATTAGGGCTCAAAAGTGGGAGAGGTATTTCGATAGGTTGGTTGGACCAACATTCCCAGCGCTTGTCAAGGAATTTTGGATTCACGCCAAGATTTCTAAACATCTAGTCATCTCTTCTGTTATGGGAAAGAAGATTGTAATTTCTGAAGATCTCATTGCTAGGCTAATCGGTCAAAGTGGTGGTGGAGTCCGTTGTGTGGACATGGCTGAAAGATGCCCTGATATAGGTGTGGTAGCTAACAGGATTTTTACTCTTGGAATGCCCAGCAGCAAAATTAAGGATCTGAAGGATCACTGCAGAGTATGGGCTAAGATTGTTCTTGGCTGCTTCAATCACAGGAAACCAACAAGTTCTCCTGATTATATAAACGTGGATCAGCAGTTTCTGATCTACTTTATTGATCAGAGGGTAAAGATCAATCTGGCACACTTCCTGTTCAACCATCTCAAGACCAGTGTCAAAGAAACAAGAGAAGAAGAAAGGACCAAAAGGGACTGGATACCGTTTGGAAGGCTCATATCAGATATTCTGACAGAGAATAGGCTGATAGAGTATCTGAGCGAAGCTCAAGTGCTGAGCACTATTGAACCAACTGTTGGAAAACCGCTGAATGCTAAGAACCTGAAAAAGATGAAGCTGATAGAAAATATTAAGAAGGAACCCAGAGCTACTTCAACTGCTGACATCAAAATCTGAGAAGCTTCCTCCTTCTGATACTTCTCAAGCTGCCTTGGACAGGCAGGCTCTGGAAGAATTAAGGCTGAATGACTTGCGTCTACAGCAGCGGATGGAAGAGAATGATCAGAAGATGAAAGCACGAATGGATGTGCAGGACAACAAAATTTACACTGTTGTCAACATGGTTAAGAAGCAGAATGAAACTTCTGAAAAGATTCAAGCAATGCTGGAGAGCCTGTTCTCACGCATGCCCCCTCAACCTTAAATCTTTTTCATGCATAACTTTTTTATGTTTTCTTCATTTTCTGATGTACTGTTTTGATTAAGTTTTTGTAATATTCTCTTGCTCTGATTTTGAACTATCTTAATATGATTAGTTTTTCTGATCAAATTGTTTTAGCACATCACCAACACTTTTTGATTGTTGACAAAAAGGGGGAGAACAAGAATGATATTTAAAATCAATAACGGCTAACTAGACAGAAATTCTCAAACATTCTAACTCTATTACTTGAAATGTTTTTCTGTTTTGTTTTAAGTCTACAGGCACAAGGAAGCTCCTGAACACTATGAAGACTAGAAGCTCTGATCAAAATGTAGAAGCTCTGATCAATGTTGCTCTGATCAAATATGAAGTTCTGATCGTCTTAACACTCTGATCCAAAGCAAAGCTCTGACAAGAAAAGCTCTGAAGCTCTGCTCTCTGATGAGTCAAGACTCTGATAATCTGATATTCAACGAAAGAAAAAGATCTGATCCTGAAGTACACGTATCATCAAAGGGAAGTAATCAACTCAGGGGGAGTATCTCCTAACTCTGATCTCTCCTTACTTCTTAACTCTGAAACATTTCCCAGATACCTTTTCACGTTATTTTTATTTAAAATATCTAGTTTTTGTCATCATCAAAAAGGGGGAGATTGTTAGAACAATGTTTGAATCTACTACCCTATATTTGAGTTTTGATGATAACAAAGTGAAAAGATATAGTATTTATATGTTTCATGTTTGAACTATATGCTGCCTAAAATTACTATGTTCTGACTTGCAGATACGCTGATCAAAATAAGCAAGATCACTTATTCAGCATCAGAATTTGATTTCATACACCAGCATCAGAAGTTGCTGAATCAGAACGTCAAGATCAGATGATCAACTCACGTACATGCTGAAGCTTGATGAACAGAACTACGCGTAAACACTCTGATACAGAAACACAATAGTTCATCAGCAGCGAAGCAGAATCAGAATGAGCCAAGCCAGAACGTGCATTGAAGAAGCAACGGTACTGTGCATTGAACGCTAATTAATTCCAACGGCATCATTCTAGACAAGATCTGCTCAAAAAGGAAAGCTTGTTATTAGCATTGAATCAAGAATATTGCATTCAACGTTCATCTTCTCAAGTGCTATATAAACAAGGCTTCGAAGATTATAATGGTTAATGCTCTCCAAATCTCTACACGCACAAAGCTGAACCATAATCTTCATCTACCAGTTTTGCTAAACCAACAAACTCTGATACTCCATTACAGTTTAGCAATCTAGTTTCTAAGCTTAATTTGTGTATACATCACAGTTGTGATAAAGTTTTGTAGAAAACATTCACACACATTGTTTTATACCTTTGTAAGAAAGTGTTGCCTTGACAAACCGGATTGTGGTTTGAATCAAGAAGGCTTTAGCAGTTGTTAAAGCAGTCTGTAATATTCAGTTGAATATAGTGAATTAAGACCTCGTTGGAGAGAGGCGAAATCACCTTGACGGGTGGACTGGAGTAGTTTGAGATCAAACGAACCAGGATAAAAATATCTTGTCAATTGCTTTAAGATTTCAGTTTTACAATTCAACCCCCCCTTCTTGTGTTTTTCACCCCTTCAAAGACGCGTTACAATTGAATTTGTTAGTGTTTTCATTTGTTGTTCAGAAAGGGTTTACAGCGTTGGAGCGAACGGCGCTCTCATCTTCGTTGTCCTCTTCATCTTTCTTGAGAAATGCTTTCTGAACAAACCTCCGCTCATGGCCACTAGGCGCCACCGTCCATCTCCTCCTCCCTCCATGGTCAAGCAAGGCGGCGACACGAAAAGGTTTGATTTCTATTTTATGCGTTTTTAGGTTTTCAAGGGTTTATCTCTTGCATGTTTTACCTCTTACACGCTATTGATTTTTATATGCTATCTTTGTTTGTGTGAGGTGTGAAAGAAAAGGGAAGAAGAAATTAACCTTTGGAGAGGAGACAGAGGAATGGGCTGGAGGCGTGTCTCAGGCGGCCAGGCGGAGGGAATATGATGACGAGGAGCTTGCTTCCTGGTATTTTTGTATCTTGCTTGCCTCTTTGAATGGTTTTATGATGATAGCTATAATCTGAAAACCCTGTAATAGTTGCTTCTTTTCCTCTTCTATTTGCTTGCCCCTGGATGTTTACCTTCTGGCTTTTTAACTCGATGATGAACTTAGTTCTGAGAGTTTGGGATTTGTTTGCTCATGTTGGTTCTGAGTTTGCTTGCTTATGTTGGTTCTGAGTTGCCTTATTTTGATGAAGATGCTTGCTTCTGAAGATGCTTGTATGATTTTCTTCTGAGTTGCCTATTGTTATGCTTCAGTTGCTTTTCCTCTCTCTTTTAGCTTTGATTCTGAGTTGGATATACTAACCCTATGATGAACATATTCTGAGGGTTTTTGTTGGTGTTTTGATTTTGATGTTGGTTTTGGGTATTTGGATGTGTTGATGTTGTACAATTTGTTGGGGTTTCTGGTTTTGACAGGCTTGTGTTTTAGCTTGAAGCAGGCTTTTTGATGAAGGTTTGTTGGGGTTTCTGGTTTTGACAGGCTTAAGGTTTAGACTTCTTTGAAACTAATAGTTTGACAGGTTTGTTGGGATTTCTGGTTTAAAAGCTGTTTGTTTGCTTGACACAGGCTTTGAAAGGCTTGCTTCAGTTTGTATGGCTTGAAACAGGTTTGAGAACTTGTTTTTTGAAGTTACAGTTTTGAAAGGCTTGTGGGCTTGAGACAGTTTGGACTTTTAGGCTTTTATGTTTTGTAAGTTTCAAGGCTTTGTTGTTTTGGAACATGCAGGATGTGTTAGGCTTCTTCAAGGCTTGTATGTTTGTATGGTTTTGTAAGGCTTCAAAGCTGGTTATGCAGGTTGAAGCTTAGCAGGTTTTGAGAGCTTGTTTTTTAGTTACAGGCTTCAAGTTTTAGGCTTGTGGTATATTGTTTTTTTTGTGATATTCTTTTCATGTGTGTATTCTGCCCCCCTCTGACAGTATTCTGATTTTGTTATATTTATCTTTAGGCCTGCCTGGAAAACTGTAAGCCTGCTACTTTTCTCTCTTTTTCTCTCTCCACAGAAAGCACATTTTTGCTTAGAATGTCTCTTTTTTTTCTGAAAAGATTTTGGCCTGGAAAATGATGGATAAAAATGTATTCTTCACAAGCTCATTTGTCTTTCCTCTGCATACTTCCAAATTTTCTGCCTTGCTTTTGTGCTTGTTGACCGCTTTTGACAGTTTTGCTTAGTTGACATTGTTTTGTTGACAGCTTTGTATTTGTGACTTAGTTTGCCTCTTTGACAATTTGGTTTGCTTCTTTGGACAGTTTTGACAGTTTAGTTGGCCTTTTGGACGTGGGCAACTTGCTTTTCAGTTTGAACTTTGTAATTGTTTGGCATATGCAGTTTGCACTTTGCAGTTTGTTTGAATTTGTTGACACTTTGCAATTTTGAATTTATGCAGCTTTGTGCATTTTGCAAAACAATTCATATGCTTGTAAAGCATTTCTTTCCTCTTTGTGAACCAAGAAGAAACATCTTCTTGCGATTTGCAGAGAGGACGAATAAACTGATTCCGACCAAAATCTTTAATGATGAGTTTTTATGATTAACTGCCTGAAAATGCTTTTTCCTTTAATTTATCTGTGTTGACTTCTTTCTCTTCTTGTCTTTTGCAGATAAAAAATCAGTCGAGCAATGGGGAGCAACAGTAGAAGATGAAGATTTAGGATAAACTTAATTTATTTTAATCATTTGTAATAAATTATTATAAATACTTGTAAATAAATTTACTTGTATTTAAATAACACTTGTAACAATAATTAAAAATAAATAAAAGTCTTTTTGTCAGATATCTCTTTTATTTCACAGTCTCTTTAATTATTTAAGTTTTCTTGAATTAAAATACCTGGAAGTAAATCCTAATTATTCTAACTTAGATAAAATAAATAATTAATAAACACTGTAGTCTTGCAACTTCGCATTAATCAATAATAAACCCGGCGTCCCAATTAACCACAAGCATTGCACAATTAATCAAGCAAACGTCCATGTGCCTTTCCTTTTACTGATTAAACCAAACACTGCAAATTTCCAACCAGAAGCCTCAGCTTCTAATCCAGAGATTCAGGTTTTGAGAAACAAACTGAAATTTTGAGCAGACGTCAAAGCAGTGTAACAGCCAATTAATACACTGTGGATTCAAATTCTTCTGAAAATGCGCGTGCCAACCCTAATTCTTGATTTATTGTCAAAGAAGCGTCTGCCTGATCAAACCCTGAGTCAAACTCAACCAAACCCTAACAATCTGCTTGAACTGATTCTAAATTAATGAAAACCCTAATTTTGTCTGACTGATGAGAAAAGTCTGTTTGACCGATTCTTAAGCCAATCTGAAAAAATCAGGAAAAGCCCGGAGCTGTGATTTCTTATGGAAAAGAGAGGGCAAATTTTGGGGTACAACAGATTACAATTGAGAGATTCGACGAACCTGCACATTGTTGTAAGCTCGACGCTGATATAAAAAAGCCATGGTACTATGATGTGAAGAGATACCTTGAAGCACAAGAGTATCCAGAGGGAGCATCCATCAATGACAGAAAGTTCTTACGAAGATTTTCAGCCAAATTCTTCCTAAACAACAAAATATTGTACAAGCGCAACCATGATTCTACTCTACTTCGATGTGTAGACAAGAAGGAGGCAAAGGAAATTATGGAAGACATAAATGATGGTATATTTGGAACTCACTCAAGCAGACATAAGATGGCCAAGAAAATCCTGAGAGCCGCTACTATTGGTCAATAATGGAGACTGATTTCCATCAACATTCAAGAACTTGTCACAAATGCCAAATCTATGCTGACAAGGTCCATGTGCCTCATATCCCTCTCAATGTCATGACCACTCCGTGGCCATTTGCAATGTGGGTAATTGACATGATTGGAGAGATCAAGCCCACCGCTTCTAATGGACGTCGCTTCATTCTGGTCGCTATTGATTATTTCACCAAATGGGTCGAAGCTGCCTCTTTTGACTCAGTCACAAAGAATGTGGTAGCCAGATTCATCAAACATAACCTCATCTGCCACTATGGGATCCTCGAAAGGATCATTACTGACAATGGGACTAACCTTAACAATGCTATGATTACTGAACTTTGCACTCAGTTCAAGATCAGACATCATAATTCTTCTCCATATAGACCTAAAATGAATGGCGCAGCCGAGGCGGCCAACAAAAACATTAAAAAGATTGTGCAGAAGATGGTAGTAACCTATAAAGACTGGCATGAGATGTTGCCGTTTGCTCTACATGGCTACCGTACTTCAGCAAGAACATCAACTGGGGAAAATCCCTTTTCTTTGGTCTATGGCATGGAAGTTGTTTTGCCAGTGGAAGTTCAGATTCCCTCACTAAAGATTGTGAATGAAGCAGGCTTAGGCGAAGACGAGTGGATTCAAACAAGATTGGATCAATTGAACTTGATCGATGAAAAATGACTGGCTACTGTTTGTCATGGTCAGACGTACCAAAAACGTATGATCAAGGCTTTCAACAAAAAGATCAAGCCTCGAGTATATCAAGTTGGTGACTTGGTGATAAAGCATATCATTCTGCCACAAGGAGACCCTAGGGGCAAATGAACTCCCACCTACGAAGGGCCATTTGTTGTCAAGAGAGTGTTCTCTGGAGGTGCCATGATGCTGACTACCATGGATGGTGAAGACTTACCATATCCTATAAACATAGACATAATTAAAAAATACTATGCATAAGAGACCTGCTAGGTTGACACACCTAGGCAAAATAAGGGCATCCCGGAAAACCAAAAGGTTTGGGAAAAAATTAGGGATATATACAAAAGATTGTACACCCGACAAGTTGAAAACCCGAAAGGGCGACTTGGGCAAAAATGGCTATCCTGGTGGGCTGAAAACCCGAAAGGGCGGTCCAGGCAAAAGTTAAGGATTGAAAGCGTATGATTATGTCTTGTGGAATCACCACCTTCAACTTTATCACCAAGTTCCAAGTTCAAACGGTCGAAGATCAATCCAATCAACTTCTGTCAACGAAAAGGGGAATTCGAAGATATTAGGGAAATAGTAGAGTTGGAATGCAATGAGATCATTTCCACATGGCTATTTGTTTTTTTTTCAATCTTTGTTTTCCTTTCGACGACTTCCTCTTATTAGGATCTCCGTCTCTTTGTACAAAAACGCCTATTCATGGGCAAAATATCAATACAAATATAATTTGAAGTGCAAACTTTCTGTTTTTTGTTTTGAATGCAACATTGTCCAATGACTAAAATTGAACGAATATATGCATATGAACATAATTAAAACTATTTGGCATCTGTGTCCTTCTAAGCAGCAGAAAAAATCTTTAATGTATATGGAATATCCCCACAAAGTTATTTCACCAATATTATCCCCACAAGACGGCTACAATAAACCTTAATACTCAATAGAGTTACCCATAAAGTCTCTTTGCATAGGTTAATCTCCAACCAGAGTCTCAATCTCTTGACAGCTCTCTCCCAGCTAGGTTGATCCTATAAGAATAAGTATTATGGATCTCTTCCTCAAAGAACTCACCTCGTCAACAGTTCATCCAATATTCATCAACAAGATTTATTTCCCCAACATACAACAATCAACAAACAACAAAATTCTCCGGCATAGTCTATCCTCCCCAGCTGAGTCTGTCTTCCCCAACTGAGGTTATCCTCTCCAACATGAGTTTGCATTTCAGATTATTACACTTTATAGGGACACAACCCCTAATCCCCAATAAAGTCGTCAACAAAGCCTTTACTATCTCCAAAAGATACTATGAAGCCTGGACCCGACCAGATATTAGTACAATTTCCAAACTGCTATGGAACCTGGACCCGACCAGATAATAGTCAATTTCTCAAGTCACTATAGAGCCTGGACCCGACCAGATGATAGTGAAAACCTTTCAGATACTATGAAGCATGGCCCAGACCAGATAATAGTACTACTTTCAGAATACTATGAAACCTGGACCCGACCAGATAATAGTTTAACTCTCCAAAGATGTAGAAGAACTTGGACTCAACCAGACCATGGTTTAAATTCTTTTCCCCAGTAGAGTTTTCCTCTACCCCAACAAGTTACTGTGAAGCCTGGATCCGACCAGATATCAGTTGTCAACTTCGACTTTTCAAGTAAGATTGTGAGGCCGGGATCCGACCAGATATCAATTCCCCTCAGAAGTTTGTTGTGAAACCTGGAATCCGACCAGGTAACAACTAAGCTCCAAGCAAGTAACTAAAAAGCCTAGACCCGACTAGATATCAGTTCAACTTTATCTCTTCAGACAAGTTTATTGTGAAGCCTGGACCCGACCAGATATCAGTTCAACTTCATCCTTTCTAGCAAGTTACTATAAAGCCTGGAATCCAACCAGATAACAATTAACTTCCTTATCCCCAGCAAATTAATGTGAAGCCTGGACCCGACCAGATAACAATTAGCTACAATCTCCAGCAAGACACTATGAAGCCTGGATCCGACCAGATAACATCTAACATTCAAGAGATAATCTCCAACGGCAATCCAGGATTCATAACTCCTCAGCAGTAGTCAGGGATTTATTTTCTTGGACAAATATGCATCCCACATTCATACATCATAGCATATACATATAAAATGCATTTAACATGATCTCATACATCTTGTGAACGTCATGCATACATCTGCATTTAACTAACCCTTTTTCCACAGGTAAAAAATCAAGTTTTAGTATAAATAGACCAAAGATTTGTGTTGATACTTCCTCTAGTGTTTACCAAAATTCCTCCGAATGGAATTTGTAAGCCCATTCCCAATCCATCTTCGAGTACAAATTTCTGGGCACTCTAGTGTTCAATCATCTTCCACCTTCAAGTCACGAATGGTGGATCCGCCAATCTAACTCTTCAGGTTTAAGAAGATTGAACAGGGGCAGATGTTGTACCCCAAAATTTTCCCTCTCATTTCTCAAGTAATCTCTCACAAGATCTCCATTAGTTCAAGACTGCACAAGGGTTGATCAGCTCAAGACACCTCCTCAAGCACTAATAACTGAAAAATAGGGTTTGAGTTTTCACAATGAAAAATGGACTTTTAATGCCCCATATGACTTTCATGGATCATTTTGAACTCTCAATATTGCTCCTGTCAAATTTCAAGTCTTGGATCACATTTTTGCTTAGTCAATTGATCAGTTGACCTAAAATCAACTGTATTGGGGAAAGAGTCAATTGTGGTCAATTTACAGTCAAACTTCATAAGTTTTGGTCCATATCAACATTATGAATTCATATATGTCATTTGATCAAGTTTGGATCACAATTCTTCAAGACATTTGATCTGATCATCAAAAGGGCAAAATGGTCAAAATTAGGGTTTTGACTAAGAAGGTGGAATTTCTGATTTTTGACCTAGCAAATGACTTATTGGTTTGAGACATGATCTCAAGGTTTCAAATACTTCATTTTTACCTAATGGCATGGCTCAAAACATCTCTCAAGACTAATTGATTGACAGATGAATTTTAGTCAACTGATGAAAAGTCAACTGTACACTGAAAAGTCAAACTTTGACTTTTTGGTCAAAATCAAGTATCAAAGATCACAATTCATCAAAATATGTAAAAATATGAAACTTGTTCATAAAAAATCAAAAAGTCAAGATTTCATTTTGAAAAGTCAAAATTTCTAAACTTAGAAATTTTTCTAAGTGTTGGAAATTCACATTTTTTCATAACTTTGAGCCAAATTTCCACCATGATGCAAGATGATTAAAAGGAAACTTCCAACATGAAAGTTGTAGATATCAATGAGATATAAAACATTGTAGAACATAACTTTTTCTAAAAATGCTTGGATTTCAAGTTATGATTTTAAGAAGAAATGTTCATGAAACTTGGAAACTTAGTGAAATTTTGCCCTAGTTTAGGGAGGATTTTAACCTAACTTCATGGAAAATTTTCACACATTTCCAAGATTAATCTTCAAATATTTCCAACATAGAGGTTGTTAGGATGTTACAAGCTTTCCAAAATGTCCAAGAACTCATTGGGATCACGTTTGTGCTAAGAGATTCGAAGCCATGAAGTTAGGGGTTCATTCTTGTTTTGCAAGGCAAATTTGTGAAGAACGCTTGATCCAATCTTCAAGCATGCTGTACAAATCTCACTTTGCAGGATTCTAACTTGCCTTTCACTCCATAATTAAATTTTTACACAATTGTTAGAATTTTGATCCAAGCATTTGAGGCATTGTCCAAATGGTTATTCCATTAATGGCACAAAGGTAACACTTCCATTTTAGAAAAGAAAGCTTTATTGCAAAAGTCAATGCATAGAGTTCCCAACTTGTTCCATCTGAGTACAAGCAATGTCAAAGACAAAAGCAACATGTCTAGAGCCTCACATAAACTCAGGCCATGCTTGTACTATGCCTTGAAACCATGTTTTCCACTTTTCTTCAAAATTAAGTAACATAGCCATAACTCTATATCTCACAGATCTGTCCACCTCAAGTGATTTAACCTTTTTCTTATTATTATACATGTATATTTCAAGCCAAGGCACGGTTGGAAGCATCCTAAAACTCTCCCAAGCACCCTTGCTGCACAGAACTTCCCAAACCTGACAGTTTTGAGCCAAAACTTCCCATATCCATTTCCACTCGTGCGTTTTGTTTCTTAATCATCCAAACACCTTACATACATCATATACAAATGATCCAATTCCCTGTTTCAAGACTGTAATCACATTTCTATCATCCACCATTTTTGAAACTCAAGCTTACAACTTGACTTGAGTAGGGAGTTTCAGCCATCCTCAAGGCAAAGTAAGACTTGCAACACATTCAGGGAGGTCCAGGCAAGCTAACCTGATCATCTTCACTCTTCAAAACTTGCTCAAGCTCCATACACAAATCCAGATACAAGAGGTAAGTTTTCAAACTTCAATATCTTGATACAAACATCTTTTGTGCATACATTCTGAAGTAAAAATATAGACATTATTGCCCTCAAGCTGACCATGTCCCTAGTTTGCATTTTACTTGCTTGTGCTTGGAGAATTTTTCTTCTGACCAGTTAGGGCACGCATTTGATATCAAACAAAATTAAGTTTAACCTTTGATTTTTAGCTTAAAAAAATTATATGGTTAAGTTGATGGTGAAATTTCCAGCAAGTTTCATGCTTGTATTTTTTAAAATGGTCAAAAAATGAGAAAGTTACAGGGTTAACAATATAGGAGGTTGTATTCTGCGTGCACATTAAGGAGGAAAAAGATGATTTCAAATATTCAGGACTTGGTTTATTTTATATTTAGTGGAAGATATTTTATGACCGGATGTACAAGCCACCCCAGTGGCAAGCGCACGCGTATTGAGTCTTTGCTAACCATAAGGGCGTGGGTTCAAGCCCCAGCGCTGCTACTTTTCATTATTTTTCACATTTTCACTCTTTTTTGTTCCAGCAAGCAACGCATGGGCCTTCAAGCAATGGACTTTGGTTTTTTTGCTGATTTCTAACCCCCTGTTTACTTTTGCATGCCGACCCAACTTTTTTATTATTATTTCATTTTTATTTATATTCTTTTTCTTATTTTATTTTTATTTTCAGTTTTCTTTTATTATTTTTTATTATTACTATTATTATTATCATTATTATTATTTTGATTAATAAAAAATCCAAAAATATTTTATTTATTTATTTGCATATTTAAAAAATACTCATTTATATTTTATTTTCTTTATAAAACCAAAAGAACAAAAACATTTTCTTAACAATTTAATTTCTTTTTTTAATAATTAATAATTATATTTAGGTTTAATTATTTTTACTTTTTTATTAAAAATTAATTTAGAATTTAGGTTTCTTTTAATTAATTAATTTCCATATTATTTTCATTAATTTAAAACCTTTTTCATAAAAAACCCTAAAATATGTTTCATACTTAATTTCTTTCTTAGATAGTTTGATTTTAATTTTTTTAATTTTAATTAATCACTTTCTTTAATTAGGTCAATACTAAGCCCTTTCATTAAAACTCTTAACAAAAACCAAACAAAATCATTTTTTTTTGTCATTTATATCCTTGTACATTATTTATTTAATTCTTGTATATTATTCAATATGGTTGTAATAAATAATTAGGTTTAATTTTCTTGTAAAATCCCCATTTGTAAATTTGTATACCCCCTCCCATAATGATGTAATAGCATAGTAATTATAATTTCCACAATTTATTGTTTTAATATAAATGTTAGTAATTAGGGTTTGTATGGCAAGACTAAAATCAACAAATAGCAAACCCTAATTCAAGACAAAATAATGTATGTAAATCAAACACACTTGCACACTTGCACCCTTAGGGTAATTCCACTTTGTTGCCTTACAAAAATGGTCATATTATGCATGTGCGGTATCTTAGCAAAAGCAATCAAAAATACAAGATCATAGTCCCTCGATGACGCTATCAATGTTGCCTTTCAAAATGATCTTAGCCCCTCAAAGAGAAATGCTAAGATATCTCACAACATTGCTATCATGATTATACGATGACCCACGTCCGTCCCTTTACATCCAAAGATAAGGCTTCTTACTAATCAATGGTAATATAGCAATATTAAAGGAAGGAATAAATGAACAAAGAATTTTGAGTAGGTAGATTGTTCCTAGTTGCTTGCTCATTTTCAAATCAAATATCCTTGCTTATTTTTAAAAAAAAAACACCAAACACTTTCAAAACATTTTCCAAACATGAAATATTTTCAAAAGCCCAACACTATGTATACGTTCTTACGAACGAGAACCATTACAAAGTTTGCCTAAACGAAGACGCCTTTTCAAAATACTTTCAAAAACCACACAAAGAACATTTTCAAATAAAGCAAGTGATCTAGCAAGCAACTAAGAGCCCATAGATAACTATGGATGAAAAGGATGCTAACACCTTCCGTTTTCATAATCTACCCCCCGAACTCAAGAAAAAATCTCAAAGGTCTTTCCTGTTCTTTTCAGCCTTTCCTTTTGGCTAAAAGAAAAGTCGGTGGCGACTCTTGCTAACCGCAACATTTGTGATAAAACGCAAAACACCCAAGTCAGTTCTCCCACCGTATCACACATGGAAAAAATGTCTCACAAACATCTGTGATCTCCAATACTATGGTTAGATTCCTAACTTGAGAATTCATTGAGTTACCCTATGAGAAATTTTCTGACCTCTACATCACACTCCTAACCATTTTCTTTATCTGAATTTTTAAAATGCTTGCATTGTTGCCTATTTGATCTAGCATGGGTGATTATCTATGATATTCCCTCGTGGTTCAACAATAATTACTTATCTCAACTTAAAAAGTTTCTATACTAAGGTTTCTTCTATAGGTTCTGTCAAATTATTATGTCCTAGGTTTTACTTATAACATTAGATATGCACGATAAACTAAAACTACTATATTAGATCGTTGAATTAGTTTTGGCTTGATCCATTAGGTTATACTATCATAACTAGGAGTCCTATATCACATCTTGAATAGTTACCCTTATCTTAGTTAGGAGGATGTCTCATTCTTTCTAAGTCGTGAATGGGGAAATACCTAAGTTTGGAAGAGCACAACTTAATGAAACAATAACCAACAGTTTATGCATGTTGAACATGGACACTCCAAAAGGAACTTACTGAAATTATTGTTTAAGTCTACTCACCATATTCATCGTATATTCATATTCACACCTCTAAACTTCTTGTATATGAATCACACTGCCACCGTTACATATTCATACAAACAAAATCCCCCATAACTAGAATTTCAACTAGTTTGGTCAACAAATAATCTCAAGTCAACTTCTCATCCATATTAGTCAACTCTAACTTTTATACAAAAGATGTCTATTTCCATCTGGTGCGTCTTGAGCAACTCTTACTCTTACTAACACTCACTACTATAGAAAAGCCATATCATAACGGTTTTAAAGGGGATACCACAATGCCTGACCAACTATTGTAAGGTAAGGTGTAACTGTATGTATGGTGTTTTCCACCACGGTCTTGAAACCTTGATAATAAGTTAGTACGCATGTTACATATCACAAAGATTACGCTAACCAACCTATATACATTTAGGTAATTAGTTTGAAACTCATCAACAACAATTTATTTGGAAAATAAGTAACATTTCATCACAGTTACATTAGATAATCATTGTGAAAAGTACCTACAATTTATTATATAATATGTAGATTGCTTGTTTTTCCATACACCTCATTAAAGAAATATAACCATTCAAATTGATGAAGTATATAATCTGAAAATTAAACTATGCTTGAAAATTGACTTAAACAAACCACTGTTTTCTGAATTTCATGTGTCTCATCATTCATTTCCCGTTCTTTAACATATAGAATATGGTTCAATGGTCTAATTCCTTCATTGCATCGATTCTTTCGATTCTAGTTTAATTTAAATAACATTAATTTATTAAAATTAAACTATAAGAGAATATATAAATGTGATGAAGGAATTTGGTCATTGAACAATATTATATATATTAAAGATCATGAAATGAACGATGAGACACATGCAATTCGGAAAAAATTGATTGATATAAGTTGGTTTTCAAATATAACTTAATTTTTAGATTATAAGTTTCTATGTCAATTTAAATGAATGTATTTTCAGTGAAATATTAGTGAAACAAAAATCCACATAGCATATAACAAACAACCCAACTTCATCTACTGTCAAACCAGATAAGAATTTAAAGAACAAAACGTTGGTAAGTCGCAAAAAATTAACAATGTTTTTTTCTTAACAATGTTTTGTTCTTAGTAATGTTTTGTTCTTGTTCTGAGAACATTTATCAACGACAACAACATACAACAACACAAGAAATACATACAACCAAATAAAAAAAGATACCTTTTAGCAACAAAATACTAACAACATGCAAACAACACTAGATATAATAAAATGTTTCAAGAACACACCTTTTGTTGAAACTAATCATGAAACTGGAACAAATTATGAAGTTCATCTAGTTTATGAAGCCATGAAAAAGAAATACAATGTGGATGAAGTTTACACAATATCTTCATATTTCTTGTATTTTTTTCATAGCCACACAAATCATATGTACCATAGCCAAAGTATAAACTTTGTTAAGGTGGTGAAGACGGATCTGAAAAAATGAGAACATTCACCAAATGAAAAAATGAGAACCAGTTTTTAACAAGAAATATAAAAAAAATCAGAGCATTCACTTAATGAACGAACCTCAAGGTGGAGGTTGGTGAAGATGAATCTGAAGGTTGCAGTATGGGTGAAGAGTGACATGGATGTTAAGATTATGTGTTGAGAGAGAAGACTGAAATATGTTAGGGTTTTCTTTAGAGAGAAGCATATGTTATCTACTGGGCGGCATATACTTTTGGTTATATATTAAAAAAAATGTAACTTTTCATCACAATTGACATGAAGAACCGTGATGCAATGATTGGACTTTTCATCACGAATGAAAAAAGTAACCGTAATGATATACTAGGAGTTGTGAAAATAAAGGAATTGGGATTGAAACCCTGTAACTTCTGGTACATATCACTAAGGACTTTAAATTAGACCGTAGTGAAATACCTTTTAGTAAAAATAAAGCGCCCAAACTGTGTTTCCATCATGGCTAAAGAAATTCCGTTGTAATATTTTTTAATGAAAGGTGTTTTCCATAGTAGTGGTTTCTGGATCTTGCTAAATATTTTCAATTTTCCCTTTTGTTATATAAGATTTTATCCCATTATGTATGATGGGATAATTTACTCTCGTCATTAAGGTACACATATGCACTTCTTGGCGTCAACTTCTTCTCCTAAAGGTCCTACAATCTTGTTCTCGATGGACTCTTCTTGATCAATAGGGATTCATGAAAACTTTGAATGTCATCAAAGTCGATTACTATGAACTCGTTGCGATAATATAGAAATTATCGGTGAGGTCTACGAATATATCTCAAACAACCATTACACTAGGTGTTAGTTGATACTTCATGCTTGATGCTTGATGATTTGATACTTAGGAAATAAAGTAACAAACTAGTCGGACCGTAAGTGTATATAAATCCTAGCTACCCATGCACATTCTATTCGACCGAATCTGATACTAAAATGTTACACCATATTATAATTATCTATAAGCTAATATAAATTTTTAAACATAACATTTTTCAAATGCGTTTCTTTGGAATTTAAATCAATTGGATGCCTCGGAGTGAAAAAAAAAATAGAAGTAAGAAAATATACAATAGAAGTTACTCCCTCCGTCCCATATTATAAGAGAAATTCACTTTTTATATTCATTGAATAATTAATGTATCTGGTCTATATATAGATCAGATACATTAATTATTTAATGAATCTAAAAAGTGAATTTCTCTTATAATATGGGATAGAGGGAGTACATGATTAACGATCTCACATTTAAAACCTAATACATAATGATTTAATCTTCTATCTTAGATTCTTCGGTTGCTCCATATTTTCAATCTTGAAATCCTATTTCTGGATAAAGATAATAAATCATGTGGGGTGAGAAATAAATTCTTAACGATTCTTACTGTGAATCTCAAACTCTAATCACTCAATTATAATTGAAGTTTCTGATCACTGCATATCTATACTTAAGTTTTAAGAATAAATTATCCATGTCCCTAAGTACAACTATATTTTGTTCTAGTTCAGATATGATATGAGCATAATATGAGTCTTAGTGTTTACATTCCAGAGTGTGAGAATAATCCGAGAATGTAAATATATCTAAGAAGAGAATATGAGGAAGCCTAATAGTTAGAGCTACCCTAACAAGTCATATATGAGTTCATGATATTATGGTAACCATAATAAACTAGATACATATTCTACTTGATAATCTTGGAGATAAATTAGCCTTATAAGATGTGTCTCACTCACCATGATTTTGCACTCCAAAATTTTCCCTCCCATTTCAAATTCAAGATATTCTCATAAGGTTCTCAAATGTTCGAGGTGGCTCAAGAATTAATCAGACAAATTCTCCTTCTAAGCAATGGGTCCACAACTAGGGTTTTGAGTTTCTCAAGGAATATTGGGTTTCCAAGGTCTCAAGTGATTTTCATGGTTCTTCATATGTCTTCATCAATTCTCATGGCAAGTTTCATGCCTTGCATCACAAGTTTGCCCAGCCAATGACTCAGATGACTGAAAATCAATTGTATTGGGTAAAAAGTCAACCATGGTCAACATACAGTCAAACTTCAAGATTTTTGGTCAACCTCAACATTTTGAAGTCACATTCATAATTTGGTAAAGGGTTGATCACGATTCCTCAAGAAAATCCCTCAAATCATCAAAAGTAAAAAATTGTCAAATTAGGGTTTCCTTAGGAGAAGTCAACTGAACTTTGACCAAACATAACTTTCACATGCTTCATCAGCTTTTCCCCAACCAAAGCCCATTTTGAAGAAAATTCAATTCTCTACAACTTTGCCTATCTAAGCTCAAGTTCAAAAAATGCATCATTTGAGAGATATTAGCCAATACATTACAGGTCATTTCAAAAGTAAACAAAAAGACACTTTTTGTCAAGGCAACTTATATCAATATAAAGTCTTCAAAAGCAAAAATAATAAACATATAGGTTGTACATGGCATCTTGAGATTTCGAAAAAGTCCAAGATCACCTTCAAAAGATACAAATTGAGTGAGTTATGACCATTGCAAGTTGGGAAATTTTGAGCAAATGCATGAAGTTCAAAATGAGCAAACTTGATATTTTGGGCTATTCGACCATGGTTTAAGAGTAAAAACATGTATTATACTCTTCATACACCTCAAATCTTGTTCTCACACCCCTTGATCCTTTTTATTTTAATTATTTTTTGTTTAATTCATTAATAATACAAAATAAATAAGATAAAATCATATCTTATTACACAAGGTCCAAGTCCATTTTTTTTGCCCTAATTTTCTCTATATATTCATACGACAAGACAAGAACCCTTAGACACGAATCCTTGCCTCACAATTTTGCCAAAAATATATCAAAATTTTATCAAAAACCCTAAAGTTTTCAAACCCGATTTTCAAGCCCTTTCACCACAAAGCTTTCATTCCATTCTCTTCCAGCAAGCATATATAGTAAATTTGGACCAAATTTCATGGTCCAAAACGCATGAAATCACATTGCAAGCATCATGATTACATCCATGTTTAAAATTTTGTATTTCTTGGTTTAATGCATTCTAACGCTTACTAATGTTTTCTATGTGTTCATGAGGTCCCATGCATGCTAAATTTCAAATTGCCATGTTTTCTCTGATTTGCTTTACTTTCTTCGTAACTCAATCTACAAGGACTTATATCCAAAACTAAGCCTATATTTGGATTCAGGAAGGGTCAAATTAAGAGGGTTGGACGTTTTGGATCACTAACGCTTTGAATTTGCAGATTTTGAATATTATAGGTTGCCGGAGAAGACGACTGGAGCTAGGGATCTGGCGCCTCTCCGGTCAATATATCCGTTTGTATAATATATCTTTATTGTTTCAGTTATGTTAACAGACGTATAGCCATCCCAGCGGTAGAAGCTGGCATGACTAAATCGTTAGTATACCAGGGCACGGGTTCGATCCCTGCCCCTAGTATTTTTATTCACATACTTTCTTATTTGCAGATTCTACGTGAGCCAGTGCAATACGCTCACCATGTGCCTCACCTCATCACCATCATATCTCGACAGGATCAAATCTGACGCCCCAGATCTACTGGGCCATGTTGAACCCTCAATGGAGAGCTACATTGAATTTGTTACAGGCGCATGGGCTTATTGTTTGGGCCTAATGAACTTCTCTCGTTACACCCCCAATTTGTGATATAACAAGCCCAATCCCGTTTTATTTTTATTTATGTATTTTAATTAACCTTTTTTTAACATAATTTTAATTAACTTTTTTTAAAAAAATTAACATTAATTTAGACTTAGGTTTTTTTATTTAATTTCTTTTTTAGTTAATTAAATTAAATCAACATAGATTTGTTAGGGTTTAATTAATTAAAATCAACATAGATTTTTTAGGGTTTTCTTTAATTTAGTTAACTAATTAACTTCTTTTTTAATTAAAACTAATTATTTTTTAGGTTAATCATCCAATTCTTTTATCAGAACAATCACAAAGCGATTTTCAATCTTTTTTTATTTTCCTCTTATTTTAAAGTCTTCGCGTACCTTTATTATTTTCGCATTAGTTTTTCACAATTATGTAACTGCTAATGGGTTATAATAGTTTTAATTAGGATTTACTATTTTCCCCTCGATTTTATGGTTTTGTACCCCCACTCTCGAAGCTTTGTAATATTTTAGGTTCAATTTTCGCACCTTTACTTTTCGCAATTTACTACTTTCCTTATAACAGCTAGTAATTAGGCATGTATGACAAGATCTAAAATCAATCATAGAAAACCTAATCAAGATAAATAACTGACTTTAATCACTTTTCACACACTCACCTCTAGGGTAACCCCGTTTGTTGCCTTCGAATAAAAACAATCATGTCCCTCGAACGTGGGGTGAGGGAGGGGGGGGGGCGCTTTTGCAAAGTCCCTCCGATACAAAAGATCGTAGTCCCTCGATGACTCTTACGATTCTACATTCGATAAACGATCTTAGTCCCTTACGATAAATTTCTAAAGCGTCACTACAAACTGCCTTCAATGACTGTACGATGACCCATGTCTGTCCCTTCACATTCAAAGATAGGGCTTCCTACTAACTAATGGTATGACAACACTATCTAAGAAGGAGAAAAATAACACGAAAGATCTTTGAGTAGGTAGATAGCTCGTAATCGCTTGCTCACAAAAACAAATATTTTCCATAAACACTTTCTCTGAAATATTTTCAAAAACAAACACTTTTGTATGCGTTCTTAACTTATACGAGAACCATTACAAAATGTAGCAAGTGGTTTTTTAATCAGAGCCGCCACTATTAGTTTTTATCCTAGGGAAGAGAATCTAACAGAAAACCCTAATTCGCAGACAGAGATTCTAGGTTTCGGACTCAATTAGACGAAAGTAAGGTGTTAGGCACCTTTCATCTACCTTGTTCACAAAGATATTAGACTCTAGGTTTAGGTTGGGTAAAACTGGATTTTAAGTTTTAATTAGAAAGACTCGTAACGATTTTTGATCGTATGCCTACGTATCCTCTTATGAGGAATCAGAGTCCCAATTTGTAGTTCGTATGGGGTTGGTGTTTTTTAGGGGTTTGCAAACATATTTTGAATCACCTCACACTCGATCGGGAGTAGTGATTTCAGAGATTTTGACTGAGTGCGCAGTAAGTCAAAACTATTTTGAAACCCTTTTGCAAAAAATAGTTGATTAGCTTAGTTTATTGCGAAAAATAGTTTGATGATTTGTTTGTGTTTTTTATCGTATTAATTGCGAAGATCTCTTGATTAATGCATGATAAAAATATTTAATGCGAATATGTATAAAAATATGTTCATGAGTTTTTAAATAAACATAATTTATCTATGATAATAAGTAATATTTAAACATAATAAATAATAATACTATAAGTAAAAATTACTATTAATGATAATAATAATTATAACTAATAATAATAAAAATAATAGTTACAAAAAGATAATAATATAATATAATTATAATAATAAGAAAATAATAATTATATAGAAAATGTAAAAAATAATTAACTTCAGGAGGGGGGGGGGGGGGGGGGGGGGGTGGGGGTGTATTTTTTAGTTATTAAGTAAAAAGATGGGGTGTTATTAACAGTTTGGGTTAGGCCTATTCCGTTTGCTGGACAGGGGGGTGCAATTTGGTTTGGTGTTTAGAAATTAAGGAAAATAGGGGGTGTCTAAAGAAATTGGGCTTGGCCCACTATATGCTGTTGGAAGGATCCGAGTGATTAAGTGTGGCGAGGGCGCAGGAGAGTTACCATGGACTTGGCCTCACAGCCGTCCACTGTTGATCTAAGAGATGAATATGAAGGTACAAGGTGCTTGCTGTGGACGCATGTGTATTAGATCTAAGCAGAATATAAGCTATGTTTTTGTTTTTGTTTTTCATTTTTCACAACTTTCCTCCATTTTACAGTGTCCCCATCTCTCTCTCTCTCTCTCTCTCTCTCTCTCTCTCTCTCTCTCTCTCTCTCTGCTAGCAAAACAAACCCTTTCATCCTCTTTCAAACCCTAACACCAAAACGACAACCCCGCAGCGGCGAAACTCACCTGACCTCCCTTCCAAAGCCAAATACAAACCCAACCCAACACAATTGCCGAACCAAAAAGAAAATAGAAGCTGAGTTATATTACCCCTTGTGCAATTTCCAATTCTGGCCTCGTTCGTCTAGATCCGGTGCCTAATCTCTCTCTGTTTCTTGCTTGCAGATTCCGGTGAAGCTTTAAAGGTGGTGGTCGGTGGTAGTGAAGGCGCGATGGCAACGACAACAGCGATTAAGGTTTCAGAAGTTGAAACCTTAATCGCTCCTTTCTTCGTCTTCAACAGCAAAGAAAAAGGTTCGTTCTTCTTCCGTGTTCTTCCTCCGGCCTCTCAATAATCTTTTCTCCTTCCCTTGTTAATGCATTCGCCTTCTTCTTCTTTTTTCTCTTGTATTTATAGCTTTTCCAATTAGGTTTATATTTTTTAGGGTTCTGTTAATTTGTTAGCGTTATGATCCATATTAGCAGAAATTTAGGGTTATTAGAGATTTTGGGATTTGATTCCAATTTGTAATTGATTCTGATATTTAATTAACTCACTTGTAATTGATTTGATTCATCTTTAATGTTGGATTTCGTTTGTGTTGTTGATTGATTTCTGGGATATGGATTGATTCATTTTTTATGTACTGATTCGATTTGGATTCGTAATATATTTGATTGAGTATAATTCTGAGATTGATATTCTGTATACTAATTTCTGGAGATTTGAATGAAGATTTGATTTAGTTGTTCTTACGTTTTCTGCTGTAAAAGGGCATTCTAGATTTGTTTTGATTTGAACAGTGTTAGTTCGCAACAAAAAAATGTGCTTTTTTTGTTGATTGGCACCATAATTGTTAATTGAACACAGACTTTGCGCTAATTACCTATGGTCCAACTTGCATAAACAAAATTGGGCCTTTTGGCCCATATCAGCATATTACTGTTTTTTTATTGCAACATCATTATCCCTTTTTGATACGGTACTGAGCCTAGCATGGTTTAGTCCAGCATTTTTCAAATTAAAAACTCTTTATTACATATAAAACAACTTATTAATTTTACTAATAATAAATTAATTACTAAATAGAAATCAAATAATAATTCTATTCACCAATGTTAAATGGGCCTTGCACTGTGCCACCAATCCACAACAGAAATTACAGCAAACACGTTCTTCCAATGCGTATTGGGCCTAACTGTCTCCAATAATCTAACCCAAAAGATTTTTTTTTTATTTAAAACCAAAACTCTTTAAAAAAAGTCTAGTATCATTGTATAAAAATCTTTTAATAATAATTTAACCGATGATAACAAAATACCAATTATAAAGAAATCCTTTTTTATAATAGTGAAAAGGTTTTAATAATAACGTCATTTTTCTAGTCCAGTAATAATAAAAGATCATAAGTGTATTTCTGTAAAAAAAAATCTTAATGGGCTTGTACGCATTTTAATTGGCTTCGAGATGCAACCCCACCCTTTCTTTTTACTAGCAACAATAATACTTAAATGAGCTTATGTAATCAATTATTAATTAATAGCAACTTAAATTTAAGTAGACTTAATAATTTAATAACTTAGTAATTACTCGAATAGTTTTTATTTTTGAATTGCATGGGCCATGGGCCAACATGAGTCGCAAACAGATTTATGAGTCATTCCGATTTAGAAAGCCCCATTTTCTTGAATTAAAATACACCCTTCTTTCTTGGATAAAGATGGGCCACCAGATGCTATTGTGCCATCTTTAATTAAATATTTCTTCTATTTAAATCTTGAAAAATCAAATCATCGAGGTAGGAAAAATCTGGGGTACGACAGCTGCCCCTATTCAATTATCTTCCAATCGAATATCGCGAGAAAACGTGGGTCTGACGCATTCTGATTGGGAGTTTATTGAATACTTGGGATACCCAAAATTTGTCTGACCAATCATAAGGTTACGCTGATGTAGCACACCCTTACGAGTCTTGAGGAAACAGGCAAAGCTGATGATATATCGCTTACCAGAGTTTGATAATGAGGAAAATAGTCTTTGATCTTAAAAGCGTTGTTTCTTATGTCTTGGCTTATTCACCTATTAATACTTGATGGTGTATGGCTGCTTGGAGACTAAGGCCATGGCTTACGTTTGCGAATCTCCGCATGACATCTGAGGCGATGTTTCGAGCGTGAATACATTACGGCTCAGAGGCTATGTGTTTCAGCTTGGAGAACGTGTTGCGGCTTAGAGGCAATGTGTTGGTTTGGATAATACATTGCGGCTTAGAGGCAATGTGTTGAGTTTGGGTAATACATTGCAGCTTAGAGGAAATGTGTTGATTTGGATAATACATTGCGGCTTAGAGGCAATGTGTTGAGTTTGGATAATACATTGCGGCTTAGAGGCAATGTGTTGCGTTTGGGTAATACATTTCGGCTTAGAGGCCACATTCTGAGTTTGCTAATACATTGAGGCTTAGAGGCAATGTGTTTGAGTTTGGATAATACATTGCGGCTTAGAGGCAATGTTATGAGTTTGCGAATACATTGCAGCTTAGAGGCAATGTGTTTGAGTTTGGATAATACATCACGGCTTAGAGGCAATGTTCTGAGTTTGCGAATACATTGTGGTTTAGAGGCAATGTTCTGAGTTTGCGAATACATTGCGGCTTAGAGGCAATGTTCTGAGTTTATGAATACATTGTGGCTTAGAGGCAATGTGTTTGAGTTTGGATAATACATTGCGGCTTAGAGGAAAAGTTCTGAGTTTGCGAATACATTGCGGCTTAGAGGCAATGTGTTTGAGTTTGGATAATACATTACGGCTTAGAGGCAATGTTCTGAGTTTGCGAATACATTGTAGCTTAGAGGCAATGTTCTGAGTTTGCGAATACATTGTGGATTAGAGGCAATGTGTTTAGTTTTGAGGATATATTGCTGCTTAGAGGCAATGTTATGAGTTTCATTCATTATCGCATGGAGACTTAGGTAATGGGCTGAACGCGTCACGACATGGAGACTTAGATGACGCGTTGGATCGCAGAAGAAGTATTTGGTTAATGGACCCTTAGATGATTGAATCGAGGGTAGTATTGTTTGTTTGCTGCATAATACATGCGTATGATGTTTGATATCGAGATGTTTGGATGTATGCGAAATGTGTGGTGTTTGACATCGATATGGAACCCTGAATATATGTGTATTGTATGCAAGAATGCATAGTGTATGTATGCTCGAGATATGAAAAATGTGTGTATGTATGAAAGGTGTGTAGGATGCGCGTATGCCTCAGAACGTTATGAAGACTATTTTTGTCATTCTCTCCTTTAAACCATTGGCTCAGAGTTACCGATCCCTGGCATTGTGCGTTGTTGTTGCATTGTTGATCTTGAACAGAGTGGACAATGTTAGCAAAGTTTAAACGTTGATTTTGTATTGTGAGCGTGTGTGTAGACGTAAACGTAGGTACTGGCATATGTGTAGATGACATAGATATTGGTATATGCATATACTCTTATGTTGTAAGTGCAGGCGTAGACGCGACCATGCGTATAGAGTTTGTAATGTTGGTGTAGGAGTAGACACGTGAGTGGATGCGCGAAAATGTAGTCCTCGTGTTGCAAGTGTAGTTATAGGTGCTGTAGACTTTGTGTACGGACGCATAGATGTAGGAGTAGGAACAACCATGTGCATGGACGTAGACGTGGATTTTCTTCCAATACCTTCCTAACCAAAATGTTTTCTGATGTTTTGCCGACTGCTTTTATTTTGTTAATTCCCCAAAATGATTTCAAGACAATATTCACAATAATAATCGTAGTATCTTTTAAACAAATCTGAGAAAAGAAAAACATAATTCGAAAGATGTAAATAAAACAAGTGTTTTATTGATATGCCACTGAGTAGGCGAGAGAATATAAGATGTAATTCCTAGAAAGAGGTAATTACAGAAAGTTTTAAAATAGTAAATGGAAATGAAAAATGATAATCGCTACTGCTGTTCCCCCAATATCCTTTTAATCATCTTATCTACCTTGGTTCCGAGTTTTATGATTCCAATCTATCCTTCCTTTCATGGTTCGTAGTCGCAGTTCTTAGATCACAGTCTTTTTGTTCTTTATTTCTTTTCGAATGATCCCTAATTTTTGCCTAGATTTCCCTTTCGGGTTTTTAATCCACTGAGATAGTTTTTTGTTATAGGCCCCTAATTTTTGCTTGGATCTCCCTTTAGGGTTGTCGATCCACCCGGGCACTCCTTTTTGCCTAAGTCGCCCTTTTGGGGTTCGAGCTTAGCGAGCTTTTTATACATAGTATTTTTTGATGTACTGATTCGATTTGGATTTGTAATATATTTGATTGAGTATAATTCTGAGAGTGATTTTCTGTATACTAATTTCTGGAGATTTGAATGAAGATTTGATTTAGTTGTTCTTATGTTTTGTGCTGTAAAAGGGCATTCTAGATTTGTTTTGATTTGAACAGTGTTAGTTTGCAACAAAAAAACGTGCATTTTTTTTTGTTGATTGGCACCATAACTGTTAATTGAACACAGGTTTGTGCTAATTACCTATGGTCCAACTTGCATAAACAAAATTGGGCCTTTTGGCCCAGATCAACATATTACTGATTTTTTATTGCAACATCATTATCCTTGTTTGATATGGTACTGAGCCTAGCATTATTTAGTCCAGCATTTTTCAAATCAAAAACTCTTTATTACAAATAAAACAACTTATTAATTTTACTAATAATAAATTAATTACTAAATAGAAACCAAATAATAATTATATTCACCAATGCTAAAAGGGCCTTGCACTATGCCACCAATCCACAACAAAAATTACAGCAAACACGTTCTTCCAATGTGGATTGGGCCTAACTATCTCCAATAATCTGACCCAAAAGATTTTTTTTTTAATTTAAAACCAAAACTCTTAAAAAAAGTCTAGTATCATTGTATAAAAATATTTTAATAATAATTTAATCGATGATAACAAAATACAAATTATAAAGAAATCCTTTTTTATAATAGTGAAAAGGTTTTAATAATAACATCATTTTTCTAGTCCAGTAATAATAAAAGATCATAAGTGTATTTCTGTAAAAAAAATCTTAATGGGCTTGTGCGCATTTTAATTGGCTTCGAGATGAAACCCCGCCCTTTCTTTTTACTAGCAACAATAACACTTAAATAGGCTTATGTAATCAATTATTAATTAATAGCAACTTAAATTTAAGTAGACTTAATAATTTAATAACTTAGTAATTACTCGAATAATTTTTATTTTTGAATTGCATGGGCCATGAGCCAACATGCACCGCGAACGGATTTATGAGTCTTTCCGATTTAGAAAGACCCATTTTCTTGAATTAAAATACACCCTTATTTCTTGGATAAAGATGGGCCATTAGATGCTGTTGTGCCATCTTTAATTAAATATTTCTTCTATTTAAATCTTGAAAAATAAAATTATCGAGGTAGGATAAATTTGGGTTACGACAAATTCCCCTATTCAATTATATTCCAATCGAATAGCGTGAGAAAACGCGGGTCTGGTGCATTCTGATTGGGAGTTTATTGAATACTTGGAATACCCAAAATTTGTCCGATCAATTATAAGGTTACGCTGATGTAGCACACCCTTACGAGTCTTGAGAAAACAGGCAAAGTTGATGATATATCGCTTACTAGAGTTTGATAACGAGACAGATAGACTTTTATCTTAAAATCGTGGTGTCGTATGTCTTGGCTTATTCACCTATTAATACTTGATGGTGTATGGCTGCTTGGAGACTGAGGCCATGAGTTACGTTTTTGAATCGCTGCATGACGTCTGAGGCAATGTTTCGAGCGTGAATACATTGCGGCTCAGAGGCTATTGTTTGAGTTTGGAGAATGCATTGCGGCTTAGAAGACATGTGTTGGTTTGGATAATACATTGCGGCTTAGAGGAAATGTGTTGAGTTTGGGTAATACATTACGACTTAGAGGCAATGTGTTGATTTAGATAATACATTACGGATTAGAGGCAATGTGTTGAGTTTGGATAATACATTGCGGCTTAGAGGCAATGTGTTGAGTTTGGGTAATACATTGCAGCTTAGAGGCAATGTTCTGAGTTTTCGAATACATTGCGGATTAGAGGCAATGTGTTTGAGTTTTAATAATACAATGCGGCTTAGAGGCAATGTTTTGAGTTTGCAAATACATTGCGGCTTAGAGCCAATGTGTTTGAGTTTGGATAATACATCACGGCTTAGAGGCAATGTTCCGAGTTTGCAAATACATTGCGGTTTGGAGGAAATGTGTTTGAGTTTGGCTAATACATTGTGGCTTAGAGGCAATTTTCTGAGTTTTCGAATACATTGCGGCTTAGAGGGAATGTTATGAGTTTGCGAATACATTGCGGCTTAGAGGCAATGTTATGAGTTTGAGAATACATTACGGCTTAGATGCAATATGTTGAGTTTTGAGGATATATTGTGGCTTAGAGGCAATGTTCTGAGTTTCGTTCATTATCGCATGTAGACTTAGGTAATGGGCTGAACGCGTCACGACATGGTGACTTAGATGACGGGTTGGATCGCAGGAGAAGTATTTGGTTAATGGACCCTTAGATGATTGAATCAAGGGTAGTATTGTTTGTTTTCTTCATGATACATGCGTATGATGTTTTATATCGAGATGTTTGGATGTATGCGAAATATGTGGTGTTTGACATCGATATGGAACCATGAATATATGCATATTGTATACATGAATGCATAGTTGATGTATGCTCGAGATATGAAAAATGTGGGTATGTATGAAAGGTGCGTAGGATGTGCGTATGCATCGGAATGTTATGAAGACTATTTTTGTCATTCTCTCCTTTAAACCATTGGCTCAGAGTTACCGATCCCTGGCGTTGTGCGTTGTCGTTGCATTGTTGATTTTGAACACAGTGGACAATGTTAGGAAAGTTTGAACGTTGATTTTGTATTGTGAGCCCGTGTGTAGATGTAGACGTATGTACTGGCATGTGCGTAGATGACGTAGATATTGGCATATGCGTAGACTCTTATGTTGTAAGCACAGGCGTAGACACGACCATGCGTATAAAGTTTGTACTGTTGACGCAGGAGTAGACACGTGCGTGGACGCGCACAAACTTAGTCCTCGTGTTGCAAGTGTAGGTATAAACACTGTATACTTTATGTACGGACGCGTAGATGTAGGAGTAGGCACAATCATGCGCATGGACGTAGACGTGGATTTTCTTCCAATACCTTATTAACTAAAATGTTTTCTGATGTTTTTCCGAATGCTTTTATTTTGTTAATTCCCCAAAATGATTTCAATACAATATTCACAAGTAATAATCGTAGTAATTTGTAAAAAAATATGAGAAAAGAAAAACATTATTCGAAAGATGTAAAGAAAACAAATGTTTTATTGATATGCCACTGAGTAGGCGAGAATACAAGATGTAATTCCTAAAAAGAGGTAATTACAGAAAGTTTTTAAACAGTAAATGGCAATGAAAAATGATAATCGCTATTGTTGTTCCCCCAATATCCTTTTAATGATCTTATCTCCCTTGCTTCTGAGTTGTATGATTCCAATCTATCGTTCCCTTCATGGTTCGTAGTCGCAGTTCTTAGATTGCAGTCTTTTTGTTCTTTATTTCTTTTTGAATGATCCCTAATTTTTGCATGGATTGCCCTTTCGGGTTTTGAATCCACCGGGATAGTTTTTTGTTATAGGCCCCTAATTTTTGCCTGGATTTCCCTTTAGGGTTTTCGATCCACCGGGGCACTCCTTTTTGCCTAAGTTGCCCTTTTGGGGTTCGAGCTTAGCGAGCTTTTTATACGTAGTATTTTTTGACTGCGTAAGAATTTGTCGGGTGCGGTAGTTCTTCCCCATCCATTATTGTGAGGATGAGACCACCTCCATAGAATGTTGTTTTGACTATGTATGGACCTTCGTAGTTGGGTGTCCATTTACCACGTGAATCGAGGCGAGGTAGTATAATCTTTTTGAGCACTAGATCCCCTTCCTTGAATATTCGAGGGCAGACTTTTAATGTAGCTGACTATGACACAAAGCTGTCAATCGTTTTTCTTCAATAAGGTTGAGTTGGTCAAGTCGTGTCTGCACTCACTCTGCTTCTTCCAGCTTTGTTTCCCTCAGGACCCGAAGTGATGTTATCTCAACTTCCACTAGGAGCACCGCTTCCATGCCATATACTAGTTAGAAAGGAGCCGCTCCTGTCGATGTGCGTACAGAGGTGCGATAGCCATGCAGGGAGAAGCGAAGCATTTTGTGCCAATCTTTGTATGTCTTTACCATCTTCTGGATGATTTTCTTCATATTTTTGTTGGCTGCTTTGACGACCCCGTTCATCTTTGGTATGTACGGTGAGGAATTATGATGCTTGATTTTGAAGTCGTCGCACAGTTCCTTCATCATCTCGTTGTTTAAATTAGACCCGTTATCTTTAATTATCCGGCTTGGGACACCGTACCTGCATATGATGTTTTGTTTGATGAAGTGTGTAACCACTTGACTTGTTACGTTGGTGTAGGACGCTGCTTCTATCCACTTGGTAAAGTAGTCGATGGCTATCAATATAAATCGGTGTCCATTGTATGCTTTCGGCTCTATCATGCCAATCATATCAATTCCCCACATTGAGAATGGCTAAGGGGAGCTCATGACGTTCAGAGGAGTCGGTGGTACATTTATCTTGTCAGCGTAGATCTGGCATTTATGACACGTCTTCGTGTAGTGGTAACAATCAGCTTCCATTGTTAACCAGTGTTGTACCCCAAAATTTTCCCTCTTATTTTATCAAGATTTCCCCTCACAAGGTTCCTTGAACTCTAGACAGGATTAGGGTTTTGCTTTGCTCAAGACATCTCCTTGCACTGATGACCTAAATTAGGGTTTGAGTTTTCACATGGATTTTTGGACTTCCAATGCTCAAAGTGACTTTCATACTTCATTTAGGACCTACAAGATTTCCTCTACCAAGTTTCAAGCTTTGAATCAAATTTTTGCCCAATCAATTGGACAGTTGACCTAGAAATCAGCTGTATTAGGGAAAAAGTCAAATGTGGCCAATTTATAGTCAAACCTCACAATTTTTGATCCACATCAACATTATGGACTCATATGAACCATTTGATCAAGTTTGGACCACAACTCCTCAAGAAATTTGATCAGATCATCAAAAGGGCAAAATGGTCATTTTTAGGGTTTTGACTGTACAAGGGCAATTTCTGACTTTTGACCTAGCCAATGGAAAATTAGGCTCAAGCATGGATTTAAGGACTCAATGGCATCATCTTTACATATTCACAAAGCTCAAAAGATCTCAATTGCATTGGATTGACAGATGGATTTTTCAGTCAACTGATCAAATTTGACTGTACACTGAAAAGTCAAACTTTGACTTTTTGGTCAAAATCAAGTGCCAAGGGTCATTTTTCATCAAGATGTGTCAAAACATGAAACTTGTTCATCAAGAAACCCAATTTTGCAAATTAGGGTTTAAAGTTGAAAAATTTCATAACTTAGAATTTTTCTAAGTTATGAAATTTTCTTAATTTTTCCTAACTTTGCCCAAACTTTTCACCGTGATGCAATTGGATTCAAACAAAACTTCCAACATTAAAGTTGTAGTCCTACACAAAGTCTACAACTTTTATCACAAAGTTTTCTCAAAATAAGCTTGGATCTCAAGTTATGATTTTTGGAACCAGGGTCCATGAAACTTCTAACTTAGTGAAATTTTGCCCTAGTTTAGGCAGGATTTTGACCCATCTTGATGACCATTTTTCACATAGTTCCACTTGGAATATAAAATTGCATTTCAAATATGGATTGTAGATCATGTTGCAAGCTTTCCAAAATGTCAAAGAACTCTCAAAAATCATTTGTGGTTAGGGAGAATCGAAGGCTTGAAGTTGGCAAAAACTCACTTTTTATCCATGGCATGTTCATATTGATACAAGTTGCAAATTCAAATCAGCTTGCTTTACACTAGATTACAGGCCTCAAAACCATTCCATACTCAATAATTAAATGCAAATCCATTGGTCTAATGTTTTGTTTTGGTCATTAGAGCATTGCACACAAGATTAATCCCTAAATGGTAAAAGGTACATTACCATTTTTGCCAAAGTATGCTTTATATCAAAACCACATCTCTTGAGCCTTGGACAATATCTTGTGCAGCAAATCATATCCACCAACTTGAGGGGCCAAGATCACAAGGGGCAGGATGATGGATAGCCTGTACAGGCTTGTATGACATCATTGCTCATTTTTGCTTCATATACAAGAAAGATACCAAATACATGAGAACTTACACATCTGAAAAAGATAACTTGTGCAAGCTTTGGAGACAAGTTTCTCACCTCCCCTTGAGCCAGAAACACGACCCTTTGAGCCCTCAAACCTCCCATAGCACAAAATCACATTTCATTGGCAAAACAGGGCAGCATCTGCATCTTGAGTTCTATCTCACAATTTGCTCGTGCGTTTGTCCCAAACCTGTTCAAACACCTTCCAGACAACCTATCCAAGCTATCCCAACCCTCAAACACTAACTGTAACTCCATTTACAAGGTTTGCCATTTTTGATTTCAGCTTGTGCAGGTTGAGTTCTGTAGGTTTGTTCAAGTACATTCAAGGAAAGCTAGGCATTAGAAAAGGTCATGGGAAGTTCAAGCAAGCTCCCAAACATCTCAGGCCTCATTGAAAAGCTCCACATTGTCAGACACGAAGTCAACTGAAACAGGTTTTTATCAACTTCCTATCTCTCTATTTAGGAATAATTAGGCTTAGGTTTGTGAATAAGAAATGTAGTATTCATAGCCATGAAGCTGTACATATGCTCAATTTTCATTTTAGTTAAGCATGCTAAGAGAATTTGGTCCATGAACATCCTGAAAAAAATAGGTTATGATTTAGGGCCAGATAAATTCTCTCTAGTCTTTGAGAGTTTGGACAAGTTTTTTATATGGTTGAATTCGTCTTGGAAAACCCTATAACTTTGATGTTATGTGTTTTTGCATTAGAGCTCGTATGCAGGTTGTTCATGTTTAGTACAGGGCGCGCAGAATTTTGAAGAGAGGTTGAAGATGAAGTCTGGTTTGGGCTGGGCTTTGGTTCTTTCACTATTTGCACCCCTCTTTTGCTGATTACACCCCCCTGGCCCATTTCTTCATATTTTTATGTTTTGTTATTTTATTTTTATTTCTGATTTTATTTTATTATTTCCAAACATAAAAAATACTAAAATATTTTTCTATAAATTCACACATTTATTTTTGTATTTTATTTTAATTTTTCTAAACATCAAAGTAATTTAATGAACATATATCTTTATTTTATTTTAATGAGAACTTAAAAATAAAACATTAAAATTATACTTTTATTTTTATTATTATTTATACTTAAAAAATACTTTTTTCTAAATATATTTTATTTTTTGTATATACATTATTTTATTATATTATTTATAAATAGTATTTTTAATATATTTACATTCTTAAAAGAAAACTAGGGTTTTACCCTTAATAAAAAAATAATATATTTTTTTATTTCTTTCTTTTTTCATTAAATATTTTTTATATACATCAAAAATAAACATAAACATTTTTGCATATTATTTTTCATAATTTGTTTATTTAAATATTATTCATTTATTATTTATGCCATTGATTCAATTTGGATGTAATAGTAAAATTAGGGTTTTAATTCCTTGTCAAATAATCCTCATTCAAAAATTGTATCCCCATCCCCATAATCATGTTGTAATAGTGATAGATTTATTTTACGCATTTATGCTTTCAATTATACCATGATTAGAGATTAGGGTTTGTATGCAAAAATCCAAAATTAACAAGTAGCTTAACCTAATACGAAGACAAAAATGCATGAAAATCAATACACAATGCACACTTGCACCCCTAGGGTTACATCCACTTGTTGCCTTAAAAATGGGCCATGTTATGCATGTTGAGTACTTTGGCAAAACAAAAACAAAACAAAAGATCATAGTCCCTCGATGACGCTATCTTGGTTGCCTAAACAAAATGATCAAGTCCCTCGAAAAATTGTTAAAGATACTTGGCACAATTGCTATCATGGTCAATACGATGACCCGCGCCTGTCCTGTTTAACATCCTAATACATGGTTGTTTACCAAATGCAATGGTAAAACAACACTGTCAAAGGGGTTAAAAATGTGTAGGAAAGATCTTTGAGTAAAATAGGGTAGACAACTCTTAGTTACTTGATCAAAACTTGCAAAACATCCTTGCTATTTTCAAACACACCCCATAACACAATTTTAAAACATTTCCCAAAAACAAACTTTCAAACATTGAAATCTTTTCAAAAGACAATACATCTTTGTATACATTCAAATAAGAATTATTACAAAGGTTGCCACAACGATGGCCTCTTTTCAAAACATCTTTCAAAACCACACACAAAGCACCATTTCAAACAATTGAAAAGCAAAAGCAAGTGATCTAAACAAGTAACTAAGAGCCCATGGATAACCATGGATGAAAAGGGTGCTTGCACCTTCCCTTTTCATAATCTACTCCCGAACCAAAGAAAACATCTCAAGGGTCTTTCCTGTGCTTTTTGACCTTTCCTTAGGATAAAATAAAAAGTCGGTGGCGACTCTTGCTAAACCGAAACATTTGTGAACACAAACACACAACCTCAAGTCAGTTCTCCCACCGTATCACAGAACTGGCGACTCTACTGGGGAAAATTCCAAAAGTGGAGTAACCTTAGGGTTTAGATCACCTTTACATGCTTATCTTATTTGCTTTGATTGCTTTACATTTGGTTCTCTTGTTTGGGTTTGAATCCTCCACCCAGATTTTTGGGAAACATTCATAGGTAAATAGCAATACATTGTGGAAACTATGTGGGGTATACCGACATGGTTGAAGCAATAGCTATATTAGTGCGACATATTTGTGGGTACAGGTAGCCTTTGAGTCAATCAAAGAGAATACAGGGCCGCTGAGTGATGTCATGAAGCACTAATTAACTCTTAGAACCTTTACTTTACCATCTTGTCCTTTTTAGGGGTAGTGAGATGACCGGCTTTGATGCATTCCGAAGTTGGTAGATACTCGATACTACACTCATTGAGGGTTATTTTTCTTGGAATATTTCGGTCGCCAGTTAAGTGGCTAAACTGAAACAATGAACACATAAAATAATCCAATGATATTGAGCTCCTTAGAACCCGGTTACTATTTATAGGACAGGTTGAGCCAACTAACTTCAAGAGGGTACTTACCTATGAAACCCCGTGCAAGCCTGAAACTAGTAACTTGTGTGACTTGCTTGTACATATACTTGTGCATACATCATGAACATCATAAAGCATCATATGCATCCACTAACCATTTCAAGGGTTTGGATCTTCATCTTTGTTCTTGCTTTGTAGGTCATGGAATCTCTTCGCAGGAAAATAATTCAAGTCAACCTTGTGAGAATCCCTCCTCAACTCAAGGAGCTTACTTCCAAGATTCCTGAGAATTCTCCCTTCAGTGAAAGACATGGTAGACTTCTCAACTTGGTCAACTACATTGAAGAAGACATGGTGAAAGTCCTCTTCCTGTTCTTTGACCCCCTACACCATTGCTTTACATTTCCTGATTACCAACTAGTACCTACTTTGGAGGAATTTTCTCAACTCTTGAGGATTCCTATTCTTCATCAACTATCCTACAACGGTACGAAAAGCGAACCAAAGCCTGAAGATGTTGCTCAAGCCTTACACTTGCAACCATCTGATATCAAAGGTCATTGGGAAACCAGAAGTGGTGTCAAGGGTTTCTTGGCAAATTTTCTGTTTGAGAAGGCACAAGACTGTTGGAATTCTCTAGATCTGCAAGCTTTTGAGGAGATTGTAGCACTTCTCATCTATGGGTTGGTCTTGTTCCCAAACCCTGATCAACTTATAGATGTGAATGTTGTCAAGATTTTCATATCTCGGAATCCTGTGCCTACTTTGCTTGGGGATATCCTACACTCATTTTACACACGAACAATGAGAAAAATAGGTGTTCTCATGTGCTGTACTCCTCTTCTAGCAAGGTGGTTTATTTCTCACCTTCCCCAGTCAGTCTTGAAGAATGAACAAGGCTTGAGGTGGTCACAACGATTGATGACCCTTACACATTCTGATGTTCATTGGTGTTCTCGGTCCAGAGAAAATGTCATTATCATTGATCGTTGTGGGGAATTCCCTAATGTCCCACTACTTGGCATTAGGGGAGGCATTACCTACAACCCCCTTTTAGCTCTGAGACACTTTGGGTATGCCCGAAGGGATGGCCCTCATGACATGTTGATTCCTGACTTGGTTTTTGACTTTGACAATGACGCTCAAGGACTTCGACAAAGGTTTATCCGAGCTTGGAGGATGCCCAACAAAGTGGATAGTAAGACACTGGGACACAAGAATTCCATCCTCCTTGAGCCTTATCTCAATTGGGTACTGTGATATGGTGGGAGAACTGACTTGAGGTTTTGCGTTTGCGTTCGCAATTGTGCGGTTTAGCAAGAGTCACCACCGACTTTTTATTTTATCCAAAGGAAAGGTCAAAAAGCACAGGAAAGACCTTTGATATGTTTTCTTGGGTTCGGGGGGTAGATTATGAAAAGGGAAGGTGCAAGCACCCTTTTCATCCATGGTTATCCGTGGGCTCTTAGTTACTTGTTTAGATCACTTGCTTTTGCTTTTCATTTATTTGAAATGGTGCTTTGTGTGTGGTTTTTTGAAAATGCTTTGAAAAGAGGCCATCGTTGTGGCAACCTTTGTAATGATTCTTGTTTGAATATATACAAAGGTGTTTGTCTTTTTGAAAAGATATTTCAATGTTTGAAAGTTTGTTTTTGGGAAATGTTTTGAAATTGTGTTGTGATGTGTATTTGAAAATAACAAGGATGTTTTGCAAGTTTTGATCAAGTAACTAAGAGTTATCTACCCTATTTTACTCAAAGATCTTTCCTATATGTTTTTAACCCTTTTTGACAGTGTTGTTTTACCATTGCATTTGGTAAACAACCTTGTATTAGGATGTTAAACGGGACAGGCGCGGGTCATCGTATGGACCATGATAGCAATTGTGCTAAGCATCTTTAGCAAATTTTCCGAGGGACTAGATCATTTTTTTAGGCAACCAAGATAGCGTCATCGAGGGACTATGATATTTTGTTTTGTTTTTGTTTTGCCAAAGTACTCAACATGCATAACATGGCCCATTTTAAAGGCAACAAGTGGATGAAACCCTAGGGGTGCAAGTGTGCATTGTGTATTGATTTTCATGCTTTTTGTCTTTGTATTAGGTCAAGCTATTTGTTAATTTTGGATTTTTGCATACAAACCCTAATCTCTAATCATGGTATAATTGAAAGCGTAAAGTTCGAGAATTAAAAGTCTAAGTTATTATAAAAGTATTCGGGGATGGGGGTACAATTATTTACAAATGGGGATGAGTCTCACAAGAATAATAATGTCCAAATATCAAGTATTACAACCAAATCGAATCTTCGCAATTCAATATAAAGTTATAACAAATTAAGAAATCAATAATATTATGAGATGCATGTATTTATTTGAAAATAAAATCTATTCTAACAAAGAAAGATTAAATATTTCATTATTATTCTTTGTATGTGTCTTATTAATTATGTAAATAAAAGTCTAAAGAAAACAAAATTAATTAAAATGAAAATCTTTATTATTTCTGGTGTTTTCATTATGTGTAAAAAGGATAATAAAAAGAAAATAATTAAAATAAAACTATTTGAGAAAGTCAAATTTATTTTACAAAATGAAGTTCTAATATATTACTCATATATCTTTAATAAAATAAAAAAAAGGATAAATTAAGAAAAAGAAAATTAACTAAACTATTTTTTGGTATTTTCTTAAATGTAACAAATTAATAAAGATAAACTAAAAAAGAAAATTAATTAAAATGATTAATTTAATTTGATAAAAAAAAACAAATGGAATTTTTGAATTTGTTTTAGAAGAGGAATAAATTAGAATAAGGTAAAAAGAGAATGAGCTTTAGGGTTTATATGGTGTTTGAAGCCCAATTGAGATGGAAGAAAATAAAAAAAGTCAGAGTGGAGGGGCGCTAGTAGCAATTCAAGTGGGCTCAGGGATTTGGATGGCCCAATGTTTGTAACATTTGTTTTGGGGTCTCAGACATTAGGGTTTGTGTATACTCCTCACAGCGGCGCCGTTCTCGTTCTCCCTCTTCATCTCTCTCAATCTCACGCGGTTCTGATCTCCCTCCCTAAGCCTTAGCCGCCGGAGCAACCCTCACTCTCCTCCTTTTCCTAACATTCAATGGCCTTGGTTGCATTATGGTATGGTTTGTTTCTGAGTTTTACAGCTTTTTCAGTTTGTTGTTTGATTCACATGCTTGTTCAGTTATTTAACCTGTGATTTTTTATATGCCTAAAACACAATATAGGAGTTTGAGAAGCATACCTTGGGATTTTCTGGAAAAATGGAGAGGAGAAAGGAGATAGAGAGATGAAGCGTTCCTTGGTGGCTAGAGGCGGAGGAGGGAAGAAAAGATGGCCAAGCTGCGTGGTAACATCTTTCCTTTGTTCTGAATGTTGATGATGATTGACTTCTGAAACTTCTTTGTTGGTGTTTTTCTGTTGATGATGAGTACAGTTCTGAAACTCTTTTCCTCTGAAACTCTTTTCCTCTCCCTTGACTGTGATGATGCTATTCTGAAACTTTGATTTTATTGCTGGTGATTGATAGCTTCTAAAACTCCTTTGTTGATGTTTTTTGTTGATGATGAGTGTTATGAAACTTTGATTTTATTGCTTCTGAAACTCTTTTCTCTCTCTTGATTTGTTGATGAAACTTGGCTTCTGAAACTCCTTTGTTGATTGCCTTTGAGATTCCTTTGCTCTCTTCTGAATGTTGATGTTGATGATGAAATGTTTCTGAAACTTGTTGCTATGTCTGAAACTTTTGATTTTTGTTGATTTTTGAATGTTCCTTGTTGCAAGTTTCTGAAACTTTGTTGTTGGTTTGCTAAACTTGAACTTGAATGATGGTTCTGAAACTTGTATGATGATTGGTATGCTTACAAGTTTCTTTGTGATTTGGGAATTGCAGATTTGGTAGGCTTTTGTGGCTTTGATTGTTTGGCAGTTTTGTGATTGGAAACTGTTATACAGCTTTGAGAATTTGTGGTTTTAGGTTGGTTATGTTTTTGAGCAGTTTGACAGGCTATTGTTGCAGCTTGTGCAGTTTTGCAATGGTTTTGTATTGCTGTTGTGTGAAACTGTTACAGTTTGGCTATGCAGGTTTACAGTTTTGCAGTTTGTTTATGTTTGAAAGCTTTGCAGGGTTTGGCTTGCAGGGTTTGGCTTGCAGGTTTTTAGGAAGTTTTTTGTTATAGTTTTGGCTGGTGTTGAGTTTGATAACTGTTGCAGGTTTTTTGGTTTGGCTGTGCAGTTTTGGCACTGCAGTTTGAAACTGCAGTTTGAGTAGTTTGTTACAGTTTGGCCTACTGGTTTTGGAATTGGTTAACAGGCTTGTGTTTGATTGAACTGTTAACATGTTTTTGTGTTGGGAGAGTTATGGTTCCTGCTTGTTTTGCAGTTTTTAGTTGTTGTGCTGTTTTGTTTTGAGCAGTTTGATAACAGGTTGTGTTGTTGGCTGGCTTGGCTCAATATTCTCTCTCCTTGAAACTGTTATGCAGTTTTGAGTTTTATATCTTTTTCTCTTTTTTGTTTGCCACTTGTGATAGCCTGCTTTTCCAAACTGTAAACTCTCACCAAAGGTGATATCTTTCTCTCTTTCTATGACAAAGTAGATTTGCTTTTTCTTATTATTCTGAAAAGTTTGCCTATGTCTGCTGGAAAATGATGATAGCTATGACAAGCTTTTTACTTGTCATTGGGTTTACCTCCTGCTGTTTACTTTTGGCCTGCTGTACTTTCTGCATTGCATACTTGCTGCATCCAGTTTGCTTCCTTTTTGGTTTGCTTTGTTCAGTTTGATTACTTGGCAGTTTGCATCCAGTTTGCTTCCAGTTTGGTTTGTATGCCATGTTTAGTAATGCAACTTGTCTGAATTTGGCCTATGTTTGCATAACAGTTTGCCTTGCATCCAGTTGGCGCCTTTGTTTAGCTTGCTTTGTACAACATGTTTCAGTTTGGCCTATGTTTGCATTTGAACCAATTGCTTTTGTATGCTTGCATTTTTCCTTTTGCATTTTTTATTTTTCTCTTTGTGAACCAAGAAGAGCAATCTTCTTGTGATTTGCAAACAGGAAAATAAAAACGTGATGAACAATAGCACTTCTGATTCCAGACGACAAACTTTAATGATGAATTTTTCCTTTCTTTTTCTGTTTAAAAAATTAACTGTACTAATCCCTTTTCTTTGTCTTTTTCATGTGAGCACAAATTGGGTGATGACAAAGCAGAGGAAGCAGAAGACTTTGAGCATGGGAGCGACGGAGCTTAGGCTTAGATTAGATTTTCCATTTATTGTAATCATTTATTTTTTTTAAAATACTATAAGTTTTAAAACATACAGTATTCAAATAATAAATTATTTTTGTATCAATCATCTGAAAAATCTTTGTGAGGCAAACTGATATCCAATAAAATCTTTTACTGTCCAATAATCTTGCCATTCTTTCTTCAAGTCTTCACTTATTCCTTTAAGATTCTCAGATCAAAATAATTGAAATTGCATTCCAACAATTCTAATACAAATAACTTAAACTTTAAGTAATCCAATAACTTTGCAATCTCGTAACCTTGCAACAGCATTCCAATCAAAATATGCATCATTCAAACAAACAAGCAAACATGAATTCCATTAATAAGAAAACGTCTTAATAGACACACATCGTCTGGTTAACCTGGATCAGACAAAACCTGAATATTCCACATAACAGTCTTAGCTCCTATCTCTTAACCCAGATAATCAAGCCTTGAGAACAACCAGTTAACCTTTCAGCAAACTTGAAAAAGTGTGAAAACATGTGACAATTAATTGAATTTATGAGAATTCAGTTTCTTTCTGAGAAATGCGAGAGAAACCCTAATTCTTGATCTGCTGCCAAAGAAAAGTTTGTTTGATCGATTCCTGAGCCAATCTTAAAAATCTGAGAAAACCCTAGGGTTGTGATTTCTTGTGAAAAAGGGAGGGCAAATTTTTGGGTACAACAGGTACGAACCCGCGCCCAGAGTCTTATGATGCCTTACCCCCACATTCTCCCCGTGATCAAAGAGCCTGTTATGGAAGGAGAGGTTCCATACACCCTCCTACATCTAGACATGCCAACATCCTTGGAAGATTTGCAAAAGAGTTGGATACAGCTCAAGGAAGAACGAAACACTTTTGAAGCCAGCTTCTATGCCAGTGAGAAGAAGGTTTTGGAACTTACCCGTCAACTCCATGAAGAGCAGAATCTCAACACTTACATCGCACCAAAGAGGATGCGCAACGTCTTTTTACATTAAGAACTTTGTAATATTTTTCCCATGGGGCATTTATGTACTAACAAATTTCTTCTTATTAATATGACGTGTGTTCTTTTTGTTTGCAACAACTTTGAATTTCTGAATCCTTGAATGCATTACATGAATACACATCATTCATCATATGCATAAACAGGTCTTCACGCCAGGTTTCCTTATCTTTCTACTGTTTATTTCAACAAGATGGATATAGAGCAGACGGTTAAAGATCTGCAAGCACAGAATTTGCAATTCCAGAAACTCCTCATGACCTTGGAAAAGGGTCAAGAGGACCTTAAGGCACTGTTAGAGAAAGAGAAGGAAAAAGAAAAGAAGAAAAAGAAAATAATTGGTGTGGCCACTATGGGAAGAAGGTTTGAGAATCAGGCTAGGAGAGTTCTGGATTTCCCCTCGACGTCTGACGAAGGGGTTGGTAAAGGAAAGGGAGTCGCAATGCCCTCCAAGTTTGAAGCTGAAGAAGAAGAAGAGGAAGAGGATGAAGATTACTCCGAACAGCAGTACCCTCCGGAGGACGATAAGTATAAGAATATTGAGGATCGGTTGGCAGCCATGGAGGAACAAAGGGTACCTGGGCTGGATTTTGAAGAACTAGGGTTGGTTGCTGGGATCATCATTCCTCCCAAGTTCAAAGTGCCTACATTTTCTAAATACGACGGTTTGTCCTGTCCGAAGATGCATCTGCGGTCCTACGTCAGAAAGATCTAACCTCACTCTTCTGATAAGGATCTATGGGTCCACTTTTTTCAAGATAGTTTGTCGGGTACGCAATTGGACTGGTTCTATCAACTTGAGAGATCTGATGTTCATAACTAGGAGGATTTGGCTGCTGCTTTCTATCGACAATACCAATATAACGCAGATTTAGCGCCTACTCGTACTCAACAACAGAGTATGGGTATGGCCTCTAATGAGGGATTTAAGGAGTATGCCCAGAAGTGGCGGAATTTGGCTGGAAGGGTGCAACCACCATTGTCGGATAGAGAGCTGGTTGACATGTTTTTGGGGACCCTGTCAGGTGATGGGGTCTGCGATCGACTTAATGTCTGATGGTATCTTAACTGCAAGCGCACAGCCTATCGGGGTAGTAATAAAAGATTGTCGAATCCACAGGGACTTTGTAATCACGCTAGTGTTGTAAAACAGGTTGGTTTAGCTAAGGCGGAAATTGTCACGTTGATTTTGGGAAAATTAAGGAAGGTAAATTAATTGATTTTAAAGTAATTATAAAATGAACGGTCGGTATGCAATAGAGTCAACCTAAGGGATCTAATCGGGCCTAGGCATATAAGGATGGTCAACTTGGTTTATCCATAGAATTAATCAGTTTAAAAACCCTCAACTCACACTTTCATGGTCTTATCTCGGATTATACGTCTAAAGCCCTATACCTGCTTTCGCTAGCCTATAAGTGTTTAGAAGTATTCTTTGGAAACTTAATTAATTCTAATTTGGTTTAAAGCGCTTTCACTGTATTTAAATCAAATGCCTAACTTTAGCTATCCGGTTAAAAACCTCACACTTTCGTGGTCTCGATTTAACCTATTTACTCTTCTTACTTTCGTAACAAAGATTTTATTATTAAGCATAAAAAGTTATAACCAGAGTTAAGTTGATTAAAGTTTTAGCCTAAGTTTGATTAGAAGCCTAATGTCTCTTACTATTCCATACCGACACTAAAGGTTTAGCTAGCCATGGAAATCAAAATAAACATACTGTAAATAAAAGCAAGCAAATATAAATTGGACATTATAAATAATAAATAACAAGAATGCATTAATAAATTAATTAAAATGAATTTAATACAATTGAAAAATAAAAACCTGACAGTAAAGCCAATACTTCAATCCTTCTTCCACAAATCGGAAACTCGGACTTGGTATCGGGAGTATTGCAAATTCTGAAGCTTGAATGATAAATCTTAAACTAAAATAATAATTCCCTAATGTTGGAAATTATTATTTGGACAGTGGAATTTAAAAGAATTGAGATAAACAAATGCTGTAAAATGAATACTGAAATAATACTGGTTTCAATTTTGGCAGAGCTTCGGCACAAATAAGCTGTAATAAAACTCCGTACTTTTTTTGTTCAATATTGAGGTATTTATAGAAGAATAAAATCTGGCAGTTGGTTTGTTAAACTTGGAACTCAGTCTTCCTTCAAAATCTCCAAAAATATAGTAACCTAGTAGTTGAGGGAGAAATGGTGAACGTGGTGTTTGACTGGAGAGAATTAAGGAGTTTGGAAACTCCTTCTGTTATGCTTGCCACGTTCTGCATTTTCCAAGTGAAGTATTATACGCATTACGTTCGTTACATTGGCGTTACGAGCAGATTTTGGTCTTTCCCGTGTTACGGTCGTGGCCACTGTGTTACGGTCGTAACACTCTTCAAACTCGCTTACGGTCGTGGCAGCTTCATTACGACCGTCACAGCTACAAAAGTGCAGTTCTTTGACAGATTTATCCTTTTCTTCTGTTCTTTTGATGCTTTCTTGCATTGTTTCATGTTTTCTTCTATTTTGAGCTCAATTATGAAATACCTGCAAAAGTGATGACAAACTCGAAATATTCGGGAATTAATCGGGTCAAAATAATACAAAACGGACGAATTTCATAGTAAATAAACAATACGATTTCGTGTTATCAAATTCTCCCATACTTAAACCTTTGCTTGTCCTCAAGCAAAATAATCAAATTTAGAATATCGGACAAGTTTTTATAAACGCACATAACTAGTATACCTTTCGTTTTCAAATAATTTCAAGAAATCCTAAGTTAGTTCAGCCGAGAAAATCGAATGAAACAACAACGATACGTAAATGATACAAGAAACAAGCTAGTCGACGACTATCCGTTTTAAACGAAGCGTCCAATTACACCGTTATAATTCAACTCAAGGTTTCTCGCCCATATTTCACCCGGTTTCGTTCTTGCGCAATCACATTAAGCCCATTATCCTTGCACGCACGTAGTGGAATAGCCGGTTAGTGGTTTTGATCAAAACACGACGGTTTCCGGCACAAATATGTGGCAACCTCTTTTATCCAATTGCAAGATGCGGGGGATCAAACCGTAGTCTTCCCTACCGAGTTCAGTACCAGATGCTTCCGAACCACCTAGACAATGGATTCTTATGTTACTTAGTAGAAGCTTTTGCATCCGTTGGATTAAACGATCGGGTGAGGATCGCCCAATTTAGTTGGTGCAATATCTATTTCCTTAAAGCATGTAACATTGTATTTAAATCAATTTGCAAGATCATCCACTTATGTTCATCGACTTTCCACGTGGATTGTGTTAGGACTGGTGCTGACTGCTAAGATAAACTACTAGGGGCTAATTTAAGGTTCGAAACTCAAAGTATCGGTATAACGAAAAATGAAGACGATTCACGTGAGTAGAGAGTCGAAGGTGTCATAATCGTATAGTTCTCGTTGGATCGCTCTCGGCCTTCTAACTAAGATTTCAGTTAAAGTAGGTAACTAACGGTTGTGCGAATATAAAAGGCTAAAAATTTTTGGTATGGCTAAATAAAATGGGGAGAAAATGAAATAGCGAAATATAACAGAAATAGAAATGAAATTACTCGTTCTGGATTAAGAATGCAGTGCTCCTCCCACACTATATCAAACATTGTCTCAATGTTATGACATAATGGCGAGGTTAAATAAAAAGTACATCGGAAAAACAAGGAAAACAACAAGAAAAGGAAAAACTACTGGCGACCATGGCGGCTTCGGGTTCGTGACCGTCTGCAAGGAGTAGCTTCAGGGTCAGTGTCCTGGGGTCCAAGAGATGTAACATCCATCCTCAAAGCGTTAAGCTCGCATAGCACTTCATCTAGCCTTTCATATGTCGAGCGTTGACCACTCAAGATTTGGACATTTTGCTGATGTAAGGCGTCGTAACGCTCCTGATTCTTCCTTTCAAGAGCTACAGCCATCTGATTTTGATGATGGAGGACTCTAAGGACGTCCTCCATAGTAAAAGGAGGTGGTGCAGAAGAGGATGACTCAGGAATGTCAGGCGCGGGAGCAGCTCGATCCATTTCTTCCTGCATCTCATCGGCGGGGCCGACATGAGGTTCTTCTTGAGCAGCAGCAGGGCCTTCAGGGTTAAATAGCCAGTTGGATCGGTTCTGAGGGTCGATTCTGTCCCTGCAAGGCAAAACAATATTAGTGTAAACTCGGTTTTGTATCACTGGATGAAATCTTCCATCGTCCCGCTCGTGGATGAGGTGGGCCGATTTACAATGATCCAAAGTGAGCAGAACTGGTGGTCGGGATGGAAGATGAACAAGGGTGTCACCATGGTTTAGTGCTAAAGCAAGAGAAGTGACAAGCCCTCCAAAATAGAAAGGTTTGCCGCCTCTGGTGCAGATGGAGTTAATATGAGCCAGGAGGAAAGGTGCGGCATTAATTTTCTGACCCGAGAATGCACAATGCATGAAAAATAGCTCCTTTGAGTTGAGCTTGTGGTTGCTATCTCTTGCAAAGATTGTGTTGGACAAGATGCGGTGGAAGTAACGAATGGCGGGGTTGTGGATTTGGGTGGCATTTAGGTGATCGTATGAATCAGCCTAATTATTGGTCAAGCTATGCCACAGGTTGAAAGATTCCTCATGAAAAGTGTCAGGCACACGTAGGTGAGCGCCTTCATCGATACATAAATCAAGTAGGCGACCGAATGTGTTCTGAAGGAATTCGTATTCGATGCTGAAAATTCGGAACCTTACCACACAGGTAAGTTGATTTCTTGTACCGTTTGGAGTAATGTAGCAGAATGAACTGAGAAACTCAAGTGTGAGAGTCTCGTACGTCGGTTGTGGCTGGCTACATAGCATCCAAAGGTTGACACTTTGTAATAGGTGTTGGACACTTTCAAGCAACCCGAGGTTTCGGAGGCAGTCAGTGTCGACGAACCTCGTAGGGTGGATGCCTCGGCGCTGGAACTTTAGGAACCGTGTCCGTTGAGTTTCACCTGCTTCGCCATTTCGTAGGGTAATGCCAGGAATGAGATTGTCTGCCATTTGCATGCAAAGTGTTTGAGTGAAAATGGGTCTTGGTTGGTGAATGAGAGAATGATAATGATGATACGGGTAATGGATGTATATATGGTGGAAGGAGGTAGTGGAAGTTTGAAAATTGATAGGGATTAATTTTGGTTTGAATGGGGTTAATGGGGAGTTATGGAAGAAGAAGAAGAGAGAAAGGTGCAGGAAAAGGGAACGTTCTGCTAACAGGGTTACTGATGTAACCCGTGTTACGGTCGTAACACCTGGATGACGAGCGTAATGCTCCGAAAGGCGCGTTACGTTCGTGGGGGATAGATGACGATCGTGGCAGCTACAAGTTTTGGTTTTTTTCACAGAACAGGACACAATACAATTGCACATAGTATATTTTTATAGCAGCAGAACATCTCAGGCATTCTAACATAAACACAGCATTAATTAATTCAACATATAATCCAACATATATAATTCGCAAATAGAGTAGAAAACCGTAAAATATTTTAAGCGGCATAATGATTGTGAGTTTAAAACTGAAAACAAACAATTGCATTGGTTTAAACTGAGTAACTTGTTCCTTTCTGCCAGAAAAAAAAATAAAAATAAATGACGCGTAAGTTTAAATGCAGTAACTTTAAAAATTGGAACTAACTAAAAACAAAGCAGAATGGAAAAAGTCTAAAAACAAAGAATTGAAAAACTGAAAACTGAAAATTGAGAAACTATAAACTGCTTCATCCAATATTTTCTTTTAATATTTCCAAAGCTTGAGTGATGTGATAGAACTGCTCCACCGAGATGTCAGTCAAACCCATAAGATCCAAACGCATAGTCTTCAATTCATTCTTTATTCCATCAATATCAGTTTTATAGGCATCCAAAGTGGTCAGAATGGTGTTTAATTGTGTGGTATATTCTCCTTGGTTTGTATCAGGGGCTGCTTGTACTTCAGCCATATTTGTAAAGTCATGATAACCAGGAGGGGTTTCGGGATCTGTTTCGGTTTCAGACATGAAATTATTATCAACAAAATATGATTGTGGTGTTTCCGGTGTTGAAGGGTGATCGGGTGGATTCAATTCGTACAACCAATTTTCGCGGTTGTGGACACTTATTCAGGCATGGTTCGGGAGGGTAAAAAGAGTAACAACCTCATCTCTGATGAGGTAGTCATAAGGTGCAGGGCCTAAGTTTCCTATTATCCGATTGTTAAAACAGAAATTAATATTCATAGGCCTAATTGATCCAAATGGTGCACAGTTATTAAGTTGGCAACGAGGTCCAAGAGCATGTGCAATCATTGTAACTAATCCTCCCACACTGACAGGAATATTAGGGTCCTCACTAATGCTGGTAAAGGTCTTCATCAGGAGTGGGACCGCATTGACAGGGCGTCCTAGGTTCATACAATAAAGCAGAGATAATTCATCCTTGGATACAGCATTTTGATTTTGTTCTTTTCCAAACAGGGTGTGGGCAAGAATCCTATGGAAATAACGGATGGCTGGGTTATGTATTTCGTTGTTATCCATACTTTCTGGGTCAGGGTGATAGTTTCCGGTTAAAGTACCCCATAAGTAGTCCAGCTCAAAATCCAATAGATCGGCCTCAGGGGTGGTAAAAGCTAAGGGTCCACTGGGGAATCCTAATAAAGTAGCTAAGTCCCTATGGTTATAGGTGAATTCAATACCAAAAAGTATGAAGGTAATGAATCCTTTTCGGGCTCCAACACCGTGTTCAGGGATGTGAACTAGAGAACTTAAGAATTCAAGGGTAAGCTCTCGGTAAGTGACGAACCTATTTTTCAGGTGGGCTTTCTCCCATCCCAACCGGTTAAACATGTAGTGAATACTGTCAGTAATGCCTAAAGAGTCCATAGTGGGTACATCATGATACAGGGTTAAACTGATTGCTCGCTGAGTCAAAGCCTCAAATCGTCTTTGTTGGTTTCTACCTCTAAAGGCGGCTTCCATAAAGGTCTGTGGGGGATCCATAGGAAAAACAAAACAGGGAAACAGAGTAGAGGAGAAAGTAAAGAGAAAAAGATTATTCAGAAATCCTGTGTCAAGTAAAATTGATTTGAAATCAGCAGCAGTTTCATAAAAGTTTTTAGAAACGAAAAATACTTATATAGAATGCAAAAACAAATAATATAAACAAGATAGCAGGTAAAAACAAATAAAATGGGTTGCCTCCCATGAAGCGCTGTTTTTAACGTCATAAGCCTGACGAAATGCCTAGTGAAAGATTATTCGGGAGAAATAGGTAGCAGTTCTACGAGTTTAAGCTTATTCGTATAATCTCTACTATCTACACGATGATATTGTTTTAGCCGCTGCCCGTTTACAATAAATGGGGCGCTATTTCTATCCGTGATTTCTACCGCTCCGCTAGGCAAAACTCTTGTAATGTCGAAAGGACCGGACCATCTAGATTTAAGTTTTCCAGGGAAGATTCTAAGTCTAGAGTTAAATAAAAGTACGACATCTCCCACATTAAATTCTTTCCGTGATAAGCGTTGATCGTGCCATTTTTTAGTTCGTTCTTTGTATATTTTAGCGTTTTCGTAAGCATCTAGTCTTAATTCTTCCAGTTCATGTAAATCGAGGATTCGTTTCTCGCCAGCAGCAGTGTAATTGATATTGAGTGTCTTTATCGCCCAATAAGCTTTATGCTCTAATTCTACCGGGAGATGGCACGATTTTCCGTAAACAAGTTTGAAAGGTGTAGTTCCGATAGGAGTCTTATAAGCCGTCCTATAAGCCCATAAGGCTTCGTTAAGCTTGGATGACCAATCTTTTCGAGATATCGCGACTATTTTTTCTAATATTTGTTTAATCTCTCTATTCGAAACTTCGACTTGTCCGCTAGTTTGCGGATGATAGGGCGTTGCTACGCGGTGGTTCACTCCATATTTAGATAGTAATTTATCAAATATCTTCGAAACAAAATGAGATCCACCGTCACTGATAACAAGTCGGGGAACACCAAAACGCGGGAAAATTATATTCTTGAAAAGCTTTATCACTACTCGTGTGTCATTTGTGGGAGAAGCTATTGCCTCGATCCTTTTCGAAACGTAGTCGACAGCGACGAGTATAAACTTGTTTCCAAAAGAAGATGGGAAAGGTCCCATAAAATCTATTCCCCAAACGTCAAAGATTTCCACTTCAAGTATTCCTTTCTGAGGCATTTCGTCGCGTCTTGAGATATTACCGGTGCGTTGGCATCGGTCACAGTTTTTAACGGCGACGTGGACATCCTTCCACAGGTTAGGCCAGAAAAGGCCGGCTTGGAGAATTTTGGCACACGTTTTAAAGGTGCTAGTATGTCCGCCACAAGGAGATGAATGGCAATGGGAAATGACGTTTTCTATTTCTTCGTCGGGTATACACCGGCGGAAAATTCCATCGGGTCCTCGTTTAAATAAAAGTGGTTCGTCCCAATAGTAACTCTTGAGATCATGGAAAAATTTCTTTTTCTGTTGGTAAGTTAAATCAGGTGGAAGTGCTCCGACAGCTAAATAGTTAACGATGTCAGCATACCAAGGCAATCCTATGGTCATGTCGATGGCTTCCATAACTTCTTTAGCTTCTGGTTTATTTAAATTCAATTGATCTAGGTCGCTTATCATTTGTGCTATCAGATGTTCATACGGAAAATCGTCGTTAATTGGCACTTGTTCAGGTTTTATACCTTCTAAACGGGATAAATGATCCGCTACGACGTTTTCGGTTCCTTTCTTATCTTTAATTTCCAAGTCGAATTCTTGTAAGAGTAAAATCCATCGGAGGAGTCTGGGTTTTGCATCTTTCTTTGCAAGTAAATATCGGATAGCAGCATGGTCTGTGTAAATGGTGATTTTCGCTCCTACAAGGTAAGAACGGAATTTGTCGAGTGCGAAGACCACGGCTAAGAGTTCTTTTTCAGTGGTGGCGTAGTTCATTTGAGCTGAGTCTAGCGTTCTGCTGGTGTAGTAAATTGCGTGAAGTTTCTTATCTTTTCTTTGTCCAAGAACTGCGCCGACAGCGTAATCACTTGCATCGCACATGATTTCGAAAGGTAACCTCCAATCGGGCGGTTGCATGATTGGTGCAGAAATAAGTGCGGCCTTAAGGGTTTCAAAAGCTTGAAGACAATCGTTATCGAATATGAACTCAGCATCCTTCATTAATAGACCGGTTAGTGGTTTTGTAATTTTCGAGAAATCTTTAATAAAACGTCGGTAAAAACCGGCGTGTCCTAGAAAACTTCGTATCTCTCGAACGGTCTTTGGTTGTTGGAGTTCTTTAATCACCTCTATCTTAGCTTTATCAACTTCAATTCCTTTATTAGAAATAACATGTCCAAGTACGATTCCTTCTCTGACCATGAAATGGCATTTTTCCCAGTTGAGCACAAGGTTTACTTTCACACATCGTTCTAAAATACTTTCTAAATTAGACAGACATCCTTCAAAGCTTTGTCCACACACAGAGAAGTCATCCATAAACACTTCCATGATGTCGTCAATGAAATCTGCAAAGATGGCCATCATACATCGTTGGAAAGTTGCGGGAGCATTACATAATCCAAATGGCATTCGTCTGTACGCGAACGTTCCATAGGGACACGTGAATGTAGTCTTCTCCTGATCATCAGGGTGAATCGGAATTTGGAAAAATCCAGAATAACCGTCTAAATAGCAGAAATAGGAGTGTTTGGCTAATCGTTCTAACATTTGATCAATAAAGGGTAAAGGAAAATGGTCTTTCCGAGTAGCTTTGTTCAGTTTTCGATAATCAATGCACACTCTGTGTCCACTAACTACTCTTTGTGTTATCGATTCGCCTTGTGCGTTTTTCACGACAGTGACACCTCCTTTCTTAGGTACGACATGCACTGGGCTAAGCCATTTACTGTTGGAGATCGGGTATATAATTCCGGCTTCCATTAGCTTTTTGATTTCATCTCTGACTACAGTGCTTAGAATCGGATTGATTCTTCTTTGAGGTTCTCGAGAGGTTTTGCAATCCTCTTCTAATAGAATACGGTGCATACAAATTGAAGGACAAATTCCTTTGAAGTCTGTTATGTTGTAACCTAACGCAGTAGGGTATTTCCTTAGAACGTCTAAAAGTTTTTGAGTTTCGAGCGTTCCTAAACTGGAATTCACTATTACATGTCGAGTTTGTTCAGTATCAAGGAATTCGTATCGTAGATTTTTAGGTAGAACTTTCAATTCTAGTTTTGGTTTCTTGGAACATGGCATATGATTGGGTGTAAGTGCTAGACTTTCGCTTAGACTGTCATCTTTATATGGTTCTCGCCAATTGTCGTCTTCGAATATCAGAGGGGTTTCGATTTTCATTATTTCGGAATATGTTGTTTGTTCAACTTCCATCTCTCTCACACACTCGTCTATAATATCGAGTAAGTAACATGTGTCATTTATGGCGGGTGCTTGTAGAAATTGAGTGAGGATGAATTCCACTTTTTCCTCTCCGACTTCGAATGTTAATCTGCCCTTCTTTACATCAATTATAGCTCCGGCGGTGGCTAGGAATGGTCTTCCTAGTATGATAGGGGTAACTGAGTCCTCGGTTATGTCCATGATGATGAAATCGGTAGGGATATAGAATTGACCTATTCTAACTGGAACGTTTTCCAGTATACCTACAGGGTATTTAACCGATCGGTCGGCTAATTGGACGGACATTTTCGTGGGTCTGAGTTCTCCCATCTCTAGCTTTTTGCAAATAGATAAGGGCATGACACTAATGCTTGCTCCTAAGTCACATAGAGCTTTGTCTATGACAAATTTTCCAATATTACAAGGTATAGAGAAACTACCTGGGTCTTTTAGCTTAGGAGGCATATTGTTTTGAATGATCGCGCTACACTCGGCAGTGAGTGTAACTGTTTCGTTATCCTCTATCTTCTTCTTGTTGGATAGATTTTCCTTAAGAAATTTAGCGTACGAGGGCATCTGAGTGATGGATTCTGTAAAAGGTATGGTTATATTGAGTTGTTTCAGAAGTTCAACGAATTTCTTGAACTGGCCCATCGTTTTGGAATTTGTAAGTCTCTGAGGATACGAGATTGGTGGTTTATAAGGTGGTGGAGGTACATAAGGCTTCTCTTGCTCCACTGCTTCTTGCGTTTCGCTTTCCTTCTCTTTAGGCTCATTGGCTTGTTCAGGCAGCTCGCTCTGCTTTTGGTACATGGCTGGATTTTCTAGTCTCGGGTCAACAGGTCCGTCGAGTTCTTTTCCACTTCTCAATATCACAGCATTAGCATGTCCTTTCGGGTTGGGCTGTGGTTGACCAGGAAAATTCCAGATGGTGCCGCAGTAGATGCTTGTTGTTGAGCTACTTGTGAGATTTGCGTCTCAAGCATCTTGTTATGGGTGGCTAAAGCATCAACCTTGCTAGCTAATTGTTTTATCTGCTCATTAGTATGCAAATTTTGATTCATAACGTCTTTATTAGTCTGAGCTTGGGTAGCAACAAAGTGTTCAATCATGATTTCTAGGTTAGATTTCCTAGGAGTATTAGGTCCATTACCAGGATGATTTGGGATAGCTTTTGGATAACCGGGTGGTGTGGCAGGAGCTGGTACCGGCGCGTATAACGCGTTGTTGTTTTTGTATGAAAAGTTCGGATGATTTTTCCAGCCTGGGTTATAGGTATTGCTATAAGGGTTCCCTTGTACATAGTTTGCTTGTTCAGCTGGAACTCCTGTTAGAAGTGGGCATTCTGGAGCAAGATGTGATTGAAGACCACATAGATCGCAAGTTTGGACAACTGCAGCTACGGTAGCTGCAGGAGCAGTGGTGAGGTTTTCTAGCTTTTGGGTAAGAGCTTCCACTTTAGCATTGACTTGGTCCAGCATATTCACTTCAGACATTCCACCTTTGGTTTGGGATTTCTCCACATTAGCTCTTTCGCTTCCCCATTGATAGTGGTTCTGGGCCATACTTTCGATAAGTTGATTTGCTTCGGCATATGGTTTATCCATCAGTGCGCCACCAGCAGCGGCGTCTATAGTCATTCTTGTGTTATACAACAGACCGTTGTAAAACGTATGAATGATTAGCCATTCTTCTAAACCATGATGAGGACAGAGTCTAATCATATCCTTGTAACGTTCCCATGCTTCGAAAAGTGATTCGTTATCTTTTTGTCTAAAACCGTTGATGTTAGCTCTAAGCATAGCAGTTTTGCTTGGTAGGAAATATCTAGCCAAGAAGACTTTTTTCAATTCATCCCATGTGGTGATTGAATTTGAAGGAAGGGATTGGAGCCAGGCTCGGGCTCTGTCTCTTAAAGAAAAAGGAAATAGGCGCAATCGTATTGCCTCGGGGTTTACACCATTCGCTTTTACAGTGTCTGCGTACTGCATAAACACTGACAGATGTAGATTAGGGTCGTCAGTAGGAGATCCAGAAAATTGATTCTGCTGAACGGCGGATAGAAGCGAAGGTTTCAGCTCGAAATCGTTTCGAGCAATAGCAGGGGCAGCAATGCTGTTGTGAGGCTCCGCTTGCGAAGGAACATCATAGTCCTTAAGAGCGCGAGGCGGATTTGGTACGTCAGCCATTGTCGATTCTTCGGTAGATTCTGATAACGGGATATCAGGAATTTTTGTTGGAGGAAGATTATTAAGAGATCGGTATTCTTGAATTCGGCGTCTTAATCTTAAGTAACGCTCGATATCGTTAATTTGTAAATGCAAAGGCTCGTTTTGAGAACGAGTGTTTGGCATACACAGAGGGAAATGTAAAAAGTTGCCTTAGTCTAGACAGCGTTGTTTTCAGATTACACTAGTGACTAAACTAAAGTCCCCGACAACGGCGCCAAAAACTTGATGGGGTCTGCGATCGACTTAATGTCTGATGGTATCTTAACTGCAAGCGCACAGCCCATCGGGGTAGTAATAAAAGATTGTCGAATCCACAGGGACTTTGTAATCACGCTAGTGTTGTAAAACAGGTTGGTTTAGCTAAGGTGGAAATTGTCACGTTGGTTTTGGGAAAATTAAGGAAGGTAAATTAATTGATTTTAAAGTAATTATAAAATGAACGGTCGGTATGCAATAGAGTCAACCTAAGGGATCTAATCGGGCCTAGGCATATAAGGATGGTCAACTTGGTTTATCCGTAGAATTAATCAGTTTAAAAACCCTCAACTCACACTTTCATGGTCTTATCTCGGATTATACGTCTAAAGCCCTATACCTGCTTTCGCTAGCCTATAAGTGTTTAGAAGTATTCTTTGGAAACTTAATTAATTCTAATTTGGTTTAAAGCGCTTTCACTGTATTTAAATCAAATGCCTAACTTTAGCTATCCGGTTAAAAACCTCACACTTTCGTGGTCTCGATTTAACCTATTTACTCTTCTTACTTTCGTAACAAAGATTTTATTATTAAGCATAAAAAGTTATAACCAGAGTTAAGTTGATTAAAGTTTTAGCCTAAGTTTGATTAGAAGCCTAATGTCTCTTACTATTCCATACCGACACTAAAGGTTTAGCTAGCCATGGAAATCAAAATAAACATACTGTAAATAAAAGCAAGCAAATATAAATTGGACATTATAAATAATAAATAACAAGCATGCATTAATAAATTAATTAAAATGAATTTAATACAATTGCAAAATAAAAACCTGACAGTAAAGCCAATACTTCAATCCTTCTTCCACAAATCGGAAACTCGGACTTGGTATCGGGAGTATTGCAAATTCTGAAGCTTGAATGATAAATCTTAAACTAAAATAATAATTCCCTAATGTTGGAAATTATTATTTGGACAGTGGAATTTAAAAGAATTGAAATAAACAAATGCTGGAAAATGAATACTGAAATAATACTGGTTTCAATTTTGGCAGAGCTTCGGCACAAATAAGCTGTAATAAAACTCCGTACTTTTTTTGTTCAATATTGAGGTATTTATAGAAGAATAAAATCTGGCAGTTGGTTTGTTAAACTTGGAACTCAGTCTTCCTTCAAAATCTCCAAAAATATAGTAACCTAGTAGTTGAGGGAGAAATGGTGAACGTGGTGTTTGACTGGAGAGAATTAAGGAGTTTGGAAACTCCTTCTGTTATGCTTGCCACGTTCTGCATTTTCCAAGTGAAGTATTATACGCATTACGTTCGTTACATTGGCGTTACGAGCAGATTTTGGTCTTTCCCGTGTTACGGTCGTGGCCACTGTGTTACGGTCGTAACACTCTTCAAACTGGCTTACGGTCGTGGCAGCTTCATTACGACCGTCACAGCTACAAAAGTGCAGTTCTTTGACAGATTTATCCTTTTCTTCTGTTCTTTTGATCTTTCTTGCATTGTTTCATGTTTTCTTCTATTTTGAGCTCAATTATGAAATACCTGCAAAAGTGATGACAAACTCGAAATATTCGGGAATTAATCGGGTCAAAATAATACAAAACGGACGAATTTCATAGCAAATAAACTATACGATTTCGTGTTATCATCAGGTCCGTTCTTCAATCACTTGATTGGGAGCTCATCTGCAGGGTTCACTGAATTAATTCTGACCGGTGAAAGGGTCAAAGCTGACATTAAGAGTGGTAAAATCCAGAAGGATGCCTCCGCTTCCACTGCTATCAAGAAGACCTTCCCAGCTAAGAAGGAAGTTTCTGTTGTTCACACCCAGAGAAATCAAGGGAGAATGGAGCGCCGACCAGCGGTGGGGGTTGTGATGATCCATAACTCCTCAGTCGATCAACCTTAAAGCAGTCAACCCAGAGCAAACCAACAAAGGGTAGAAAGGCCACAACGGAAATTCACCCGGATCAATATGACACCGGCTCAGGTCCTCCCTCATCTGTTAAAGTTAAACCTTACCAACTTGAAAGAAGCGCCGGAAAAACCCAAATACCTCTTCTCCCTATTATCATTCAAATGCAAAATGTGCATATCATTCGGACAGTGTGGGGCACAACACCAACAACTGTTGGGCCCTTAAAAACAAGATCCAAGATTTGATAGATGCCAAGGAGGTGGAGTTTGATGCCCCCGAAAAACCTAATGTGATATCCGCTCCTATGCCAAAACATGGTCATAATGTCCATGATATCGTAGAAGATCTTCATGTTACCGTTGTTGATGACTTAATGACTCTGTTGCCAATGATCAAGATGAATCTGTTGAAAGCCGGGATTTTCCCAGGCTGTGAAAAAGATTGTTACCTTTGTTCGACCTTGCAATTCGACTGTCCGCTATTGAAGTCAGGCATCCAATGCTTGATGGATACTCAAGAGATCCTCTTTCAGAAAACTCCTATTACTCATGTTACTCATGTTACTCCAATCAATGATGTTGCTATAATCACCATTTTCGACAATCTTTCCAAGACTTGCAAAAGGCCTGTTAAGATTACACCCGATCTAAAGTTTGTACCGCTGAAGATTACCATGCCGGGGCCTATCCCATATAAGTCCAATAAGACAATACCATGGAATTATGAAGGAGAGATCTTCTATCACAGTGTGAAACAGATCGAATCAGTTGAAGAAAATTCCGATGAAGAACTCTTGATGTGGGGAATATTGTGGGGACAAGTAAGATCACTCGTAGCGCAAGAATCTTCTCTCCGGAGATTGCTCCTCCACGGGAAGTCTTCGGACCCTCAAGTGTTCCTGTGCCTGTCAAGATATTTGTGCGAAGTCCAAGGATTGAAGAAATTGTTACTCCTGAAGTTATACCCTCTGCTGTTACTGCTGATAAAGGTAAGGGGATCCAAGAAGCGCCCGTCAGGACGAGGGCTCAGACTTTGGTTATCCCTGAGACCACCCAAAAGGAAATGGAAGAGATTTTAAAGATAATTAAGAAAAGTGATTACGATATCATAGAGCAGCTGGGGAAAACCCCTTCAAAAATATCTATGCTGGCTCTATTGCTCTGCTCCGAGGCTCATGCCAAAGCCTTGATCAAATTCCTAAAGACGGCGCATGTGCCTCAAGAAACTTCTGCGGATCAGTTTCAAGAGTGTGTAGCCAGCCTTAAAGCCGACAATGGTCTTGGCTTCTCTGATGCCGATTTGACGTCTAAGGGAAGAAAGCATAATGATGCGCTGCATGTTTCGGTAGAGTGCAGAGGGACCACACTTGCTCATGTTCTGGTTGATACCGGTTCATCTTTAAATGTTCTACCAAAGAAAGCATTGGACATATTAGACTGTGAAGGTTTGACCCTAAAGCCCAGTAATATCATTGTTAGAGCCTTCGACGCTTCTAAGCGGATGGTTCACGGAGAAGTGGACATACCAATTAAGGTGGGAACGGAAATTTTCAACTCTACATTTTATGTGATGGACATCCGTCCTTCATATTCATGCTTGTTAGGAAGGCCATGGATCCACAATGCTGGGGCAGTCACTTCTTCTCTACACCAGATGCTCAAATACCCAGTCCAGGGTAAGATCATCACAGTTCATGGTGAGGAGGAGTATATGATAAGCCACCTTAACTCTTTCTGCTACGTGGAGTTAGATGGTGAATTCATAGAAACACCTTTCCAACACTTTGAAGAGGTTTCTCCTGAAGTTGCGGTAGCCAAGACAATGACTGATGCGCCCATTATTACCAAGCCCGCGTCCCGGATGTCATCCCTTAAAGATGCAAAGGCTGTAATCAAGGAAGGAGGAAGTACAGTGTGGGGTCAACAGCCAGATTTTCCTTACAAGACAGATAAGTACGGATTGGGTTTCACTGCTGCTAGCCAGAAAGCTGTGCGTCGCTCCCGGGCTGGAGGACCACCACTGAAAATCACTCATCATGGAGTTCATGCTTTAGAAGACGATGAAGAAGGAAGCAATTTTGAAGACTAGATCTTTCCAACCATTGAAGGAGGACTGAACAACTGGGAGGCGAAAGACTTCGTTCCCATTACTTTCATCAATCAGTAATTTATCTTTTGAACATTTCCTGTTTGGTCTGTAATAACTTTTAAATAATTCGTACACTATTTGCCTTATGCCTTACCCGGGGCATATAGGTCCATCTGTAAGGGTTTTGATTCTTCATTTTCATATGCCATTTTTAATGAATCATGGACGTTTTCATCTCTAAACTTTTGTGTTCATTTTCTTTCTCTTTTTACATTTCATTTTGTTTAAAGGTGGCTATCCCTTACACGCACCCACACTCACAAAATGCAGGTATCCATCCACTCCGAATTCCATGGGTAACAATTATGTTATAGCCTTCAATGACTATGAAGATCTGGTCAATCATGCCGAATCCGAAGGTGATAAGATTGTGAAGTGCCTGGAGAGTTGGCTAGACTTTTGCAACAGGAAGAAAGGGTTATTCTTCCCCATGAAGAGTTGTTAGAGACTATCAATTTGGGTACTGCCGAAGACAGAAAAGAGGTTAAAGTGGGTGCCAACCTGGAGCCAAGTGTCAAGGAGTGCTTAGTTCAACTGTTGAATGAATATGTTGATATCTTCGTCTGGTCCTATGAAGATATGCCATACTGGATACAGATATTGTGGTTCACTGTCTCCCTACAAGAGAAGACTGTCCACCAATCAAACAGAAAGTCCGCTGAATGAGGCTCGACATGTCCGAAAATATCAAAGATGAAGTGATGAAGCAGTTCAATGCTGGCTTTCTGGCTGTTACTTCCTATCCATAATTGGTTGCAAACATTGTGCCCGTGCCTAAGAAGGAAGGAAAAGTCAGGATGTGTGTGGACTACAAAGACCTAAACAGGGCTAGCCCTAAAGATGATTTTCCACTACCACATATTGACATCTTGGTTGACAACACAACTCAACACAAGGTATTCTCTTTCATGGACGGATTTTCAGGGTACAACTAAATCAAGATGGCCCCCGAAGACATGGAGAAGACTAATTTATTACGCAGTGGGGTACCTTCTGCTATAAAGTGATGCCATTTGGACTGAAGAATGCTGGGGCAACCTATCAGCGAGCCATGGTAGCTCTGTTTCATGATATGATACATCATGAGATTGAAGTCTACGTAGACGACATGATAGCCCGTTCACAAACAGAAGAAGAACACCTCAACCATCTGCAAAAGCTGTTTGTCAGATTGAAGGAGTATAAGCTCAGACTGAACCCTAGCAAGTGCACTTTCGGAGTTAGGTCCGGTAAACTCTTGGGATTCATCGTCAACAACAAAGGCATTGAGGTTGATCCTTCTCAAGTCAAAGCTATACAAGAAATGCCTTCCCCTCGCACTGAGAAGGAGGTTAGAGGTTTCTTGGGACGCCTAAATTATATTGCAAGGTTCATCTCTCACCTAACATCTACCTATGAACCAATCTTTAAGCTGTTGAAGAAAAATCAGGTGGTTGAATGGAACGATGACTGTCAAGTTGCTTTCGATAAGATCAAGGAGTATTTGCTGGAACCTCCTATCTTTATGCCACCCGTCGAAGGAAGGTCGCTAATCATGTATCTGACTGCTTTGGATAATTCAATGGGGTGCGTACTGGGCCAACATGACGAGTCTGGACGAAAAGAGCATGCCATTTATTACCTTAGCAAAAAGTTTACCGACTGTGAGACTCGCTACTCACTGCTCGAGAAAACTTGCTGCGCTTTGGTATGGGTTGCTCGCCGGCTAAGGCAGTATATGTTGACACATACCACTTTGCTGATTTCCAAAATGGATCCGATCAAGTACATCTTCGAGAAGCCTACTTTATCCGGAAGAATCGCTAGATGGCAGATGATCCTGACTGAGTATGATATCCAGTACACAACCCAAAAAGCTATAAATGGGAGTGTACTAGCTGACCATCTAGCTCATCAAGCCGTTGAAGATTACAAATCTATGAGGTTCGACTTCCCTGACGAGGATATCATGACTCTAAGAAACATTGAGGAAAACAAACTGTATGACAGACCTGAACAAGGATCTCGATGGACTCTATACTTTAATGGTGCCTCCAATGCACTTGGAAACGGTATCGGTGCAGTACTTATTTCTCCAAAAGGTTGCCATACACCTTTCACTGCTAGACTCTGCTTCAGCTGCACCAACAACATGGCCGAGTATGAAGCTTGTATCTTTGGTCTCAAGGCTGCTATTGACTTAGGAATCAAATCTTTGATCGTATTTGGGGACTCAGCTTTGTTTATCAGTCAAATCAAAGAAGAGTGGGATACTAAGCACCCTAACCTCATCCCATACAAAGAACATGTCTTGACATTGTTACCACATTTCGAGCAGATCACCTTCGAGCACTTCCCGCGAGAAGAAAATCAGCTGGCAGATGCGCTAGCTACAATGTCATCCATGTTTAAACTTAACTGGGATAATGAGGCACCTCAAATCACCATTGAACGAATGGACGAACCTACACATTGTCACGAGATTAATACCGAAGAAGTGGTGGACCGACCTTGGTTTCAGGACGTCAAAAGGTATCTCGAAGCACAAGAATACCCTGAAGGAGCTTCGGTTAACGACAAAAAGTTCTTAAGGAGGCTCGCTGTCAAGTTCTTTCTAAGCAATGGTATCCTATACAAGCACAATCTTGATTGTTTCCTACTCCGTTGTGTGGACAAGATTGAAGCTGAGAAAATCATGGCTGAACTACATAATGGCACCTTTGGCCCCCACTCAAGCGGTCATACGATGGCTAAGAAGATTCTACGGGCAGGCTACTATTGGTCTACCATGGAAGCTGATTGTCATCAATATTCCCGTACTTGTCACAAATGCCAAATCTATGCTGACAAGATACATATTCCCCCAGTCCCTCTCAATGTCTTAACAGCTCATTGGCCATTCGCGATATGGGGAATCGACATGATTGGAGAGATCAAGCCTACAACATCCAATGGACACTGTTTCATCCTGGTGGCCATTGATTACTTTACCAAGTGGGTCGAAGCAGCTTCTTTCGCTTCCGTTACAAAGAATGTGGTTGCCCGCTTCATCAAGCAGAACCTCATATGCCGGTATGGTATCCCTGACAGGATCATTACGGACAACGTTACAAATTTGAACAATACTATGATCACCGCTCTGTGCAAGCAGTTCAAGATTCAACATCACAATTCATCTCCCTATCGGCCAAAGATGAACGATGTTGTTGAAGTTGCGAACAAAAATATCAAGAAGATCATTCAAAAGATGACAGTCACCTACAAGGACTGGCATAAGATGTTACCATTTGCTCTACACGGATATCGTACCACGACACGCACTTCAACTGGGGCAACCCCCTTTTCTTTGGTATATGGCATGGAAGCTGTTTTAACTGTGGAAGTTCAGATCCCTTCCTTGAGAATCATGAAGAATGCAGGTTTGAGTGAAGATGATTGGAAGACCCGACTTGATCAACTTAACTTGATTGACGAGAAGCGACTTACTGCTGTTTGCCATGGTCAGGCGTATCAGAAACGTATGATCAAGGCCTTCAACAAGAAAGTCAAGAGACAAGTATATCAAGTTGGGGACCTTGTAATCAAGCGAATCATCTTGCCGCAAAGTGATCCCAGGGGCAAGTGGACTCCTACTTACGAAGGACCATTTTTAATCAAAAACATCTTTTCTGGTGGGGCAATGATTCTGACCACCATGGACGGCGATGACCTGCCGCACCCTGCAAACGCAGACATAGTCAAAAGATACTACGCATAAAACGACCTGACAAGTTGAAAACCCGAAAGGGCGACTTGGGCAAAAATGGGAATCCTGGTGAATCGAAAACCCGAAAGGGCGGTTCAGGCAAAAATTAGGGATAAAAAAAAATATGTACACCCGGCAAGATGAAAACCCGAAAGGGCGACTTGGACAAAAAAGGGTTTCCCGGTGGACCGAAAACCCGAAAGGGCGGCCAGGCAAAAGTTAGGGAATTAAAGCGTATGACTATGTCTCGTTGGATCACTTTAAGGACAATCTCTTCACAAACAAGCTTCTGGCTTCTGATCAATCCAATCATCTGCGGACGAAGCAACAAATGGACAAGATACTCAGAGTTGTGAAGGCTATATCAGAATGGGAACCCCATGGAATTGTTACACATAGCCATCTTTCTTTGTATAAATTTTTCTCATTTTTATGACAACATTCTCTTACTAGGATGTCTGTCTCCTTTGTACAAAATACTTACACAAAGTTAATACAAAGATATTTCAAAGTGTAGAAATTTGTTTGTTTTTTTCTTTCTTTTTTACACTTGTGTTTTATTTGAAAACGTCCAATGATTTATTAAATGAGCATATGCATTTGAATATAATCACTACTTACAAATAAAACGGAATGAGAAAGGATAATTACTGATAGGTTGGAAGTATATGAAGACGTCTTTATGCTATTCCGGAGGAAATCCCCTGCAGTATGTCATCCAGATTCTCAACAGAGCTAAAACCTTGAAATACACATCCCCAGTGGAGTTAAGTTTCAAAATTCCCGTCAGAGCTAAGTTTCTAAACTCCCAATCCCCAGTGGAGCCAGAAGACTTTGAACTACAAATCCCAAATGAAGATGAAACTTTCTTCCCCAACGTATTCCAAAACTTCAACCTTTAAACCACAGTGGAAATCATCCGGTTTCTCCAAATCCCCCAACAAGTTATCTTAAAACCTGGAAATCAACCAGATAACAGTTAACTTTTATCCCCAACCAAGGATAAAACCCCAGAAGATTGGCATACTCCCAAGCTCCTGATACCCTTAACAGAATGAAGATTCTCATTCTTAAAACCCCAGAAGATTGGAATACTCCCAAGCTCCTAACACCCTTAACAGAATGAAGATTCTCATTCTTAAAACCCCAGAAGATTGGCATACTCCCAAGCTCCTGACACCCTTAACAGAATGAAGATTCTCATTCTTAAAACCCCAGAAGATTGGCATACTCCCAAGCTCCTGATACCCTTAACAGAATGAAGATTCTCATTCTTAAAACCCCAGAAGATTGGCATACTCCCAAGCTCCTGACACCTTTAACAGAATGAAGATTCTCGTTCTTAAAACCCCAGAAGATTGGCATACACCCAACCTCCTGACCCAAACGCCTGAATGAAGATTCTCATTCTTGCTTCCTCAATAGATTGGCATACAACCCAAGCTTCTGAAAACTCTCCAACAGGATAAACATTCTCCCCACAGAGTTATTTCCCAACAGAACAAAGATTTTTGTTCTCATTTCTCCAGTTGAAGCCTCCCAGGTTTTAATTCCCCAGTAGAGATCGTCAGAGTTTTCCTTATCCTCCAGGAAAGTCATGAAGGATTCTCAATTCCCCGCAGAAGTTGTCAAAGGATTCCTCAGTCTCAACAATCAAAGGTTTTGAATCTCCAGCAGCAGTCAAGGGTTTATTTTTCCCGGCAGCAGTCAAAGATTTCATTATCTCCAGCTATCAAGGATTTACTTTTCTCAGCAAGACGGCTACTCAGCTTACATGCGCATCCATTACATTCATATGTCATAATCACTGATAGAACATATTCTATCGCATCATACATGTCATGCAACATAACTTTGTGTGTTTTAGCTAACATTTTACCTTTTTCAGGATAAGATTAAAAGCTACCTCTAACAAATATTCAAAGATCTCAATTACAGTACGGATACACTCCAAGACATGGAAGTCATTCTACTACTCATTCAGACATCAATAATCAGATACAGATTAGATACGCTCCAAACACGGAAGCCATTCTATTTCTCTTTCAGATTCAACTATCAACCTCAGGTTCAGATGCATTCCAGACACGGAAGTCATTCTGTCACCTGTCTGGATCCCAGTCACAGTACGGATACACTCCAAGACATGGAAGTCATTCTGCTACTCATACAGATCTCAACTTCAGATACAATCCAGATACAGTCCAGATATGCTCCAGACACGGACGCCATTCTTTTGCTCATACAAATCCAATCTCCAGATACAACTCAGATACGTTCCAGATATGGATACCATTCTGACATTCATTCTCCTAATTCTCAACAAAAAAGTCTTGGATGGCATCTTTAAGCCCATTCCATCAGATACATTTTGACGAGTGCAAATTTACGGGCACTCTAGTGTCCAATCCTCTTTTACCTTCGAGTCACGAAAGGCGAACTCACCAACCTAACTCTTCAGGTTCAAGAAGATTGAACAGGGGCAGCTGTTGTACCCCAAAATTTTCCCTCTCATTTTATCAAGATTTCCCCTCACAAGGTTCCTTGAACTCCAGACAGGATTAAGGTTTTGCTTTGCTCAAGACATCTCCTTGCACTGATGACCTAAATTATGGTTTGAGTTCGCACAGGGATTTTTGGACTTCCAATGCTCAAAGTGACTTTCATACTTCATTTTGGACCTACAAGATTGCCTCTACCAAGTTTCAAGCTTTGAATCAAATTTTTGCCCAGTCAATTGGACAGTTGACCTAGAAATCAACTATATTGGGGAAAAAGTCAACTGTGGCCAATTTATAGTCAAACCTCACAATTTTTGATCCACATCAACATTACAGACTCATATGAACCATTTGATCAAGTTTGGACCATAACTCCTCAAGAAATTTGATCAGATCATCAAAAGGGCAAAATGGTCATTTTTAGGGTTTTGGCTGTACAAGGGCAATTTCTGACTTTTGACCTAGCCAATGGAAAATTGGGCTCAAGCATGGATTCAAGGACTCAATGGCATCATCTTGACATATTCACAAAGCTCAAAAGATCTCAATTGCATTGGATTGACAAATGAATTTTTTAGTCAACTGATCAAATTTGACTGTACACTGAAAAGTCAAACTTTGACTTTTTGGTCAAAATCAAGTGCCAAGGGTCACTTTTCATCAAGATGTGTCAAAACATGAAACTTGTTCATCAAGAAACCCAATTTTGCAAATTAGGGTTTAAAGTTGAAAATTTTCATAACTTAGAATTTTTCTAAGTTATGAAATTTTCTTAATTTTTCCTAACTTTGCCCAATATTTTCACCATGATGCAATTGGATTCAAACAAAACTTCCAACATTAAAGTTGTAGTCCTACACAAAGTCTACAACTTTGATTCACAAAGTTTTCTCAAAAGAAGCTTGGATCTCAAGTTATGATTTTTGGAACAAGGATCCATGAAACTTTTAACTTAGTGAAATTTTGCCCTAGTTTAGGCAGGATTTTGACTCATCTTCATGACCATTTTTCACATAGTTAAACTTGGAATCTCAAATTTCATTTCAAATATGGATTGTATAGAATGTTACAAGCTTTCCAAAATGTCCAAGAACTCTCCAAACTCATTTGTGGTTAGGGAGAATCGAAGGCTTGAAGTTGGCAAAAACTCACTTTTTATCCATGGCATGTTCATATTGATACAAGTTGCAAATTCAAATCAGCTTGCTTTACACTAGATTACAGGCCTCAAAACCATTACATAATCAATAATTAAATGCAAATCTATTGGTCTAAAGTTTTGTTTTGGTCATTAGAGCATTGCACACAAGATTAATCTCTAAATGGTAAAAGGTACATTACCATTTTTGCCAAAGTATGCTTTATGTCAAAACCACATCTCTTGAGCCTTGGACAATATCTTGTGTAGCAAATCATATACACCAACTTCAGGGGCCAAGATCACAAGGGGCAGGCTGATGGATAGCCTGTACAGGCTTGTATGACATCATTGCTCATTTTTGCTTCATATACAAGAAAGATACCAAATACATGAGAACTTACACATATGAAAAAGATAACTTGTGCAAGATTTGGAGACAAGTTTCTCACCTCCCCTTGAGCTAGAAACATGACCCTTTGAGCCCTCAAACCTCCCATAGCACAAAATCACATTTCATTGGCAAAACAGGGCAACATCTGCATCTTGAGTTCTATCTCATAATTTGCTCGTGCGTTTTGTCCCAAACCTGTTCAAACACCTTCCATATAACCTATCCAAGCTATCCCAACCCTTAAACACTAATTGTAACTCCATTTACAAGGTTTTCCATTTTTGATTTAAGCTTGTGCATGTTGAGTTCTGTAGGTTTGTTCAAGTACATTCAAGGCAAGCTAGGCATTGGAGAAGGTCAAGGGAAGTTCAAGCAAGCTCCCAAACATCTCAGGACTCATTGAAAAGCTCCACGTTGTCAGACACGAAGTCAACTGAAACAGGTTTTTATCAACTTCTTATCTCTCTATTTAGGAATAATTAAGCTTAGGTTTGTGAATAAGAAATGCAGTATTCATAGCTATGAAGCTGTACATATGCTCAATTTTCATTTTAGTTAAGCATGCTAAGAGAATTTGGTCCATGAACATCCTGAAAAAAATAGGTTATGATTTAGGGCCAGAGAAATTCTCTCTGGTCTTTGAGAGTTAGGACAAGTTTTTTATATGGTTAAATTCATCTTGGAAAACCCTACAACTTTGATGTTATGTGTTTTTGCATTAGAGCTCGTATGCAGGTTGTTCATGTTTGGTACAGAGCGCGCGAAATTTTGAAGAGAGGTTGAAGATGAAGTCTGGTTTGGGCTGGGCTTTGGTTCTTTCACTATTTGCACCCTCTTTTGCCGAATACACCCTTAGCCCATTTCTTCATATTTTTATGTTTTTTTATTTTATTTTTATTTCTGATTTTATTTTATTATTTCCAAACATAAAAAATACTAAAATATTTTTCTATAAATTCACACATTTATTTTTGTATTTTATTTTAATTTTTCTAAACATAAAAGTAATTTAATGAACATATATCTTTATTTTATTTTAATGAGAACTTAAAAATAAAACATTAAAAATTATACTTTTATTTTTATTATTATTTATACTTAAAAAATACTTTTTTCTAAATATATTTGATTTTTTGTATATACATTATTTTATTATATTATATATAAATAGTATATTTAATATATTTACATTCTTAAAAGAAAATTAGGGTTTTACCCTTAATAAAAAAATAATCTTTATTTATTTATTTCTTTCTTTTTGCATTAAATATTTTTTATATACATAAAAAATAAACATAAACATTTTTGCATATTATTTTGCATAATTTGTTTATTTAAATATTATTCATTTATTATTTATGCCATTGATTCAATTTGGATGTAATAGTAAAATTAGGGTTTTAATTCCTTGTCAAATAATCCCCATTCAAAAATTGTATCCCCATCTCCGTAATCATGTTTTAATAGTGGTAGATTTATTTTGCGCATTTATGCTTTCAATTATACCATGATTAGAGATTAGGGTTTGTATGCAAAAATCCAAAATTAACAAGTAGCTTAACCTAATACAAAGACAAAAATGCATGAAAATCAATACACAATGCACACTTGCACCCCTAGGGTTACATCCACTTGTTGCCTTAAAAAGGGGCCATGTTATGCATGTTGAGTACTTTGGCAAAACAAAAACAAAACAAAATATCATAGTCCCTCGATGACGCTATCTTGGTTGCCTAAACAAAATGATCAAGTCCCTCGAAAAATTGCTAAAGATACTTGGCACAATTGCTATCATGGTCAATACGATAACCCGCGCCTGTCCCGTTTAAAATCCTAATACAAGGTTGTTTACCAAATGCAATGGTAAAACAACACTGTCAAAAGGGTTAAAAATGTGTAGGAAAGATCTTTGAGTAAAATAGGGTAGACAACTCTTAGTTACTTGATCAAAACTTGTAAAACATCCTTGCTATTTTCAAACACACTCCACAACACAATTTCAAAACATTTCCCAAAAACAAACTTTCAAACATTGAAATCTTTTCAAAAGACAATACATCTTTGTATACATTCAAACAAGAATTATTGCAAAGGTTGCCACAACGATGGCCTCTTTTCAAAACATCTTTCAAAACCACAAACAAAGCACCATTTCAAACAATTGAAAAGCAAAAGCAAGTGATCTAAAAAAGTAACTAAGAGCCCATGGATAACCATGGATGAAAAGGGTGCTTGCACATTCCCTTTTCATAATCTACTCCCCGAACCCAAGAAAACATCTCAAGGGTCTTTCCTGTGCTTTTTGACCTTTCCTTAGGATAAAATCAAAAGTCAGTGGCGACTCTTGCTAAACCGAAACATTTGCGAACACAAACGCAAAACCTCAAGTCAGTTCTCCCACCGTATCACAACCAGTAATACCCTGCTCGCATAATCTTTCTAGCCACGACGTACCCATTTATATGGGTTATGAAAGTACCCTCATGGATTTCTTTCATGAGCGTATCTGCTTCTTGCTTTTCCACACACCTGAGTAGTACCATGTCGTTGTTTCTTTTGCATACCACTCCATTACTCAAAGAATTTTGAAGCTAACCTTCGCAAGGTTCGCTTGTCAATGATAGAGGCATTTTTTGGATATTCCTGCCTTTCCAAGCACTTCTTGATGTCGTAAAACCAAGGCTTGTTATTAGGTCGTTCCTCAATAGCAAGGCAGTGTGCGGGCTCTTCAAAATGTCTGATTATAATACGTGGTTCGTGATTCGGCCAAGTCACTTTGAACACAGCTGATAGGGTTTCCAGGGGTTTTGCCATTTAATTTTCTTCTCATGGGATATGACTGAAAGTGATCTCTGTAAATTCCATGGCTAACTTTAAAAAATGATCCCGATATGGAATCAGTTTAGGGCGTTTAGTATCCCATTCTCCATTAACATGGTATATGACTAATGCAGAATCCCCAAATACTTTGAGGTGCTTAATTCTCAAATCGATGGCAACTTCCAGTCCTAGTATATAGGCTTCGTATTTAGCGATGTTATTGGTGCAGTCAAAACACAACCTTGTAGTGTAGGGTTTGTGATAATTCTTTGGAGATGTCAATACTTCCCCTACACCATGACCTAGTGCATTTGACGCCCCGTCGAACATGAGTGTCCAACGTGCCCCTGGCTCGGGCCCTTTGTCAGGTCCTGGTATTTCATAGTTAGCTATGAATATGACATCCTCGTCGGGAAAGTCGAACTTCATGGGCTGATATTTTGATAGTGGTTGGTGAGCCAGATGATCATCTAGTACACTACCTTTGATGGCCTTCTGTGTGACATATTGGATGTCGTATTCTGATAGTAACATCTTCCATCGTGTGATTCTTCCGGTAAGAGCTGGCTTTTCAAACACGTACTTTAGAGGATCCATTCTTGCTATTAACCATGTAGTGTGGGTTAACATATATTGCCTCAACCTCTTGGTAGCCCAAGCCAACATGCAACAATTTTTCTCAAGGAGTGAGTACCTGGTTTCACAGTCAGTGAATTTCTTGCTGAAGTAATAGATCGCATGCTCCTATATACATGTTTCATCATGCTGTCCCAAAACACAACCCATTGACCCTTCGAGCACTGTCAAATACATGATGAGTGGTCTTCCGAGGACTGGTGGCATTAAGACCGATGGCTCTTGCAGATATTATTTTATCGTCTTGAAGGCAGTTTAACAATCATCATTCCATACTACCGTCTGATTTTTCATAATAACTTGAATATTGGCTCGCACGTAGCAGTTAGATGCTATATGAACCTTGAGATGTAATTCAATCGCCCTAAGAAACCACGTACTTCTTTTTTTGTCCTTGGTGCATGCATCTCTTTTATAGCTTTTACTTTGTCGGGGTCCACCTCGATACCCCGCTGGCTTATAATGAAACCTAACAATTTTCCTGATCTGACGCCAAATATGCATTTATTCGAGTTTAACCTCAGTCTGAAATTACGCAGCCGCTCGAATAACTTTTGCAGATGTATGATGTGTTCCTCCTCCGTATGGGATTTGGAAATCAAATCATCTACGTATACTTCAACCTCCTTGTGGATCATATCATGGAATAACGTGACCATTTCCCTCTGATAGGTTTCCCCTGCATTCTTGAGACCGAGTGGCATTACTTTGTAGAAGAAAGTTCCCCAAGGTGTCATGAAAGTAGTCTTTTCCATGTCTTCGGGCAACAATTTGATCTGATTATAGCCCGAGAAACCGTCCATGAATGAGAATAATGTAGCTTGGGCTGTGTTATCCACTAGGGCATCTATGTGGGGTAACGGGAAATCGTCCTTGGGGCTTGCCCTGTTTAGGTCTCGATAATCTACACACATGCGTACTTTTCCATCCTTCTTGGGTACTGGTGAAATGTTAGCTATCCAGGGTGGATAATCTACCACTGCTAGGAACCCTGTGTCGAACTGTTTGAGAACCTCTTCTCTGATTTTTCTGGACATATCTGGGCGAGTTCTCCTGAGTTTTTATCAGACTGGAGAACACCCTTCTGTGAGAGGTAGTCTATGAACCACGATGTATGTATCCAACCCTGGCATGTCCCTGTAGGACCAAGCGAATATATCCACATACTCATGTAATAACTTGATTAGCCTGTCTTTAGCGGTATGCTCCAACATTGCCCCTAGCTTGATTTCTTTCGGATCTTTCTATGTGCCCAGGTTAATGGTCTCAATAGACTCTTGATATGGTTATATGCTGTCAGCCTTTCGCTCTATTTCCCTTTCAATTTCCTCGAAGAGTTCAAGATCTTCGTCATCTTCCTCTTCGGCTTGGTTGATAGGAGCATCAAAATCGTATTGGGTCGTAGCAGTAACGTTATCGGTAATTTTGGGCATGAATCTGCACATTTATCATGTTTTGGTGCATATTTTAGTGCTTGGGATTTGAAAATGTGTATGCAGAGAAAGTATTTCCATTTTTAAATTTAATAGATAAATGCAAAGGAAAGACAAGGATCTTAATTGAAAACATAATATAACTTTTATTAATTGTAAATATTGTCTGAAACAAGAACAGGGAAAACCCTTACAAGCAACCCATATGCCTCGGGTTTGACATACGTTCTTTCAAAACAAAAAACATTACTTAGGAAAGAAAAATATCTCAAGAATCTCCACAGCAGTCCATCCTTTGAGTTTTTCTCCTGGGGCGCCCTCTCTGATGAAGTCAGTTGCCCTTTTGGTATTAATTTTGCTTGATATCATCACCACATGTCCGCCATGCTCTGTTCCTTTATTGACAAAAGTCTCTTGGATCGGAGGGAAACATGCTTTTCCTTTTGGAGTAGCTTTCGATGATTCATAGTGTAACACAGTGGGAGAACTGACTTGGTGGTTTTGTGTTTGATCGCAATTGTGCGGATAGCAAGAGTCGCCACCGACTTTTCTTTTATCCAAAAGGAAAGGCTGAAAAGAACAGGAAAGACCTTTAGAGATATTTTCTTGAGTTCAGGGGGTAGATTATAAAAAGGGAAGGTATTAGCACCCTTTTCATCTGTAATCTATGGGCTCTTAGTTGCTTTCTATATCACTTGCTTTTGTTTGAATGTGCTTGTGGTGTGGGTTTTGAAATTATTTTGAAAATTTCTTTGTAATGGTTCTCATTTCTATAAGAACGCGTACAAAGTTTTGTTTCAAAAATAGTTCAAAGAGGTATTTGTGGAATGTGTTTTTGAAAGTGATTTTGAAAATGTGTCTTCTTTGTAATGACTCTCGTTTCTATAAGAACGCGTACAAAGTGTTTGTCTTTTGAAAATGTTTCAAGAGGTGTTTGTGGAATTTGTTTTTGAAAGTGATTTTGAAAATGCGTCTTCTTTGTAATGGCTCTCGTTTCTACAAGAACACGTACAAAATGTTTGTCTTTTAAAAATGTTTCAAGATGAAAGTGTTGGTGTAAAAATGATTTTTTATTATGAGCAAGCAAGGCAACTAGGAGCGAATCTACCTACTCAAAAGGTCTTAAATTTTTCTTTTCCTCCTCCTTTAGATGTTGCTATCTTACCATTGATTTGGTAAGAAGCCCCATCGTTGGATGTGAAGGGACAGGCGCGGGTCAATCGTACAGTCGTAGAAGGCAACTTATGAGACGCTTTAGCAATTTTTCGTAAGGGACTAGATCGTTTTATCAAAGGCAACATTGAGGGACATCGAGGGACTACGATCTTTTTTATCGAAGGGACTTTGCTAAAGCGTCCCATATTCGAGGGACATGACCGTTTATCCGAGGCAACAAGCGAGGTTACCCTAGAGGTGCGCGTGTGAAAAGTGTGTTTGATTCAAGTTAATTTGTTCTTTGATTAGGGTTATCTAGCGGTTGATTTTATCTTGCCATGCACGCCTAATTACTATAAAGTATAAGGAAAACAGTAAATTGTGGAAATTAAAATTCTACGCTATAACAGAGATTTCGAGAATGGGTGTATAAATTTACAAATGGGGATGGATCAATGCGATTAAAAGTCCAAATAGGCAATCAATACAACCAAATTGAATCGAACCAATAATTAAAACTACAACAATTTATGAAGTAAAAATTAATTAACAAAGTATGAAAATAAAAGTTCTTGATATTTTGTTTGTGGGGAATTTGGAAAGAAAAATAAAGAATCTATTATTATTTGAATTTTATTATATATAGACTAAATATATAGAAAAAATAAAGTTTATTGAACTATTAAAAAAAAAGTTGACAAAATTATTTACAAAGTCCTAAATTAATTAACTATTTTTTTTAAATTATATATTTTGAAGCTAACTTAAAATTCAAGTTATTAAATTATACCTAAACTATGCTAATTCTAGATTTTTAAATAAAATCTAAACTAATTTAAATATAAATTAAATTAATGAAAACTAAAAAGTTAGCAAAATAAACTAAATTAATTTATCAAAGGGGTGTAAACAGCATAGTGGGGTGAGCATGATGAATTTCGGATGGGCTTGGGGTAATTGTAAGGCCCAATCATGTTTTTTTTTTATTTAATTTTCTGTCCAACAAAAATGAAGAAAGAAATAGGAAAAAAATTGGAAAAAAATGAACAAATTGTCCTAGGGTGTCTCGAACCCGGGACCTCTACATCACACAAATGCATGCTGACCAATACACCAACTGAACCTTCGTTTATTTGAATATCTCTAATAATATAAAAAGAAAAATTTAAGAAATGGGCTGGGCCAAACCAAATAGGCCCAAACCCGGTTTGGGGAAGAGACAAGGAAGGGTTAAGAAACCCTAATGGGAGAGTAAAGGGCGCCGTGGTTAGTTGTTGTGTTGGGAAGACAAATTCAGATTAAACATTAACACTACTATTGGGAAGGCAAACGTTATTATTAGTTCCAATGATTTTTTGTTCTCTTTTTTCTTAAGATCTACTGTAAAATAGATTAAACAAACAAACTCTCTCTCTAAGATTTCCCTGATCTCAAACTCTCTTCCTCAGAATCACGCTTCATCTCTTTTTTTCTCATGCTTCACCGTAAACAAAATCAAAACCCCTCTTGATTTTGCAACATCGACGAATCCTCTCTCTCTCTCTGACCTCTCATCCATAGCAGTAATGATCTTTATCTCTTTGTCTCTGTTAGCTTCCTCGTTTTCAGATGTTGTTGTTGGATTCGTAAAGGTGGTGGTCGCGGTCAGTGATTACAGATAGTTGTTTGGAGAATATCGAGGTCGTTTTGGCATTGGGTAATGATGGTGGGTGTAGGGAAGGAGATGTGATGCTTAGTGTAGATTCAAAGGGGTTTGATGGTGAACGGGTTACTGATGGTGATGAAGGGATGTTATCTCTGTTAAACATTCTTACTATATATATATATATATATATATATATATATATATATATATATATATATATATATATATTATTTGACTATGACAGTAAAATAATGCATGCAGGAAATTTTATGATGAATGCAGAGCAATAACAAAAAATTTACCTATATGGATCTGTTTCTTCTGAAAATGTTGGGCTTGATCTTGCTGTTGGTGATTTGTTTGACAAGGAGGTTCACTTCTTGACTCTTTGTTATACTTTCTGTATTCCTGAGTAGAAATTTCTTCTGAAGGGTGTAGTTTTAAGAAAAATGATGAATAGAAATAAGGTTTTTCTGATGTCTTCTTAATCTTTGGAACATAAATGTTTCAGATTTTTGCTTAGTTGCCTCACCCTCTCCGTTTCTGCTTATGCTGGCTGTGTATATTATAATCTCTCTTCTTTCGGTTTGCTGGCTATTGTGCTGTTGGGTTTTTTTGCTGGTTTTGTTATTCTCTGTTTGGTTTTATGACTTGGCCTTTTATGCTGTAAAACATCCCTCCTTTTTTGTTTGCTCATGCTGGCTGTGTATATTATATTCAAAATCAGGGTGAAAAGTGGGGGAAAATTTTGAGGTTTTGAACATATGTGGTATGCTGACCTTGGGCTTTAGGGTACATGTTAAGTTATGTCTATTTTGGTTCAAATTTTGACTGAGTTTTGGGCAAAATTTTGTCTTTCCTGGTGCAGGTTTAGGGAAACCATAACACATGTTATGCAGGGCTGCCTTTTTGACAATTTTGCAGGATTTTGGACTGTTGTTTGCTAGGTGATATCTCTTTCATCTTTCCTCTTTCATCTTTCAAGGATGCAAATAATTTCTGAAGGGTTTGTATATTTAGGAAAGTGATGATATAATAGGGTTTTGTGAGCTAGCTAGCTAGCTTGCTGTTTTTATGAATAATGCTTTGTTGTTTTTGTTGGGTTTGCGCTTTACATTCTATTTTGCATTGTTCTGTTTGGCAGCTTGTGCTGCGTCATTGCAGCCTATTGCTGTCTGTTCTTCCGTGTTGCTATTTTGTTTTTATTTTGCTTGCTGCGCTTGTCTTGGTTTATGCTACTTGTATAGCAGCTTGCTACTGCCCTATTTTTGTGCTACTGCCTGCTATGTTTGGCAGCCTTGCTGCTGCGTATATCTGTGGTTTTTTTGTGATGCTGCCTTGGGCAGTTTGACTTGTTTGCATTTTGTGTTGTCTTTTGCCCTGCTGCATTTTCTTTTCCCTTTTGTGAACTAAGAAAAACCACATCTTATTTTGTGATTTGAAAAAGTAGGAGGAGACATCTTATGATTGAAGACAAAAACCTTTAAATCTAATTCCTAACTACAAACCCTAATGATGAGTTTTCCTTGCTAACAAATAATTCTTGCTTGAATTATCACATGTTGATTATTGCTAACAAATAATTCTTGCTTGAATTCTCACATGTTGATTATTGCTAACTTTTTTCCTTTTTCTTTTATTTCATGAACACGAGAATTGGATGGAGAACGTGAAGTTGAGAGATGAAAGGCCATGGCTAGTGAAGAGGGTGGACGATTTTCTTGAAGAGGAAGCAACAGAAAATTGAAGAAGAAACATCTAATTCTTTTTTTTCTTCTCTTTGTAAACAACAATTGTAACTTGTGATTTCACATTGGTGTCCCTCTTGTAACTTGTCCCAAAATATAATGAACACAAAACTTGAGTGAATTTTATGGATGACCAATTTATTGTATGGAAATTAAACAAACTCTTGAATCTTGATTGAAAATATCAATTTATACTTGAATGGTTTGAATAATACTCCTCACTCCGTATATTGAAATTTAAGAAATCAAACATGACCTTAGTAACTTATATTTCAAGTAAACCATGCACCTTGTACTCTGTTGCACCCCAAAATTTTCCCTCTCATTTCTCAAGGAATCACCCTGGATCCTCAAATTTTCTCATCCAATTCCAAGCCTTGAGTTATCAATTTTTCCAAGCAAACCATTCACAAGGGCAAAATGGTCATTTGCACATTGAGAAGTTTAACTTTGACTTTTGGATCAAAATCAAATCTCAAAAATCATATTTCATCGAGTTTGTTTCATCAAGAATTTCAAAAGTCAAATTTTTACTTTGGAAAAGCCAAATTCTAAATATTAGAAATTTTCTAAGTGTTTAAGAAATATGATAATTTCAGAACTTATGGGTCAGTGTTCACACTCAGCAAATTCTGGATAGTCTCAAGACAAAGTTTGGTCAGAACTTCTAGGCAGTGTTCAAAAAGGTTTAGTCAGAGTTTTCTAAGGTAAATCAAAGAAGATTACAAAATGTGTTGCAAGCTTACTGAAAAGTCTGAAGGATCCCTCAGAACATGCTAGAGTCAGAAGATGAGATGCTACGCTGAAGCAGAACTTCCAATCCAGAGTCAAGCAAGGGTACAAATTTTCACATGGGAACTCATTTAATGCTCACAACCGCCTCTGAGTCTTTATCCAAGGGATTTTCCCCACGTGTAACCCTACTGTCTTGGGAAGACAAACTTCTGTGCAAAAGTATGCTAGACCCACGCGCTGTTTCTACTTTTCCTTAATTCACGCCGCCAAATCCAGCTGAGGCGCTGTTAACCATCCAACTTGATGCATTGAACCCCTACTTGTTTAAGCTTACTTCAAGAGTAAGTCAGCATCTAGCATATGATGCTGGCACCGCTTGACATCTCCAAACTACAAAAACTTTGCCTATAAATAGAACGTCATTGGCCACTGAGAAAGGGTCCAGAAAAATTTGTGAAAGAGGCGAGAAAATTGAGAAAGAAAGCTTTGAACCACTGCAAAAATTCCAAGAACCTAGGAAACTATAAACACAAAATACCAAAATCTTAGCATTGATTCCTTACATTCAAACTCCATTGTTTTTCTCAAGTGTTCTTGACTAAAGCCATCCACGTAGCTGCTGATTCATACATCAAAAGCTACCTTAACTTCTGTATTCCTATTGCCATACACTCTCCATTCATTTCCACCTCAAAGGAGTCAGAATATCACCTCTTGGTTGTTCCAGGAGTTGTAAAGTTCCATCATGCTGAGTACGTGAAGAAGTTGCTCAGAACATCACCAGAATTCAAGACCAACTTCCAGTTCACATAATCCTTTCCAGTTGCAAGGTAAGTTTTCTGCTGACTCTCATCATAATTGATTAGGCATTGTCAGATTTTGCATATTTAGCACAATGTAGATATTCTGATCCTAATGATGTACATATTTTGAAAATTCATGCAATCTGCCTGCCTAAGTAGAAGGAATCCCAGTTCAGAATTTCATAAAGAAATTAGGACTCAGAATTAGAATTAGCAAATACATGTATCTTCTGATTTGTGCTTCTGATATTTCATGAAATTTGTCATAACTGTTATGCATTCAACTTCTGTTCTATAAATGACTAAGTTGCAAATGTTCTGACTGGCATGGAGAGAAGCAAAGTTCTGACGGTTGCGTCAAAACTTCTGAAAACTTCTGGGTTCTCAGAAGATCCAGAACTTCTGAACTTCCATATTTTTGCTAACATGTTTCTATTTGTGCAGCAAGGCAGAATCAGAACTTCTGACCTCTTCTATTTTCAGCACTTTGCGATGATTATGTTTTCTTTCTCTTTTATTACTTTGCCATCATATATTTTATTATTAATCAAAAACACCAAAAATATTTTATATTTTCCTGATATATTTTCTTTTAACAAAAAAGAGAGACATAAAATATTTTCTTAAACAAAAGTTATTTTCCTTTTTAAACAGACAAACATTTTACATTTCCTGTACATTCTTATCTATTTCAATATGGTTATAATAGTAACCTAGAATTTTAACTTGTAACTCCCATTCACAAAAATGTACCCCCATTCCCTAAAATATTGTAATAGCGTAGGACTTTACATTTACGCACTGTTATTACCTTCAATATATGCTAGTAATTAGGGTGTGCATGACAAGATATGAAAATTGACAAATAGATCACCCTAATCAAGAAAAATTATGCATGCAATCAAATACACTCACACACTAGCACCCCTAGGGTTATTCCACTTGTTGCCTTACAAAAATGGCCATGTTATGCATGTGGGATATCTTAGCACAAACAAATCTAAAATACAAGATCATAGTCCCTCGATGACGCTATCAAAGTTGCCTTTCAAAATGATCTTAGTCCCTACAGAAAAGTGCTAAGTCATCTCACAACATTGCTATCATGGTCATACAATGACCCAACGCCCGTCCCTTCACATCCAACGATGGGGCTTCTTGCCAAATCAATGGTAAGGTAGCAACATCTAAAGGAGGGGGAAAAACACATCTAAGACCTTTTGAGTAGGTAGATTACTTTTAGTTACTTTCTCAATTTCAAAATAAACATCCTTCCTATTTTCAAAACAATCACATACACTTTCAAAACAACTTCAAAACATTTTCCAAACCTTGAAATATTTTTAAAGCTCAACACTTTGTATACGTTCTTACGAACGGGAATCATTGCAAAGTTTGCCTAAATGATGGCACCTTTTCAAAATACTTTCAAAAACCACACAAAGCACATTTTCAAACAAAAGCAAGTGACCTAGCAAGTAACTAAGAGCCCATGGAAAACCATGGATGAAAAGGGTGATAATACCTTCCCTTTTCATAATCTACCCCCCGAACTCAAAAAAATCTCTAAAAGGTATTTCATGTTCTTTTTCACCTTTCCTTATTGGATAAAAGAAAAGTCGGTGGCGACTCTTGCTAAACCGCAACATTTACGAACACAAACGCAAAACCTCAAGTCAGTTCTCCCTCCGTATCACAGAACTGGCGACTCTGCTGGGGAATAGATTTATAAAAGTGGGGTTACCTAAGGGTTTGATCACATTTACTTGCTTACATTGTTTGATTTGTTTGCTTTACATTTTGGTTCCTTGTTTGGGTTTGTTTTAAATCCTACACTCGGATTTGGGGACACCTTTTTAGGTAAGTAGCAATAAACTGTGAGGGAACTGTGCGGGGTATACCGACACGGTTGAAGCAGTAGCTACGTTGATGTGGCACTTTGGTTGGTACCAGTAACCCTTGAGTCAGTCAAGAAGAGTACGGGGCTGCCGCGTGGTGTCGTAAAACATCAACTGACCTTAGAACCTTACTTGACCAACTTGGCCATTAGAAAGTAGCGAGATAACCGGCTTTGGTGAAGTCCGAAGTTGGTTGATACTCGATGCTACACTCATTGAGGTTTGACTCTTGAGTTTTGTTTGGTTGCGAGTCAATCGCTTATTGAATGAAACTTGGGGGAAAGATCACTAATATTGAAATCCCTTAGAACCCGGTTACTATTAACTAGGATAGGTTGAGGCAGCTAAGCTTCAAGAGGGTAATTACCTACAAACTCCATGAAAGCCTAAACCCAAGGACTTGTTTGCTTTGTATATATACACTTGTACATAACATCATAAGCATCATAAACATCATACCATAAGCATTCTCACTAACCATATCAAGGAGTTTTGGATTTATCTTTGTTCTGTTTTGTAGGACATGGCTTCCACTCGTAGGAGCACTATCCAAGTCAGCCTCATGAGGATACCTCTACAACTCAAGGATTTAGTATCAAGGGTCCCTAAGGATTCTCCGTTCACCAAAAGACATGGTCGACCCCTTAGTCTGGTTACCTCAAGTATTGAAAAAGATATGGTAAAGGTGCTCGTCCAATTCTTCGACCCTTTGCATCATTGCTTCACTTTTCCCGATTACCAACTTGTGCCTACTTTGGAAGAATTTTCTCAACTCATGAGGATCCCTATTCTCAATCAGTTACCTTTCAATGATATTGAAAGAGACCCTAAACCTGAGGAAATTGCTCGAGCTCTACATTTGCAACTGTCTGACATAGTAGCAAATTGGGTAACAAGGAGTGGTGTCAAAGGGTTCCTAGGAAAGTTTTTGTTGGAGAAGGCTCAAGAGTGTTGGAATACTTTGGATCTACAAACCTTTGAGGAAATTTTGGCTCTTCTCATCTATGGATTGGTACTATTTCCCAATCCTGACCAATTTATATATGTGAATGCGATCAAAGTTTTCATATCTCGTAATCCGGTGCCTACATTGCTTGGAGACATTTTGCATTCTCTTCACTCTCGCACTTTGAAGAAAATGGGGACTTTGATGTGTTTCACTCCCCTTTTGGCTAGGTGGTTTATTTCGCACCTACCTCGATCCGTGGTGAAGAACGAACAAGGTATGGGGTGGTCTAAAAGATTGATGTCACTTTCACATGCTGATATCTGTTGGTATTATCGCTCTTCGGAAGACATTACCATCATTGACCGCTGTGGGAAATTCCCTAATGTCCCTCTACTTGGAATTAGGGGAGGCATTACTTACAACCCTTATTTAGCTTTGCGACAATTTGGATACGCCAGGAGAGATGGCCCTCATGAGGTACTCATCCAAGGAATTGCATTCGACTACGAAAGCGATACCCAAGGTTACCGCCAAAGATTTATACGAGCTTGGGGTATGGTTAACAAGGTTGATAGCAAGACGTTGGGGCATAAGAATTCCATTCCTTTGGAACCTTATCTTAAATGGGTGACGGATTGCACACAAAGTCTTAAGATGCCTTATGAAGCCGTCTTACCTGTTATCATGGAGCCAGTAGTTGAGGGAAACGTTCCATATACTATCCTCTATCCTGATATGCCTACTACTCTTGAAGATTTACAAAACGCTTGGATTCAGTTAAAAGGAGAGCGAGACACCTTTGAAGCTAAGTTCTATGAGGGCGAGAAGAAGATATTAGAGCTCACAAGGTAGCTTCATGGAGAAAGGAGCTTAAACACCTACATTGCGCCAAAGAGGATGCGCACAACTTTTCTGTCTTAGGAGTTTACTTTATGTATATTTCTGTTGTTGTAAGCCCAAGAGGCAGGTTTGTATTCAAATCAGAACTCTTTTAATGCAAGTTAAAGTTTGTTCACTCTTTTTCTATACAAATTTAAATTCTTTAAATCCTTGAAATCATTTGCATATTGCATATTCATACATCATGACATAACATGCTTCTGCATAACAGGTTTCCTTATCTCTCCGCTGTTTATTTTAGCAAGATGGATCTAGAGAAAACTGTGACGGAACTCTAGGCCCAGAATTCTCAATTTCAGGAAGCTTTACTCGCCCTGGCCAAGGGGCAGCAGGATATGATGGCCTTGTTGGCCGCTAAGAAAAAGCCAAAGAAGAAAGCTCTACTCAACATGGGTAAAAGGTTCAAGGAGACAACCCGTCAAATTCCAGTAGAGGAAGATTCATCCGAAGAGGACGAGAACAAAATTGGTGAGGTCAAGAGTACTTAGGTCGACTGTATCAATGACCAAGAATCTGATGATGATTATTTCAATGAACAATATCCACCCGCAAACATCAAATACAAGCAGCTAGAAGACAGGTTGAAAGCGGTTGAAATCCAAGCCATTCCTGGTTTAAATTTTGACGATTTGAGCTTAATCTCTGGGGTAGTCATTCCCCACAAGTTCAAAATACCAACCTTTTCAAAATAAAATGGGGTTTCTTGCGCAAAGCTCCATTTGAAGTCCTATGTGCGCAAGATACAACCGCACACCGCTGATAAAAAACTCTGGGTTCACTTTTTCCAAGAGAGTCTGGATGGAACACAAATTGAATGATTTTATCAGTTGGATGGCTCTCACATCAATACTTGGGAGGGTCTAGCTACTGCATTCTACCATCAATATCAGTACAACGCCGACTTGGCACCGACAAGGGTTCAATTGCAAGGTATGACCATGGGGAAAATGAGGGATTTAAGGAATATGCGCAGAAGTGGAGAGACCTCGCTAGTAGGGTCTAACCTCCCTTGACTGATAGGGAACACATTGACATGTTCATGAACACATTATCTGGTCCTTTCTTTAATCTATTGGTTGGCTGCTCTTTTTCTGGTTTCACTGAATTAATTCTAACAGGTGAAAGAGTCGAAAGTGGCATGAAAAGTGGAAAGATCTATGTGGCATCTACTTCCACTCCCAATCCTGTCAAGAAACCTTTTGCCGTGAAGAAAGAAGTTAATGCTATGTATGGAGTAAAGGCCCATACCAAAACGAATAATCATTCGTCTGTCAATGATGTTCGAATCTCCAATCCGACTGCTACTCAAAGACCATCTGCAAATCATCAATGTGTTGAAGCTCCAAGAAGACAGTTTACAAGGTTAGGCATGTCATTATCTCAAGCCCTTCAACATCTTCTCAGGGCCAATTTAGTGACATTGCGGGATCCTCCCGCCAACCCTGACACCTCGTCGCCAAGATATAATCCAAATGCAAAGTGCGCTTACCATTGAAACAGCCCCGGGAATGAGACTGATCAGTGATGGGCTTTGAAGAATAAAATCCAGGATTTAATTGACAACAAGACTACTGAATTTGATCCTCCTCCGACGCCAAATGTAATTACCGCTCCAATGACGAAGCACGACAAAGGTGTTAATGCTGTCGAAGACATAGTTTTCATTGCCTCTGTTGAAGAATTAACTACTCCGTGGAATGTAATCAAGAGCAATCCGTTGAAAGCTGGGATTTTCCCTGGCTGTGAAAAAGACTGTGTGTGCTGTATGAGACAACCCAATAGGCGTGAGGAACTGAAGAAAGGTATATAACGCCTAATGGATGGCCGTGAAATCCTATTCAAAAAAATTCCCACCATTGAGAATTCAATCGACAAAGCTGAAGATTTGGCCATCATAAAAATTTCAAACAAACCTCTTAGGATCTCATCAAAAGGTCCTATCAGGATTTCGAATGAACCAATCATTGCTCCTCTCATAATCACTGTTGTCGGACCTGTTCCATACACCTCTGATAAAGCGGTACCATGGAATTATAGTGCATAGGTTTATTACCATGGGGTAAAATAAGATTCTTGGATTGATAATAATGAAGCTGGTGTTATTAATATTACTGGTTCTAGTAAAGTCACAAGAACATGAAGGGTCTTTTCCCCTGTTATCTCACCACCAACCACTACCACAGTTCCAATCCGCATAACCAATGACAATTCTGATGCCAGTACTAAAGGGAAAGGGAAAGAAAGTGAGCCTGCTAGGGAAGAGGCACCTGCTAAAAAGTCTGTTATGGGAGAACCATCCACTCAAGATATGGAGGAGATTCTGAAAATCATCAAGAAAAGCGACTTCAAAATAGTAGAGCAGTTGGGGAAAACCCCTTCTAAAATATCAATGTTGTCCTTATTACTATGTTCCGACGCCCATGCACAAGCTTTGATCAAGTTCCTGAAAAAGGCTCGTGTGCCTCAAGAAACCACAACCGATCAATTTGAGAACTGCGTAGCAAGTCTGACAACTGACAATGGTTTAGGGTTCTCTGACGCAGATTTAACTCCCATGGGAAAGAATCACAATAAAGCCTTGCATGTTTCTGTTTAATGTAAGGGGACCACTCTGGAACATGTTTTGGTGGACACAAGCTCATCTTTAAACGTGTTACCTAAAGGCGCTTTAGATCGGCTAGATTGTGAAGGTTTGGTTTTGAAGCCAAGTGATATTGTTGTGAGGGCATTTGATGGGTCGAAAAGGATGGTTCATGGAGAGGTGGATCTCCCAATTAAAGTTGGTTCACAGATTTTTAACTCCACATTCTACATAATGGACACACGGCCTGCGTATTCTTGCTTGCTTGGACGCCCGTGGATCCATGGGGCAGGTGTGGTCACTTCTACTCTCCACCAGAAGTTAAAATATCCAGTTCAAGGAAAGGTTGTCATTGTTTGCGGTGAAGAAGAATTTATGGTAAGCCATCTCAATTCTTTCAAGTACATAGAAATAGATGGCGAATTCATAGAAACCCCTTGCCAGACGTTTGAAGTTGTGGCCACCACCAAAATCTCCTCTGACACTCCAAGAGCCAATAAAGTTATCCCCAAGATGGTTTCTCTTAAGGATGCCTGTGTTGTGGTAGAAGAAGGAAACAATGAGATATGGGGTCAACTCCTCGATATCTCGTTCAAGGCAGACAAGTTTGGGTTAGTTTTCACCTCCAAAGATCAGAAAGAAATTAGAGGTGCTCGTACTGGAAAGCCACCTCTCCACCTCAAAAATCACGAAGTAAACGCCGTAGAAGACTCTGATGATGAGTGTGCTTTTGAAGACTGGATCTACCCAACAACTGAAGGGAAGCTCGGCAATTGGCATGCAAAGGATTTCACTCCTGTTTCTTTCATTGAGGAGTAATTACTATTTACTTTTTCTGTCAATTCAGGAACTCTATGTCTGTAATATTATCTCCAAACAATGACTTTTAAGCCATGTGCCTTGCCTGGGGCACTTTGATCCTTTTGTCAAGGGTTTTATTTATGTTCATCGAATCATATGATCATTCAACACATTGGACTCTTTTGCATTCAAATATTCGTGTTCATTGTCTTTCTTTCCTTTCCAATGCATTTCCAAAAAATAGCCATGTGTCTTACATGCACACACACACACACACACACACACACACACACACACACACACACACACACACACACACACACTTTTGCAGGTCTACATCCACTCTGGATCATATTGCCAATAACTCTACTATTGCCAACTATGACTTTGAATATCCTATCAACCAAGCCCAAGACGAAGGTGAGGAATATTGTGATATACCAGGAGAACTAGCCAGACTTCTGTTACAGGAAGAAAAAACTATTCAACCACATGAAGAGTCGATTGAGATTATTAACTTGGGTACTAAGTCAGATAAGAAAGAAATCAGGATCGGCGCTAATTTGGAAAGTAGTATCAAGATCCGTTTGGTTCAGATGTTGCACGATTATATGGAAGTATTTGCTTGGTCGTATGAAGATATGCCTGGGTTAGATACCAACATCGTGGTTCATTGTCTGCCAACTAAAGAAGACTGCCCTCCTGTTAAACAAAAAGTTCGTCGCATGAGGCCTGACATGTCTGAAAAGATCAAAGCCGAAGTAATGAAACAGTTTGATGCAGGATTCCTAGTTGTAGCATCCTATCCTCAATGGGTGGCCAATATAGTGCCGGTGCCAAAGAAAGACAGGAAAGTTCGCATGTGCGTAGACTATACGGATCTGAATAGGGCAAGCCCCAAGGATGATTTCCCTCTACCACACATTGACGTCTTAGTCGATAATACTGCTCAACATAAAGTCTTCTCATTCATGGATGGCTTCTGAGGCTATAATCAAATAAGGATGGCTCCCGAAGATATGGAAAAAACTACTTTCGTTACACAATGGGGCACCTTCTGCTACAAGGTCATGTCGTTCGGGTTAAAAAATGCAGGGGCAACATATCAAAGGGCTATGGTTTCTTTATTTCATGACATGATTCATCATGAGATAGAGGTATATGTGGATGATATGATTTCCAGGTCACAAACCGAAGAAGAACATCTCGATCACCTGCACAAACTATTCGAGAGGCTAAAGAAGTACAAGCTAAGGTTAAACCCTAACAAGTGTACATTTGGAGTACGCTCTGTGAAGCTTCTAGGTTTTGTTGTCAGCAATAAAGGCATTGAAGTTGATCCCGCCAAGGTAAAGGCCATCCAAGAAATGCCAGTCCCTCATTCTGAAAAAGAAGTTAGAGGATTCTTGGGTCATCTCAATTATATTTCCCGTTTCATATCACACTTAACTGCTACTTTTGAGCTACTCTTCAAACTCTTGAAGAAAGATCAAGTAGTCAGGTGGAACGATGAATGTCAAATTTCTTTTGACAAAATCAAAGAATACCTACAAGAACCTCATAATATCATGCCTCCAGTTGAAGGAAGACCTTTGATCATGTACTTGACAGTACTAGAGAATTATATTGGGTGTGTTTTGGGCCAACATGAAGAGTCTGGCTGAAAAGAGCATGCAATTTACTACCTAAGCAAAAAGTTTACCGACTGTGAAACCAGATATTCACTGCTCGAGAAAACTTGTTGTGCTTTAGCGTGGGCTGCTTTCCGGCTAAGGCAGTACATGTTGACTCATACCACTTTGTTGATTTCTAAGATGGACCCGATTAAGTACATCTTCGAGAAACCTTCCCTTTCCGGACGAATAACCAGATGGAAAATGATCTTGACTGAGTACGACATTCAATACACAAATCAAAAAGCCATCAAAGGCAGTGTACTAGCAAATCATTTGGCCCATCAAGCTGTGGATGATTATCAATCAATGAACTTCGACTTCCCTGACGAGAATATTATGCTGGTAACTGACTGTGCGAAACCTAGACCATATGACGGACTTGAACAAGGATCCCGATGGACTATGGTATTCGATGGGGCTTACAACACCTTAGGTAACGGAATTGGTGTTGTGATCATCTCTCCTGAAGGTTACCACACTCCTTTCACTGCCAAACTATGCTTCGATTGCACAAATAATATGGCTGAGTATGAAGCATGCATCTTAGGTCTAAAAGCTTCTATTAACTTAAGGATCAAGCATTTGGATGTGTTTGGAGATTACGCCTTGGTGATCAGCCAAGTAAAAGGAGATTGGGACACTAAACACCCTAATCTTATCCCTTACAAGGAACTTCTGCTATCCCTGATTCCTCACTTCGAAGAGATCACTTTTGAACATTTCCCTAGGGAAGAAAACCAGTTGGCTGACGCTTTGGCAACCATGTCCTCAATGTTCAAAGTCAGATGGGATAACGAAGCCCCTATAATTACAATTGAAAGATTTGATGAACCTGCACATTGCTATGAGCTTGACACCGACACGGAAAAGCCATGGTACCATGAGGTAATGAGATACCTCGAAGCACAAGAGTATCCAGAAAGGGCATCTATCAATGACAGAAAGTTCTTACGAAGATTTGCAGCCAAATTCTTCCTAAGTAACGGGGTATTGTACAAACGCAACCATGATTCAACTCTACTCCGATGTGTGGATAAGAGGGAGGCAGAGGAAATTATGGAAGATATGCACGATGGACTTTTTGGTACTCACTCAACTGGACATACGATGGCTAAGAAAATCTTAAGAGCAGGTTACTATTGGTCAACGATAGAGACTGATTGCCATCAACATTCAAGAACTTGTCACAAATGCCAAATCTACGCTGACAAGGTCCATGTACCTCCAATCCCTCTAAATGTCATGACCACTCCGTGGCCATTTGCGATGTGAGGCATTGACATGATCGGAGAAATCAAACCTACTGCTTCCAACAGACATTGTTTCATTCTTGTCGCCATCGATTATTTTACTAAATGGGTCGAAGTCGCCTCATTTGCCTCAGTCACCAAGAATGTGGTAGCCAGATTCATCAGACACAACCTCATCTGTCGTTATGGTATCCCCGAAAGGATCATCACCGACAATGGGACTAACCTCAACAATTCCATGATCAGGGAATTGTGCGCTCAATTTAAGATCAAGCATCACAATTCTTATCTGTATAGACCGAAAATGAATGGCACAGTCGAAGCAACCAACAAAAATATCAAGAAGATTGTGCAGAAAATGGTAGTGACCTATAAGGATTGGCATGAGATGTTACCATTTTCTCTACATGGCTACCGCACTTCAGCTAGAACATCAATTGGGGCAACTCCTTTCTCTCTAGTCTATGGCATGGAAGCTGTTTTGCCAGTGGAAGTTCAAATTCCCTCGCTGAGGATTATGATCGAGGCAGGCCTAGGCGAAGACGAGTGGATTCAAACGAGATTGGATCAGCTGAACTTTATCGATGAAAAACAATTAGCTGCTATTTTCCATGGGCAGACGTATCAAAAACGGATGATCAAAGCTTTCAACAAAAAGGTCAAGCCTCGAGTATATCAAGTTGGTGACCTGGTGATAAAACGCATCATTTTACCACAAGGTGACCCCAGAGTAAAATGGACTCCCACCTACGAAGGGCCGTTTGTTGTCAAGAGAGTTTTCTCTGGCGGTGCCATGATACTGACCACCATAAATGACGGAGATTTCTCGCATCCTATAAACGCGGACATAGTCAAAAAATATTACGCATAAAAGACCCGTTAGGTTGACGCGCCTAAGAAAAATAAGAGCATCCCGACAAACCAAAAAGCCTTGTTCATTCGAAGGTTTAAGATCATCAATATTAATAATCTCAATTATAGGTATGGTTAGCCTGTTATAAAACCATAGGTTAGAAGATCAACCAGATAAAATCTCAAGAGGTTAATAGTTATCCTATTAAACCATATTAAGTTTAGCTATTTCATAGTTGGGAAAAAATCTTTGCCACTTTAATCTCAACAATAGGATAAGACACAAACTATCATATTATTCGTCTTGTATTATCATGGTTCTAGGACAACTAACATTTCCTTGTATAAGGGGGTTCGTGAGCTTCACCTAGTAAAAGCTCTCAAGTGCTTAATGGAAACTCTCAAGACCAGTTCTTCGAGAGAGGAGTAGATCCTTCAATTTGACTGAACCTCTATATATCGTGGTGTTCCTCTTATTCTCTCCACTCTTATTTATTTATCTTTCACTACTTTACTTTAAACCTTTTTTATCCGCTTCCAAGTGAAAGAAAAATATTTTTAAACTTTTATAGATCTTAAGTTTTGGAAAACTATGTTTCTACTCTTTGAAAAAGTTTTTAAATATCATATTTTTCCAAACCACACAATTCACCCCTCTTGTGTGAGAAGTCTCAAGTCCAACAAAATCAAGTGTGTGTTAGCGATCAAATTGACCTCTTCAAATTTACTACTCCCAGTATGTGAAAATTGAGCAACACCCATGTCATTATCATTTGCTTTTTATTAAAGTAATAGTCCCTATCATAGTGTCAATTTTTTTTACTACAATAGCATTATACCTCTTTCATATTCACTTTCTTCTTGGATTTCTCATTGTGAGAAGCACTTTTCTTGCTAGTTTCAACTTGAGTTATTGGATTCTTGCATGTACCATCATGATCATTCCACTCATTCTTCCAATTTTATTTTCCTTTTTCAATCTTTGAAGAGTCTTTTTTCATTTTCTTGAAGAATCTGGCTTGCACAGCTAGCTCAATAACATTCTCTAAGTGTCTCCCTTTCAATCCCAACTCACGATTTTCAAGAGATGTTTGCAATTCTTCAAGATTCATCTCAAAAAAATATTTAGACTCTTAAATGGCCACAACTATGTGATCGAATTTTACGGATATGGGTCAGAACCTTTTCCATTTTCTGCAATTCAATTACATTCTCTCCATACAATTTCATTTGATTTGTCAACTACAGTAATCTTGAAAAGAATTTTGCAATTGATTCATGATTGTTCGTCTGTGTATTCTCATATTGTTTCCTCAATGATTGTAACTTCACATTCTTCAATTTCTCATCACCTCCATATAGCTTCTTGAGTGAATCCCATGCATCCTTAATCGTTTCTTCCATTATGATCTTCTAAAAAATATTTGAATCCACACATTGATGGTTTAAGAACAGAGATTTCCAATCATTCTCGTTTAAGTCGCGATGAAGTTA